>CM066330.1:25597093-26112093 GCA_033807585.1 Hydrophis major
AAAAGTTCCCTTTAACAGCTTCTCCGCCGCTTTCTATCTTCTTAGGGATACAATGTATCCTCCAGCAATTCAAACAGCTCAGTTCCAACAAATTTGAAAGATGTTACTTGACCCGGCTCAGACAGCACTTTCACTCTTCTTACTTCCTCCAGCGCAATCTTACCCGGTTGCTGGCTTCTTCGTGGCGGCCATTGCTGACCGCCGCTCCACCGCCTTGGGAAAAAGGGGGTTTTCCGGAGAAGGAGGGGGTCTGCGACACCCCCAACCCCCTGTCCGACTCCCCTCTCTCTTCAGCTGTCCCTACAGGGCAGCCATATCCCCCTGACCCATCTGGATCGGGGGTACCTCGGCGGCTAGCACAGCAGGAATCGCGAGCTGTCGCGAATTCCTGCTGCCCCGAAGCCACGCGAAACCGGAAACCTACTTTCTCTTTCTAAACTATCAAGCTTCTTTATTTTGTGATTTTTTTTAATGTCTTCCCCACATCACTCTTTCTTTTCTCACTGCCTCCAAGATTTCTCTAATCTGAATCTCTCATTCCTTGCTTCACTCTCATTTTCTCTTTATGAAGTTTCTCCACTCCACCCTTGGATTTGGATTTTCTTCAAGGATGTGAAAAAACACAGGCTGAAATCACCCACTAGACTTATGTTATGCAAACCCATGCTAGGTTATAACACAAATTGCATCGAAAACTGCTGAAGATGCATGGAACAACAATCACTTGGATATAATTTCAAGTAATTTCCAACCAAGTAACTTCACAAAGGGTTTTAATAACTATCCTGGCTTTAAATAAACCAAAGGATATTACAGATTATTTTAACTGTATCAATTACCATCATTCTTCTAAGTGATCATGGTATTTTCTAACGCGCAAGCTTTTTTTTAAAACGCACCTTTATTCCTATAACAAGCACAATAAAATATCCAGGTGATCATAGAAAGCTACAATTCCACCACAGCAGATGTTCTTTATGCTAATAATAAAAGAACATGTCACTTTTTAGAATATCTTATTAAATAGTGCACTAAGATCAATGTAAAAACACTTGGATGCTCTGATTTTTCTCCATACAGGTAACTAGTAGTCAAAAATAGCATAGTAGTTACTGCTAATCCATATATAAACATGAATTTTCCCCCAAAGCTCTAACAATTCTGAATATACTTACAATTGAATACCTATTTCTGGAGTACTAGATCTTTCAGAGGAAAGGAGGAACCCTATATTTGGTATAGCTAAGATACAATAGAAGTGGATTGATATACGTAAAAAAACAAAAACCTTTTAAAAATGAAAGGTTTGTTAGTGTTTCCATTGAAAATTTTAAAATCTTTGGGCCTCTCAGAAAGGCAATTATATTATGAATTTTATAATAAACATACTTGTTTAAATTTTGCACATTAAAAAGAATAATATATACATATAATTTAAAAGACATTAATTTTTTTTAAAAGGTTGTGTAGTAACAAAAATAATATAAGAAGCTTATTTGAAGATGAATGGTACCTTTTTCCTGTTGACAGAAATTAAAGGGAAAGGACAAGGAAAATGCCTGCCTAACAGCAGTTCATAACTTCATGGCTTTATTCCATTTTCAGGTCATCAAGTATTTGCCCCATGGAAAAACAGAGAATTGTGGATCTAAAACCTAAATAAGTTCAGCAATCCACATATAAGTGAACAGCAACAATCATTTTTTTCACTTTATTTTGCTCTCTCAGTGTTCATATCTACAAAAGCCTCTAACCAGTAGTCAAGATAAGTGTTAAACTGAGAAGTATTGATCTAGGAATAGCAGTTCAAGCTTTGACGGTGAGTCCTTAACCCTCCAGACATAATGTCATAGCCTCTTATCCTTTCCTCTTAACATTACCTGCCTATCTCCTCAGAGCTGTCACCTATGGTAATACAGTTCCAAAAGCTTTCTAATCATTACTCATTCAGGCAGCATTTATTCTATAGCTAGCAAGAAAAGTTTAGGTATTGCTCAGAGTTCTGAAGGAAAGGAGGGATTTCTTTATAATTCGTCTTTCATTTATGTAATAGCACTGCAACATGTGAAGGGAGCTTTAAAATAACGTACAAAAGAGACTGAAAAGTCAGGTATGGCAACATGAACACACAGCAGTAGTTTTTCTGAGGATGCACAAGTGTTCATGGTGGGGCAGCAATCCGCTCAGAAAGATCTAGAATCTAGGCTCCTCACATATAGCACATCTAGACACAATGGATGCAGAAGGTCTCGAAACAAGATGAGAAAAATATCAGGACACCAACCGCGAAACATCATTGGATAGCAAATAAAAGGCCTTTATAGAGATTTAAAAGAAAAAAGAAAACCAAGAGCCACAAATCAGGTACCACTTGCCTTTACTCTCATGATGACATAATTTCTATTTAATGCCAACCCCTCCCCCCCAATGATTAAAAACAAGATTTCCATTGCATTTAAAACATTTTCTCTCCCTGCAAGCAGTTGTATGTCCTTTGGGGGGAGTGCAACTCCAGTAATTGAACTTCTGCTGGATTTGATACCAAGGGATTGTAATGAAGAGGAGATGGGGGCACTGATCAAGCCAAAAAGAGCATGCAAAGAAAGACAACTGAGGCAGGCAGTCACTAATTTCCTGGGGGTTAAGAAGCTGGAGACACCGATATGCAGGATCTCAAGTCAGATGAGAATAATTTAAAACACCTGACTTAGTATAACTGAAAAAGCATTTCAATATATCTTCCTTGATTGATTGTTTCTGTTTCGCTTCCTGGTTTGTTTAGCATTAGGTGCAAGCAAGGATCATAGAATGATGCTTTGTGCAACAAATCCTAATCATAAACTGAAGTTGTGGGATTCACTCAGTTCATAACAATAAGCTGAGTTCTGAGCAAACTAGCTTTTGGTTTTATTTTTAAAAGAAGCTTCTAAGAATTCCTGAGATCTTGTGGAAAACAGGTCAGGAGAGATTGCCTACAGAAATTGCTTGCTCTTCCCCCACTCCTTCCTTGTTGACTGGAGAGATTGGAGAGGAATGGATTTTAAGAACACAAGCAGTCACACAATAGGAGATACCCTGTGTTATTTACATAGTGAATTCATGGCTATTAGTACTAATACATTGTTTTTGAAGTGTACTCCTCATTGTGTGCCAGGTTACTCTCTTACAATCCTTCCCCTCCAATCTCTCTGTTGTGCAGTGGAGGAAAAAATGAAAAACAACAGGTCAGGCACAAGGTCACAAATACTGACTATAATGATGATCATTGACTAAGGGACATAGTGTAGGTTGTAAATATGGCCATTGGCCATAAACATATTTTTTTCAGCATTATTGTAACTTTGAATGGTCACTGAAAGAGGCTATTGGTAACTAAGGATTACTTGTAGCTGGCATTTCAAATTTTATAGTTTTGCCTATTCATTCCAGCACAATTATACTCCTATAATTAATTACTGTAATTTCCATTTTCCTTTTGATACAAAAGACCATACTAAACCTACTGTACTGTCGTACAGAGCACTTCTCTCAATTCCAGACAACCAATCAACTCCTCTTTCCAAGCCCTGTTTCTCTCTGGTCATTTGTTATTGTTCAACAACTTTCATTTTTAAATTATTTTTTTTAAGTTCAATTGCCAGCTTCCAGAGCCAATTACCGGTATGTGTTTGAGCTATGTATCTGAACTATACCCACTTTCATAGATGTCCCTACCAGTATCCATCCATCCTTCCTTCCTTCCTTCCCTCCCTCCCTCCCTCTCTCCTCCCTTAAAATGAGCTCTTTGTGATGTTGCATTTTGGGTAAGGGGGATTAGGTATATATACAATTGACATGTATTTGATGAGTATAGTTATTATTATTTATTATTTGTCATCATTTTTCAATCTGAATGGCTTTTTAAAATCTACTCTTACATTCAATAAGTGATTTATAAAGGCAGGCTGGCCACACATGCAATTAGTCACGTTAGAATTATATTATTTCCTATGGAAAAATTAAATTTAACCATATGTATTTAATAAAGAAAAGATATCAGACAGGCAAATTCATGCACTGTTTTCATCAGAAATACCCATAGTAGGCCACCATCTGCTGACTAAAAATTTATCTATTGCACTCACCACTAAGATTAGTCCTAATTAATTTTACTTCATTAATAATTTATCAAATGTCTTGTGTATGTTTTGGTTTTCTAAAATCTGGATTTGGAACATTATTCCAAAGAAGAGGTGCAAACAATAATAATGACATCTATATAGAAATATACATACATTATTTTCCAATTCTTTCCACAGTACTTGAAAAATAGCTTTTTAAAAAATCTATCATGTCTGTCTGTCTGTCTGCCTGTTTGTCTATCATCTATCTAGCTAAATGCTTTTAAAGACACAACATTTCGATAACAGTTTTGCATATGCTTACATCTCTAAAATGACTTATCTATACAGGTACCAAACAAGGTTTGGTTTGGATGTTTATTAATAAACATTGTTAATTCTTATACCTCCATGATACTCTGAACTTTCTGCTATAAATTTGAAGACCTTTTGAGCAAGAGCAGTTGTTTATCACTACAGGTGATAGATTCGCTTCTGAAAACAGACCTAGCACTATAAAAATGAATAGGGCAAGTTTCCATAAGTGGACGTTTAATCAGATGAACATCTGTTTGTCTTGTGAAAACAGCTGACGGAAAATGAGGAGATCTGAACTATTTTGAAATATTCAATTGTGGTAATAATAGTTTCATTGTATCTCAGTGGAAATATATATTTCAGCATCCCCCAAAAGAGAAAAACTAAAAAAATCACTTCTATTGTTGCTATTCTGAATTTTGTTAAGTTTGTGGGAAAAGCCAAAATTTGTTGGAGAGACTGTATCAAAAAAGAATGTTTAATAAATATTAACTACAGTTAAGTTACGATTACCTATAATTTGAATACCAATACCTTTAATAATTCTATGAAACAGAAAGGCTTTCCCTAGTTGTGGCATCAGTCATATTCTTAGGACATACAAATAAGTATTTATATCCTGAAACTTCAATGGAATTATCTTTGTCAATTATCAAAATGTATTATATTTATAAATAGAATAATATCATACATGAAAGAATATGGGTATAGGTATGCAGACACCCACTGTAAAATCAAATAAAATAATAGTGAACTAAAGCAAAAGGTAGCTTTATTTGTAAAAGCTTGTGACATTCAAATGAAAAATGCAAAATGTTAAAAAGTTATATTTATGTAGTTACTTACTAAGCACATCTAAATTATATTAAAGTAACCAAAATATCTTTACAATTCCTAAGGCATGTCACAACTTTTGAGTACCCCTAATGCTTGGAAATTGAAATTTGAAAAATTTGACACACCCTATGTGTCACAATATCTCTAAAACCATTAAACAACATCTGCTTATCCCGAGGACCTTCAGAAGAACTTGATAGATGGATAAAAATGCCAAATGAAGTCTGAACATCAGGCTGAGAAGGACAAGTTGGGATATTCCATTGCAGGTAGAATGTATGACTAGGATTTCAGCTATGTCATACTTACTTCAGCACTGGTCATGGCCTGCCCTTCTCCACTTTCCTTAAGGTCAGCAAAACATCATTTGAGGCAAGGTCTTCAGAGGAAACATGGATTTGTCCTTTCTTCAGCATCTGCACAGATGCTTTAATAACGAGATGATATTTGGGAAGAAAATCTGATACTGAGACTAATTTGAAGCCTGTTGCGTTCTGAAAAAGATTGTTCAATAAATAGCCAAACTCCTAGAGACCAATAGAGAGGAAAATATTTCTTCTTAATTTGGGCCCTTAGAAAGTGTTGCTGGGAGGAAATAAAATAACACACACACACACACACACATATACACACACATGAAAGAGTTGGTCCTCTGCTGCAAAAGAAACAAACTCTTTGCTGTAAAATAATTGTATATAGCACAATGCACTTATTTTATACAATCAGCTCTAAAGAGAATCATGGAATGAACACTTTGCTGAAACCCAAAATCCAAATCTATAGCCAGTTCATTATAACAAGGGTCCCCAGCCTGTGGGTGGCAACTGGGCTGTGGAAACAGCCAGCAAGTGTGCACACATCCTCACTTGCATGAGCAGTGGGTAAGTGCATACGCGCACACTCTATTTGTGTTAGAATGTACGCTGCTTGTGCAAAGGGTGCTGTGTGTGTTCTGGTTGGCCTCTTGCACACACCATACCCCTTCGGTCTGCAAAGCCAGAAACAGTGGGGAGCTCTGCATTATAATATTGAGGAATGAGAAATGATTCTTTCATTACAGGTAGTCCTTGACTTACAACCACAATTGTGAAGTCAGGTGGAAGGTTAAGTAAGTCATGTTCAATTTTATGACCTTTTGGCACGCTTGTTCAGTGTATCGTTGCAGTTACTAAGTGAATCCCACAGTCTTTAAGAAAATCTGCCTTTTTCCATTAATGTGCCAGAAACCGGCTGGGAAAGTCATAAATGGCAATCACGTGATCCTGCAACTCTCGTAAATTCATGCAGACACCAAGCAACAAAATTGTAATCATGTGTCTATGGAGCTGCTACATTGGTTGTAAATGTAAACATCTGGTTGCAAGTCACATTTTTCAGTGCTATTGCAACTTTGAATCATCACTAAATGAATGGTTGTAAGTCGAGAACAATCTGTAATTGATTTCACTCCCATTTATGTCAACACTGACATTAGATTAGCTATGTTGGCAGTCTCCAGAGACATTTTTCCTGGTATTTCCCAGGCTCCAAATTTTGTGACACAATCCTACACCATGGCATTTTTTCTGTGAATGGGCAGTATCCATAAAAGGCCTTCAAAACTTTAAATGTATGCATTGATCAACACAGATAGAAACTCTTGAGCAATATTATATTACGTAACAATAACCAAAGAATGAGCTGAATAAAAAGTTTCCGAAAATCGACAGCATGATGGGACATAACATTTTTTTACTCTGAAACATGATTCTTTTGCCTCAAAAACAAAATGCTGAAAAAAGGTTCTGTCAGAACACCCACAATGAATGAGGCATCTTATTTCAAGCCAGAATAAGGTTTTTCTTTCTGTTTTATTTTTGGATTTTGGTACAAATTTTAATTAATGTTCTTATTATTCAACAAAGTTTAACAAAGTCTCTATTGTAACAAAATATTTTCTAGAAAGTAAAGGATAGAAATGACTACATTATGCCCCTGTCCAAGTTCTTGGAGAATTGTTGTCTCAGAAGCAGCATTTTTCTGTAAATATGTTGTGATTCAGTATTTATTGTAGGTGAATTGTTTTATGTTATCTGTGGTAAAAAAAAAAGTAGAACTCATCTAATATTACAGACTTAATAAAATAAAACTACATCATTCTCAGGGGACATATAAATGTATCATTGCAACTCTTACAGGTTTCCATAATTAAAAGCTAGACCAGCAATTGCCTTATTTTATTTTGGGAAAATAAATCATATCTATAAATGTAACTATCTACAATAATGTTTTCCATGTAAAAAAAAAAGTAGGAATCGAAAAAACTTCCGGTTTGTCGGCTTCACTAGTGGCAGGGTTCTGCGATCCTGCGCGATCCCTGCCGTGCTAGCCGTTTTGGTGCCTCTGATCTGGATGGGTTTGGAGGCTAAGGCTGCCCCGCAGAGGCAGCCGAAGATAGGGGGAGCTGGTGAGGGGTTTGGGGTGTTGCAGACTCCCTCCCCAGCCGGCAAAACTCCTTTCTCTCAAGGCGGTCAAGCGACGGTCTGTAATGGCTGCCACAAAGAAGCCGGCAGCTGGGTAAGACTGAGCAGGAGGAAGAGGGGAGAAAGTTTTCAAGAGAAAGTTTTCTGGCTGATCCAGGACTTTAAGAGGCGTTTAATCCTGAGAACTATGACTTTTTGAAAAATACTTGGTTTCCAGAGGAGGATTTCAAGTGGCAAAATTGAGGTGCTGAAAGGAAAGTTTACCCTCCTTCCCTATGGAATCAACAAATGGCCATTGAGAAACCTGTTGTTTTTTATAAAAGGTAAAAACTTGGCTTCTTGTTATAAGTGGGAAGGGAGAGGACAAAAAAAAAAATATATTAAGATTTTGCTGGAGGAGATGCCTTGAAGATCTTGAGACTAGAAATTGATTGGAATAAGGCTGTAAAATACAGATTGGGCTTTTTTTCCTTTCCCTTTTATTGATACCACCCCAGGAAGAGAAAGTGAGAACTTTGTGCGTTGTTTGGACTGATTGATGTCTCTGGGACTTTGAGGAATTGTTTTTAACTTTTGAAACATTTTGGTTGCTTTAAGAAGTACAAAGAATGGCTTTATCTGATGATGAACTTAGAAAGGAATATCAAGAAAGTAAAGACGCTGTGAAAGAAGCTTTCCTTTCTTTAGAAATGGCGCTTGCTATTTATCAGCAAACACAACAACAGATGGAGGAAATAGAAGGAGAAGAAGAAAAAGAAGAAGAAGAAGCCATCTTCAGTGAACCTAAAAAATTAACTAAGAGAGAAAGGAGAAAGGAAGGAAGGAAAATGAAGGACTTAAGACTTAAAAAAACACTTAAGAAAGGAAAAAATAAGATGCAAAACCAACTCAATGTTACTGAGCAAAAGGAGAAAGGATTACAACAGAGAGGGAAAGCTAAAAAGGCGGAGGTTAGTAGAGGGGGGGTAAAAAGGCCAGGGGGGATAAGAAAGGAAGGGAAAAGGGAGGGAAAAGCCACAAAGGTATGAAACAAGATGGGAAAAAAGGATTTTTTTTTAGGGATAAAGGTATAATTTCTTTAAAAAAGAAGATTCTGCAAGGTACATAAGATGGTATTATGTATTAGAAATAGAAAACTAAAATGTTATAAGAATTGATAAAAGATTAAATATTGAAATATTTAGTAATGATAGATTTTAAAATTTAATAAAATTGTAGCACTTGTTTTTTGAAATAGACAATTGGAATGTTATAAGATTTAATATTTAGATTTATTATCTAATTATATTAATTATTATGAATTTATTATTTTTTCTTTTTAAAGGTTAGTAGGTAGAATGTACTAAGCAGAATCAGATTGGGTATCAGGTGTTATTTTAAATATTAATTTAAGGGGAGGATAGAAAGGCATCATACTCTGATTAGTGATTTCAGGAGAAATTCTTTTTTTTTACTATAGGGAATGAGATAAATGGATAATCTGGAAAGAATGGACAAAAAATACAAATATAATGATTTAAATTAAAATGAATTAAATAAAATAGAAATAAGAAGAACGAAAAGCGGGGAGAAGTTATATAGAAGATATAGAATGGTAAATAAGATAGGTAATGGTATACAAGATGAGCACGAATTTAATTGAAGTCCATACAAAGAGAGGTAATCTGGGGCCAAACTACTTTCTTAAAAGAAGTTTTATATTTTTGTGTTTTGTGTGTCTATGTTTTGTTTGGGAAGTAATAAAACCTTGGAGGAATGTTGGATGAGAATAATGGTAATCAAGTCAGAGAGGAATGAAGATGATGATTATAAACTGGATAAATATAGAAAATAATAATAATAACAATGAAATTGAATACGAAAAGAGAAATAATAAGAAATTTGTTAAGAGATACTTATATGTTTATATTGAAATGGTGTAAAACAGAATTATGTTGCATAAAATAATATTTTACTTGACTTGTAAAATTAATAATGGAAAGAGGTTTTATGTATTTAATGGTTAATGATGGTTTGTTTCTCTTTAAAATCAATAAAATTTGTTTGAAAAAAAAAAGTAGGAATCCACTTGTTGATCCTTAGGCAAATGCCAGTAGTCACCCGATAGCCATTACATAATTTAATTAATTCTGCTCCCCCACAGGCAATCAATATTCATAACAACAGTCAAAATTAATCATTAATATTAATAAAAATACTTCCAGTGTTGCATTTAGAAGGAGTTTGCATCATATCTGCATCTTTTTCATGTGTTATTTAATACTTTGTAGTTTTTTCATTTATTTGCCTATATAATTAGCTGTACAAAATGTATACATTGCCTCCTTCAAGTGACTAAAGGTAATTTACAAGCATATGACAAATAGGCCCAAACAACTAGACACAGGGACAGTTTTTTCCTTTCAGGCCATCATTTTGCTGCACACCTAATTCTCACAGTGCTGTCTAATGTCTATGTGTAGTATAGCTAAGCAGTATTATTTACCCAAGTTGTATGGCTGAAGCATTATTTATCCTTATTATCTTTCTCAGGGCAGGGCACGGTGGCTCAGTGCTTAAGGCACCTGGTTTGTCATTTGGAAAGCTGGCAGTTCAGATTTGAGACCTGTGGCATGAGAAAGGGTGAGCTCTAGTCCTCACTTCAGCTCCTGCCCACGCAGAAGTTCAAATGCATGCAAATGCAAGTAGATTAATAGTTACCACCTCAGTGGTAAGGTAACAGTGCTATGTGTGTGTCATGTTGACCACAAGGTTGCAGAAATGTCTTTAGACAGTGCTGGTACAATGGCCTTGAAATGGAGATAAATACCATCCCTAAAGTCAGCAACAACTAGTAGAGTAAAATCTGCAGGGACTCTTCTTACTCCTTACTCTCCCCCCCCCCCACTGGTATTATTATTGTTATGATAACAATTGTTCTATTGCTTTGCATGTATATTGAGAGCTTCTGCACTGGAGACAAATTCCTTGTGTGTCTAATCACACTTGGCCAAATAAAGTATTCCATTTCATAAAAACTAAACATATAGTAAATCCTTTCCCAATAGTTACATGTAGATATTGAATAACATGGAGGGGAAGAGCTGAGCCTGTTAATATCCCACACTGGTGCAGCACTTTTTCTACCAGGGTCCTGACATACAGTCCATATTTCAGTCCCATATATAGACCCAAATCCAGAAGAGTTCAGAAAGCCCACTTTCTCGAGGCTCCTCAGAACCTGAAGTCCTACCATGTCTCCCAAAAGAAATGCTGGAAATTGATTGGCTAGTATTCAAAATGTTCTGAATCTAGATATGGTCTTTTTATGAGTTGATGCATATTCTCCGGGAAGAATGATTAGCCACATCCCAAATCCAACCATAAACAAACACCCTATCCTGTCACTCAAATAGGCCAGATGGTACACCAATCCAACCTAATCATGCAGCAGAAAAACTTTATTTATAACTTTGGTCTCCACATGCTAAAAAAATAATAATCTCAGATTGTCTTGCAAAACATTGTCCAAATCAACTTGCTGGACTCTGCCCAAGCAGTATCCAACTCTAAATGAATATGAATGACTTTATCTGCAAAGAAACTTGTCAGCATACATAAGAAGCCTAAATAGAATCTTTACTCCATCCTTTCTTAAAAGATAGTGGCTAAATTTGAATAGAGCTGCTGGAGCCAAGTCTGTAGATGTACTGAGAGCAGAGAAGTAACTTGGCATAGATGGCAAAAAGAACTGTGATATTAACAGCAAAACTCATATTGTATGTTTTCCCTATCATTATATAGGTACTCTATTCTACGTATTGACACTATGCATTTAAAGAGATGTCAGGAGACAATTTGGATTCTTCTTCCAAGCTGTGCAAGAATATCATATCTGACTAATGGAAAATAAGGCAGAATTTAGCCTCCAAACTATCATTTCCAAAATCACCAGCCATAAAATTGAGCTGTGAATGCAGGCTGTAATTTCAGTATTTGCAACTAATACAGGATAAGTGCTAGGGTCAAGTCAATAAAATACTTTCCCTGTTCAGCGTTCAAATTATACTGCTGAAGAAATATCAACAGAGGTAACATTTTAAAATCAGAAAATTGGAGAAGAGGAAAAAAACACAGCAAAATGAGAAGAGTAAATACCATTAGCACATAATCAGAGAACAAAGTATAAAACAAAGACATAAAACTGAAAAAAGATATATGGAAGACGTTTTTCCAACATAGGTACATGGAAAACTATTGTATTTCCCAGGGAGGGTGTATTTCTTCTAAAGGAAGTCTATGGAGAAATCTTTCCTTAGAGTCACATAGAAAAAAACAGAAATTCTTCCATTGTTAGAATCAACTTGAAAGGAGTGACAATCCATCTTTTATCAAGGTAAGGCTGTTTTGGGGCTCATTGGTGGTAGTCATTGTTCCATGCATTTTATAAAGCAGTCCAAGTCAACTGTGCAATTATCTCCAGACACTTGAGCATGACAGATTGTCTGCTAATAATATTGTCTTTCCCTCCAACCTCTGTTATCCTCATCTTCCTTTTTTCTATACATATCGTTATCTACCCATCTTTATCTTTCCATTCATCAGTCTTCCTACTTGAGTTTGTCTTTAAACCTATTTCCCTTTGTCTCTCAGTTGTTTCATCTATTTGTTCTTTCTTCTTCATTTCTTTCCTGGTAACTTTTTTGCATTCTGGGTGTCTCAGACAGAAAAAAGGAAAGTATAGAGTATTGTCAAATGTTTGATTACTCAGCTCTGAAAACAGCCAACTTGTGGCTGAGCATATTTCCTACCTCAATTTTAATGCCCACACTATCCCTGATATTCTCAATCAGGTACCATTGAGAAATTTCAGATATGGGTTGTTTCTTGGTTTCAATGCATCACATGGCATATAGGTAACAGCATAGGTTTTGACCCAGAAATGTAACATTAATTAGATTGCTGTGGGAAATTTGCTAACACTTGTAAACAGTTCATAAAGCATTATGGAACAGTATGTAAGTCTAAGTGGTATTAAAAGATATAAGATAAGTTATCCTTTATTGCACTTTTCTGGGTACACAATGGCACACATTAAAATAAAATACAAGGTTGGTACTATATGTACAAACTATTACAGAATCTACTGAATCTGCTTTGGATACCATGAAGCCTCTCCCAGAAGGAAACAGAAGAAAACCAATCATGGAGAGGATGTATAGCCTCCCTGACAATACTGTGGACCATGGTTCTTGTATGCCATGTCCTGGATAGAAGGAAGTCAACTTCCAATAACCTTTTCCATTGGAAATGGCTGTGGTGATGCAGTGGTTAGAATGTAATACTGTAGGCTAACTCTGCCCACAGTCTGGCGTTCGAGCCTGATTGGACTCTAAGTAAATTAAGTCTTCCATCGTTCTGAGTTTGGTAAAATGAGGACCCAGATTGTTGGGGGGCAATATGCTGACATTGTAAACTTTTCAGAGAGTGCTATAAAGAACAATGGAATGTATATAAGTCTAAATACTATTGCTCTTGCTATGTGACCAGTAAATCTTAATATTTATCAATCACAACTTTTCAAGAAATACTTCTGCTTCTTTCTTCCTTGAAGCTACTTTTGATTTTTGCTTATATCAAACATTTAAAATGTGGGACTGGATCACTGTGAAAATATCCTAGAAATTAGGCTAAAAAACCTGAGAAAATGTAGAAATTACCAATTTGGAGATCTGGCTAAGTACTGGTTCTTAAACTAAAGAAAAAATAACTTTAAAGCCCATGCCACTGGTTGCCATGCAACCTGTTATAGTATTATACCGTAAATAAGCCGTGCTTGAATTTTCCATGCTTTCTCGCTCAGTCAATGTTGTGATATTCTAATGCTTCTCAACTAACTTCCATTAAGTATGTTGTTTTTCCCTGTGGGGTAGAATTCCAATGATTAAATAACTTTTATGGTTGAACAAATATAAGCCTTTATTATACACAGTAGGCAAAACCATACATTTTAATTACTTTGCTATCAAAGATCTGTGTATTTACATTTCAATTTTTCACTTATAATTCTGAATTTATTTGACCTTCAAATAGCTCCATCCTAACCCAATATTTTTGTCTTATCACAGTATTTTTCCATAAACAACAATTCCTAAGGGGATTCTCATATTTCTATTAATATAAAACTATTTACACTTGTTGTTTTGTTTTCTTAGACATATGCTTTATTCTTATTTAAACATGTTTACTTGATACAATATTTGATTATTATATTATGTGTTTGAATTATATTTCTACTTTGTAGTTACATAGAAAGTAAAATGAACTAATCAATATCTGATATTTTTAGTCTTATATTTAAAATTCCTTTTTTCCTTCAGTGGATTTAACGCTGTTGTAGACTTCTTTGAAAACATTCTTTAAAAAAAATAAGGTGCAGTTTGAAGGTATGATAAAAAAAACTTTTTCTATAATATGTTCCCAGTAATAACAGCCAATAGATATTTATTATTCTATATTTATTAGTTTCATCTTGCATTTTAAGCAATCTATTGTTGTTGCATTTTTTACTTCCTAAATTATTATTCATGGAAAAATATCACAAGCAATACATGACTTAATAAGTATCTTAAACATTCATTTATTATAAAAAAAATGTAATACAATTTAAAATCTTCCCATTAACCTTTAACATGTATACAAAAGGAGATTTATTAGAATAGGATAGAAACATCATTTTGTTAATTTACACTATAAATATTTCAGAATGAAAATATACTACCTTGTCATTATTAAAAAAGATAATATGACAATTTTGCTTTCATATTACTGGCAGAAAAATTTAACCAGCGGATAATTCTTAAAATGAAAGTAAAAACTACATCCTTGCATATGAGGAGATTAATTGTGTAAAATAAATATTTTTTTTACTACTGCTAGTCTATGAAAATTAGGTAGTGAGTTACATTATAGCTACATTAGTGAATGCTTTCATCATTACTTCTATTTCTCTATGTCTGGTATAATTATATGTCAATGTACATGCACTTCGCTATCAATGGACAAAGCATGCTACAGCAAATCATATAGATACTGAAAAAAAAACTAAGAGAATCATAAAAATAATCTATAATTGTATTCAGCATAGGAATATATGTTTAATATTTTTAAGATATAAAATATGGATATCCCCTGGGCTAGAGCTCTAAAATTCTGTGCTAATAATGACATAAAATTAAAAGGTACAATTATATTTCTGTTTCTGTTTTAAAAATTGCATGGATACTCATGCGTGGCTGCTTATTTTGAGGTCTTTGCATCTGTACAATATACCACTTCTGAAAGCCTGTTTTTAAAAAAATTCTGATGTTCCAAACAGCTCCTGATATCAGTTTCAACATAAGCTCTTTGAGACTGTATATGTGTACATACTCTCACAAATATCAGCAAACATGTTATTTGGAGTACTTTTATGAAAAAAAACCCTATATTTTAAACAAAATTCTTCAGCCATTTTAAAGAAAGATTGGAACAAGAGCAGATGGCATGTTGAATGACACATTGTCTTATGTTTCTGGAGACAGATGGGGGGACACCATCCAAGATGCTCAAACAATTTCATGTACAAAACATGATAATCACAGCTCACTTCAAGGAAAAGCACAGTGATATGAACACTGAACATTGATTTGAGACATTTATAATTAGCAATGTTTAAAATGCAAAGATTTAGTTACTCCTGCAAGGCATTTAGGTAATGCTATCAAAGGTGCAGACCAGAACTTATAAATCATTTTGTAAGCCCAGGATTTGTCTGAAGGCCAAATTTCAATTTCTTCAGCATACACATTTTAAACTTTCTGGTGAACTTTACCATATTAAAAAGAACCCCGCATAACATAAAGATAAATAGAAAATCTTTTTAAAGAAGAAGTATAAAGCAGGGGTGTCCAACCTTGGCAACTTTAAGACTTGTGGACTTCAACTCCCAGAATTCCTCAGCCAGCTTTGCTTCAACTGCACAAGTCCACAAGTCTTAAAGTTGCCAAGGTTGGACATCCCTGGTGTAAAGGATCTTTCATTGGAAATTAACACAGGTCTTTCTCCAGCTGTAGCTAAATTGCTGTAGTTTTTGATGAGTTTTGCTCCTCAGAGCAATTGAAAGCATATGTAATTTAACAGCATGCTTCAATCCTTTAATAAGGTGTCTTTAAAATATCTTACCTATCTGTAAATCTGCTTTCCATGCAGAATGTGACAGCATTATGGAAATTTTGAGTTCAATAAAGATGGCTCCTACCAAGGAAAACCACATCTGCACATTGTAAGATTCTAACAAAACTGGAAGTAATTTTTAGTAATTTATAATACTGTGGAATGCATAATTAAGATTAAAATTTATTTTGCCTTATATCTCAATGTATCTCTTTTAGTAAATTAAAAGGAAAAAAAAACTTATTGCAAAGCTATCTTATTGAAAAACAGAACTGAGATCTATCATCCTCAAAAGAGACATCATGCAATATGGTAATCAATAATCAGATTTAGGCAAAAAAGGGAATTGTATACTATTTATAAATGGAAAAATGTTTTACAAGGGAAAAAAAGAAACCCTACTGCTGTATGCTGCAATAAATTGATATTTTATACACTATTATCCAAATGCAAAGGCTAAATGAAAATTGGCATCTGTAAAATTATCAAAGGCAATTTTTTCTCTATAGCAATTGTAGCAGGATGCCATGTTACAATGAAGGAACTAAGATTTCCTTCAATATTAAGTAGCTGGTTGGATATGGGAGTCACAAATTCCAAGTCTACATTTTACTATGGAGAATCATAGGGTCTTCTGTGTACCATTTCCTAGACCAGTCACCCTCACTGGACTCTGGAGGAAACTGGATGAGCAATTGCTTTACATTCTGCCTTGAGCTCTGGAGATGGGTAGACACAATCGAATCGAATCGAATTAAATCAAGTAAATAAATAAAAGCAATGAGGACCATGAAAGTGGAGAAGTGTTGAGTCAGAATCTTTACTGAAAAAAAAACTTCTTCTGAGCAGCTACTTGAAGTAATCATACTTGAAGTAATCATACAGAATACAGATTTTGAAGATGATTTTGTAATTTCAAAGTATGAAGGGCTTTGTAAAGTTCATACATTCTCATTGAACTCAGCTGGAAGTAACCAGGCTCTAGTGAAGATCATATGGAATTTGTGTAATATGGTTTAATGTCCAGTCAATACTTATGGTGCAGTTTTTATTCTCACCCAGCTAGTGTGACTGGACAGCTTTACATACGACACTAATAATAATAGAAGAAAGCAAAAGTAGTAATGGTTACTATGGCATTTAATGCAAGCTCAGGAACAGACTTATTTTATTTTCTGACATAGAATCTCTACTAAAACAAGAGATGGCTTTTCAATGGCTATCTTCATACATAAAAGAAAAAGAAACACCAAACAATATATTTCACAATTATGTCATCAATGTACAGCAGTTCGAAGTATCTTGAAAAAAACATACACACAGTGAGAGTGGTAGAGGTTGGGAAAACAAGAAAGAGAAACAACTTTATGATATCATCTGAAATCTTGGAATTACAATAATTTTGTGTAGATTTGGTTACATTTTAAATGGCTTGCTTTTCCTGGTTATATATAAGAAATAAGAACACATGAACCTTGCTGTTCTTAAGAGTGCATGTTACATAAAATATGTTAAATAGAATATGTGTTTCATTCTTTCAGATCATGTTCAAAACAGAGGCATGCCCTTCCCAAGCCTATTAGAACCTCCTCTGACTATTTTTATTGAACACTGACAGTAGCTTGTTATCCAAAATGTGAGTTCTCTTCTAACATGAATTACATATTGTTTGTAAATATATGAAGATGTGAGACCGTAAGCATTTTCAGGATGATCTGTAATATAACTTCAATGTCTGCTTCATAAAATAAAGTAACCCTTCCTTTACCTCTTCATGCTTGCTTCTTCCCAGTGATAGTATTTGACTGGTTCGGCTTGGTTCGGGCAAGCAGGTAGCAGCGATGAGCAGTGGAGACCGAACTGGTTCTCTCCACTGCTCTGCTGTTGGGGCCACCTACCTGCCCGGCTTCCCATACTCACTTTCATCCTCTGAATTTGAAGCGCAGCTGCTTTGTGTGGCACAGATAGTGCTGCACGGCAGCTGCTGAAGCAACTGGGATCATGCAGGCTTGCAGGAGGCGAGTTAGAATGCCTCTGTGCCTGTGCAAACGTCTGTGTAAAGTGCGCATTTGGCACATGCATGCATGCAAAGTGTGTGCACATGCACAAAGTGTGCCCACCAAACCATGACCCCCCGAACCGGTGGCAAAAATATTTGCATAGAAATTATATGCGTGTTTATTTGCAAGGGTAGGAAGGGGGAAGCCATGTGAAAAGTCATAAATTAAGAACAAAGGTTGGGGCCAGGGGTGGGATTCAAATGGCTTGGTGGTCATGTTATTGACTGGGTGTGGCCAACTCAATATCACTCACATCGAGGCACGCATCTCCTAACCTGGCCTCTCATGACTATGGGGATGCCGCAACAGTTGTAAGTGTGAAAAATGGTCATAAGTCACTTTTTTCAGTGCCATTGTAACTTTGAATGGTCACTCCTCACAAACAAAGTACCAGCAAAGGAGGGGAAAAAAACTCCAGAGAAGTTCCTGAGACAGGAAGTCTAGTCCTGCCAAGAATGTCATAAGGGTTAACGGAGAGGCAGTTTCTATAAGCAACACCAGAATGTTTCCTTCCTACCTTCCTTACAGGATTAGGCCAATAATTTCTTCTAACAACTGATTCTCCGAACTGCTTAGAATGTTAACAACCGGTTCCAGCGAATAGGTGCGAATTGGTAGAATCTCACCCCTGGTTGGGGCATTGTTTTAATTTTTCTATGCGATATCTTTTATCTTGGATCACCAAGATAAAGAATTGTGGCAGAAAACATAATTTTCAATATTTCCATTGAACAGAGAGAGACCTGCAGTGGAAGAACAAGCAGGTTTATTTGTTTCACTGAACACTAATGATTTAGCAACATCATTGGTCAGTCACTAGTCTATATACATATTATACTATGCATTTGGATAAAGTATTATACAATCCAAGCCAATCTTTATACTGACTTTCTTTCTTTTTAATCAGTCCATCAGTAAATAGCATAAAGATAGTCCTCAACTTGCAACAGTTCACTTAGTGGGCGTTTGAAGTTACAACAGCACTGAAAAAAGTGACTTATGACCATTTTTCACACTTATGACTATTGCAACATCCCCATGGTCACGTGATTTACATTAGGATGCTTGACAACTGACTCGCATTTACGACGGTGGCAGTGTCCCAAGGTGATGCTATCACCTTTTGTAACCTTCTGACAAGCAAAGTCAATCGAGAAACCAGTTACACTTAACAACCGTGTTACTTATTTAATAACTGCAGTGATTCACTTAAATGTGGCAAGAAAAGTTGTAAAATGGGGGCAAAATTCAGTAAGTTTCTCACAGCAACATAAATTTTGGGTTCAATTGTGGTCGTAAATTGAGCACTACCTGTATTTCTCAAAAATACTAAAGAAATATAATAAAACCAAAAGTAGTTGACATTGAGATGTTCTTTTTTGTAATTATGTATGTTTTTGCTTGATTCCATCTGTCACCTTAATGTACATTTTAGCTACTAAACGGAGAGTGATAACGTATTCATTCTGTGATTTCAAAACTACTTTTGCCAAATGTACCACATGGCACAGGGACAGAATGCTGCCTCTTACAAAACACAAATTTAATTTGTAAAATACAGGGTTATGATTTACCAATAATAAATTGTGATCTACATGCCGGTAAATTTGAATAACTATGTATGCCTATCTGTTTTGTATGCTTACATAAATAGACAGTCTGTGATGACCCAGGGTGCGATACAAAAGCAACAAAGTCACAAAAACATTTAATTAACCCCTTTAATTCCTTTAACTTGGCTTCACAGGTCCAATTATCATTGGAGAAAAAACTCCTCCACAAACAGTTGTGAAAAGGAAGAAATTCCATTCAAACTCAAAATACATATATATTATAAATAGAAAAAAACAACACAAATCACACTGAAGCAATTAATGAGACAAAGCAGGATAAGGGCTTGAAGATATCCATAGATATCGAGATACACACACTGGGAAGGACGCCAGAACTTAGAGAAGAACTGAAAGACTAGAATTATTTCACGCTTTGCTTCCAGCACTGGGCCATGCACAGTTTGTCCTTTTAAACAGTCCTCACAGCTGCAGCCCATGTAGGGGATCAGGGCCCTTTCCTCACCCGTAGACCATGCCATTCATGTTTCGCCCTTATCTGCTCCTCCCTGCATGCCCTAGGATGAAGAGAAGATGGGCCTGAGTCTTCCTCTAAATGGCCAGCTGGCCTGTGCCTTTCATCAGTTTCCTCCACAACCTCCGGAGTCACACTCCCACTCCCTGTCGGTTGTTCCTCCTCTCCCTCGGAGTCAGATTCTAACAGGGGCATGACACAGTCTGATATATAAACAGGCAGATACACTGAAAACTGGTATGCTGAAATGATATTGAAGCTGCAGAACAGGCTTTTTTTTTTTCACACCATAAAGTTCTCACGCAAGTAAAAAGCTCCTTGGTATGAAGGCCATAGGAATTCTTCTCTGCTTACATTTTATGGGTATCCCTATTTATTTATCATTATCAAGCCAGAGGGCTTAGCCTCTTGCAGAATTCTGTATTAATGGGATTATGTTCACAATTCTCAGAAGATTGTAACGAATAACAATGCAATCCTACTCATATGCATAAAAGTGAGACCCACAGAGTTCTACAGTTCCAGCTGTTAAACACCTGAAGAACTAAAAATTAATTCAAAAGCATTCCATAGTTTCTCAGGTTTGGGAATATTGGTCATGGTCTACTGCTTATCTATTAGCAACATTTTTCTAGCAGGAAGTTCATGTTTTGCTAAATAGGGAATACCTTGGGGTGGATTTATTACCTTTTCTTTTCAGCTCATAATGGCTTCCAACCCTATATAGATTACCATAAGGAGTAAGCAAGGAAAAAGAAAATAGAAAAGCACAACTAGTAGCACAGCACTTGCATTTCTTATTTTGCTGCAATTTAAGCCTATATTCCGCTATAAAACATGTAGTCCTGCATATTCATCATCTGCACAGTGTGTGTGTGTGTACTTTGCCAAGAGCCAAAAAACAACAGGAATTTAAGGCAGCATTTCCTAATGACAAAGTAAGAGTGATATACAGGTAGTATTCAATTGAGCCCAAAATTTATGTTGCTGAGTAAGATGTTTGTTAAGTGAGACTTGCCCCATTTTATGACTTTTCTTGTCACCATTGTTAAGTGAATCACTGCAATTGTTAACTTAGTAATACAGTTGTTAAGTGACTCTGGTTTCCCACACTGACTTTGCTTGTCAGAGGTTTGCAAAATGACCCAGGGATCACATGATTCAGGGACACGGCAACTGTCACAATTATGAGTCAGTTGCCAAGCACCTGACCGTGGGGAATGTTACAACAGTCGTAAGTGTGAAAAATGGTCATAAGTCCATTTTTCAGTGCTATTTGTATCTTCAAATGGTCGCTAAGTTAACTGTTGTAAATCTAGGGCTACCTATAAAGAGTCTGTCCCAAAGGTGCTTTTTCAGGAGGCAACTGGACTTTCTTGGTTTTTCTTTTGAAAAATCTTTCGTTTCTCATCCATTGCAGCATCCCCATAGTCACATGATCAAAATCCAGGCATTTGACAAATGGCATGCATCTGTGACAGTTCCACCCTCCAGGAGTCATGTGATCACCATTTGTAACTTTCCCAGCTAGATTTTGACAAGCAAAGTCAGTGGGGGAAACTAGATTTACTTATTGACTGTATCCTTCACTTAAAAACTGTCATGATTCGCTTAACAACTGTGGTAAACAAAGGTGGTAAAATGAGGCAAAGTTTAATTAAAAACTGCCCTGCAACAGAAATTTTGGGTCCAGTCGTGGTCATCATTCGGGAACTAACTGTGCAGCTAAGAACATCTTAAACCTGACCTGTAGGTAAGAATGAAGACAATCTTATGTGTGCACAGCAATGAAATGGGATGGCCAAGATATCTGTGGAGATTCTCAGTCATCCAGCTCATGGTTGTCCCAAAGCTGCTTTTTTCGAGAGGCAACTGGACTTTCTGATTTTTTTCTTTTGAAGAGGTTTCACTTCCCATCCAAGAAGCTTCTTCAGCTCTGACTGGATGGTGGGGAATGGAAGGATTTATATTCCTTGCAGACAGCTGGTCGTTTGCATCCTCTTGCATCCTCAGTGACCCTCTCAAAGGATGCAGATTACCAGCTATCTGCAAGGAACACAAATCCTTCCATTCCCCACCATCCAGTCAGAGCTGAAGAAGCTTCTTGGATGAGAAATGAAATGTCGTCCAAAGAAAAAAAACAAGAAAGCCCAGTTGCCTCCTGAAAAAGCACCTTTGGGACTACCTAGAAAGAGCGAGCCTTTCCTGCCTTTCCTCCTCCCATTTTAAACTAGTGATGCAGAACATAGGACACACATGTCAAAGGTGAGTCTTCTTGGTATTTTGGGTGATACCTCAGCACTCACCAACACCCAATCACTATTCTCAAAAGCACATCCCATTCTTGCACAATCGCTGGAGGCTGCAAAGGCAACACAAGAATGGGCTGCTTGCAGGGCCTCCGGACTCTCCAAAAACGGGATGAAAATGGGATGTGCTTTCACTCCATTTCTGGAGGCTTTGGAGCCTACACAAGAGCCTTCTGTGAGGCTGCTCCAGAAATAAACGCATTGAGCAACCTGAAGTTGCCAAGAGAAGGATAACACTGCCTGAGTAAGCAGCACGTGGGAGATCCTGGGGATCACATACATGATTGGACTATATCCAGTGGTGGGATTCAAATAATTTAACAACCGGCTCGCCCAGGATCAGATTGGCTGTCATGGGAGGTGTGGCCCATCCCTCGCCTCCAACTCCACAGCACATGTGAGATGAGCCTCCTGTGACGGCCAATCTGACCCTGGGCGAACTGGTTGCTAAATTACCTCCCCACTATCAAAGTGGATCCTAGGCACCACACTGCAATGGAGAAACAGGCAACAAAGTATCTGGCATGAGGAGAGGAGGAGGAGCAGGGAGAAGAAAGAGGGAAAGCCGCCTTCTCCTTCCTTTGCGCTGGCTGCTCCATTGCCCATTTCTCAATTGCAGTGCAGTGCCCAGATCCACTTTGATAGCCGGGGGGGGGGGCATTTTTACAACCAGTTTGCCCAAACTAGTGTGAATTGGCTGAATCACACCACTGACTATATCATTTTTTTAAAAAAAATAAATGACTATGTAAATAATTTTTTGTCTTTGGTTAGGGATGCGGAATGTGACATGCCAGCACAGGCATTTTCTAAATGTTTGACACATTTCCAGTTCTGGGCAAGACAGTCTAAAAGGAACAGTGATGAATTGGGGTGAGTTACAAGAAAGGTTGTTAAGAATGTGTAGAAATTGGAAGCTACATTCTGTGAAGATCCATTAAAAGAATTGGATAGGTTTAGCTCATGGACAAGAATAAGGAACGATACAGGTACTCTTGACTTACAATCAGTCATTTAGTGACAGTTCAAACAGCATTGAAAAAAGTCACTCATTTTCACACTTACAGCCATTGCAGCATCTTCATGGTCACGTGATCAAAATTCAGGTGCTTGGCAACTGGCATGTACTTATGACAGCTGCTTTGTTCCAGGATCATGTAATGGCCATTTGTAACCTTCTCAGCCACCTTCCAACAGGCAAAGTCAGTAAGTCAGATTTTCTTAACAAACACATGATTCGCTTAACAACTGCAACAATTCTCCTAAAACCAGTAGCAAAAAAGGTCATAAAGTGGAGCAAAACTCCCTGAACAACTGTCTTGTTTAGCAGAAATTTTGGGCTTGATTGTTGTTGTAAGTCGAGGACTATCTATATAATGGTGATCTTCAAATTTCAAAGGTCTATCAAATACAGGAGGTGTGGGCTTTTCTGTCCTCCCAGGATCAATTCTTTCCAACTACAGACAAATAGATTAAGGTTTGAAATTGGGAGGAATTTCCTGAAGATTAGACTGTCAACCAATGGAATTGGTTTACCCACCAAGTGGTAGATTGCAAACACTGGAAGTCATCAAACAGAGGTTGGATAGACCAAAAAAGCTAATACAATCCTTGGCTATATAAATAGAAGCATAGAATCAAAATCATCTGCTTTATAAATCTTTAGTAAGATCACCCCTGGAATACTGCATCCAATTTTGGTCACCACATTACAAAAAAGATGTTGAGACTTTGGAAAAAGTGCAGACAAGAGCAACTAAGATAATGAAAGGCCAGGAGACCAAAAAAAGCTATGAAGAATGGTTGTAGGACTTGAGTTTGGCTAGTCTAGAGAAAAGAAGGACTAGGAGAGACATAGCAGTATTCCAATATTTGAGAGACTGCTACAAAGAAGCAGGGGGTCAACTTATTTTCCAAAAGTACCAGAAGGCAAATCAAGAAACAATGGCTGGAAACTAATGGAGGAAAGAAGCAACCTAGAATTAAGGAGAAACTTCCTAACAGTGAAGACAATGAACCAGTGGAGCAGCTTGCCTTCAGAAGTTGTAGGTGCTTCACCACTGCAGGTTTTTAAGAAAAGCCTGGACAGCTACCCATCTGAAATGATATAGGGCAGGGGTATCAAACTCATGGCCCATGTGCCAGATGTGTCATGTGCTGGCTCCACTCCTGCCCAGTTTAGCGAAGGGGGAAAAAGTCCTGATAAGTCACGGGATGCCCCCATGATGACGTGAGTTTGAGACCCTGATATAGGATCTCCTGCTTGAGCAAAAAATCAAAGACTTCCAAATTCCCTTCCAGCTCTATTCTGATTGACCTATATGGCTTCCTTCAGTGGTTTATTATGTCAACCAAGCCCAGAGCAACACCTCTTCCAGTAATTCCCAAGCCAGAATTTGAAAGCTGGCATTGCTGGAATAATCCTCATTATTTTCAGAAGTTTTGTTCCACTCTAATAATTGTGGTTAGTGGAACTACAGAGAATACAGTTGTTCTGCCATTTTGTCCCTGTGTAAAAGACAGATTTTTTCCCAGAATCCTCCTCTAAATGGAATCCCACTCAAAACAAGAGAGAACCACAGCCTACAACCCATAATTGCTTGTTATGTATTAAGATTTTACCTTTATGTATTTAACTGCAGATATGTGAAAGGTAAAAGTAATGGAATTACAAATCAGGCCAACTATTCCAGAATGTGTTTTAACTTTTTGTAGTAATTTCTATATATAGCATTTACATCATTCTCTGATCTTACTCCTTTTCTTTTTTGCTTCTTCCTCTTTTGGTATGCAAAGTGCAAGAAGTTTTAGAATACTAAATAGGAAAAAAAGGTGGTCACTTTATCAAGGTCACAGGACTTATTGACTTGCTAGAAGGAGCTCCTTCAGAAGACTGAACATGTGAAAAATTTTATTTAGCGCCCGTAAATCATTCTTAGTTCTATGAAAATTAGCACAGCTAAACTGGAATATTCTGAGGGGTGTTTATTATTGTTGTTTAAGCGGAAGAGCTTTCAAAAGGTTCATCACGATCTCCTTAAGTTTGAAAGGATGGAGGTTTCTAACATGTACCACAATGTGTAGGATAGAAAGAAAGATGCTCTTGCTTTCACACAGGTGGGAAGGAAAGAACCTCTGCCTTGAATATTTGTGGAGATTCTCAGTCATTCAGGCCATAGTTGTCTCAAAGATGCTTTTCCAAAAGGCAAGTGGACTGTTGTTATTGTCATTGTTTTTTTGAGGAAAATGTTTTGCTTCTCATTCAAGAAGCTTCATCCTTCCAGAACTGAGGAGAAAAAAAAAAAACCAGTCGCTTTTGAAAAAGCACCTTTAAGTCTACCTTGAATGGTCTTTCTGCAAGAGATGTTTGCATCTGATGCAGTATGCTTGGACTGTGGAAGTAGAGGTGTCATTAAATCTTTAAAAAACTAACTTTAAGAGAAATTTGTGATTTGCTTCCCCCCCCCCCCAATTGATAGAGCAACCATTTAGATCAGTGGTGTCAAACCTGCATCATCATGTGACATATCACGACTTTTTTCCCTTTCACTAAACCGGGTGTGGGCCTGGCCAGTGAATGACACATCTGGCCTGTGGGCTGCCAGTTTGACAGCCCTGATTTAGAACAATGCTTCTCAAACACGGCACCTCTAAGATATGCATGGACTTCAACTTAAGGCTAGTACAGGGATTCTAGGAGTTGAAGTCCACACACATCTTCAAATGGCCAAGTTTGAGAAACACTGAACTAGATGTTGTGTCAGAACTGTGGTTCCTTTTACTGTCCTGCTTTAAAAGTTGAGAATTCATTCTAAAAAGAAATTATGGAGACAAGGTCATTCTCCCAATTATCCCCTCTTCTCTTCAGGCTTGGTCTGTTGTAAAAGAAATCTGAAATATTAAATCGAGCTTTTATCTCCAACTGCATTTTGAAAAAGTTGATAAAATTCCTTTGTTCCCCTCACCCCTCTCCCATATCTCTGCCAATAACTTCAGAGCTTTTTACACTGTGCCTTGTGTTTGTAACTTTAACTGTCCAATAGATTTTAACAACTCTGAGTGAATGAGGCGGAACAATATTAAGATATTATAAAAACACCATACAGAGCTAAGCTGGCAAGCTGTTTAGAGCAGTGACTCTAGGAACAAGCTTGCTATTCTGAAACGGCAGAACAAACCTCTGGTGTTTGGAAATGGGTAGGATTTACACATGGGTGTTGCTATGGGCACCAGAGCAGATGAGCCAACCACAAAAGGAGACCGCTGGAAGGAAACAAAGAAAGGAAAAATCTCAAGGATATAAATGGATAGTGGCCAATTAAAATTACAATGCTGCAATTTTGTTAGTTATCAGTGACAGACTAAAGTACACAGCAGCTTAACAGGAAAGACAGTCTTTTGGGGGACACAAATGTAACCTAGAGATCACTGACTTTAGCATGCTGAGTCCAGCTGGTACTTTTTTTCCTGCATGTTGTGATCAAGAGCCATAAAGAGCGTTTCTAACACAGTAGTAGAGAAAGGCGAGCACATATCAAAGAGAAATATAAAGCCATTTTATGACTGCCTTAAAGGGCGACTGGTAACCCTTCTGCAGAGGTTCAGAGTGTGAAGTCTTCTTTGAAGGCACCACTTCCCAGTGCAGCTAGGGATTGTTTGTACAACTGTTTAGAGTATTTTGTGGAATAAAATGTGGTTTATTTACAAAGGTTAAAGAAAGAATTGTCATGGCACCAACCTATTTAGTATTCATTAAATTGTATGCACATAATGTTACTCTTTGGTATCTTATGTTAAAAAATAATAATCTGAAAATCCTTCCTTCCTTCCTTCCTTCCTTCCTTCCTTCCTTCCTTCCTTCCTTCCTTCCTTCCTTCCTCCCTCTCTCCCTCCCTCCCTCCCTCCCCTCCCTCTCCTTCCCATATTATTTATTTTTTGATGTTGCAAAACACTTGCAATTGGTTTACAATGTAAGCCAAAAGATTAAAAACTTCAAGTTACACAGTTGACGACACACACATTCAAAAAAGATATGCACCCTTCAAAAAAAAAAAAAGGACAACAAAATAAAATAAGGTTACTCAGAGACAGCTTTAATTTGAAGTCTCGCCTATTTTTGCAGGATTTTACAGAGCCACCTCTTACCAAACTCACTCCAAAAGGAGCACTTTAAAAAGCTTACTTTTTAAATCTGGAAATATAATAATTTTGGAAGTGTTCCCAGTTTTTGGCAGTAAAATAATAATGTCAGGCATATCATTTTAAAGTGGAATCTCATGGAAATTAATTCAGATGACAAGGACACTTTTAGACATTTTTTTCCTTATGGTTTGGGCTGAATATAATTCCCAAATCCTATTATTTGAAGCATGGATACTTACCATGTCAATCCATGCTTCCTCTCAGAGATGGAATTCTTTTTTAAAAGATCACTTTCATTCACTGATTGCGCATTGCACCCACAGACACAAAAAATTCTGAGTAACAGAATGAGAGTGAAAGATAATGGCCTATAGGAAGGATATTCATACTAAGGCCTTTTAAAAAATGTGTTAAAACATAAGTACATAGTGCTGCAATTTCCATACTGGAAGCTGAAAGCTTTCCAGTCCAAATGCAACAAAACAATTGTATGTGGCATCACACAATCAGTGAAAATAATATGACGTAGATACACTTTTGACATGCAACAATTTGAGGACAACTTCAACCCAGGCTTTCTAGCCTGGAATCCCTCTTCCTTGAACATCCCAAAGGTGTTTTTTCAAAAGGCAACTGGACTTTCTTTATTTTGCTTGAAGATGTTTTGCTTCTCATACAAGGAGCTTCTTCAGTTCTTGGATGAGAAGTGAAATGTCTTCAAGCAAAACAAAGTATGTCCAGTTGCCTTTTGAAAAAGCACTTTTGGGACAACCATGACCTGGATGACTGAGAATCTCCATAGACCTCTTCCTTAAATTTCTACCTTAACCCATGATTTCTTGGAATTCAAGTATCTCTATTAGCTTTTTTCTTTGTTAGCTTCCCAGTACTAATAATGTCTCCTTCTCTCTTCTTATGTAGCCTTTTCTTGCACCTGCTCCAACAAACATTTTGTACATCAAGCACTTTCATCTCACATACTTCTTCCTTGTTTTGCCATTTAAACCTATTAGTTGTGGGAAATAGTTTGCGTCTGTATGAAAACATACACTCAGCTTCTGACACCCTGTAAATCCCCTTGCAAATAGCAAGTAGACAATGACAAGTAATAGGATATCAAGGTCAACAGTTTAAATGGCCATGACAGGATACAAGAATAATTTCCAGAGAGGACCAGTCTCCTCATAATCTCCATCTCTAGGAGACCAACCAGCATAGGACCTGTAATATATTGTAAAAACTGGTGCCTGACCATTAATGGATTCTTCTAATGTTGCCACCATCCATCACAGATTGGGCACAACCAGTATTTAGATATATTCCTGAAAAATGGAGATATCTAAATTTGCCTTTTCTATTCTCTTCGTTCTGGTTTCAGGTACCTTTTACAATATTTAAGAGAAGAAAACCAAGTAATTAGTTCTATAATAGTTTTAGAGGAATTATAATTGTATTTATATTTGAAGAATGGTTTGGTTTACCAATCAATGTTGTATAACCCAAGAGTTCTCCTAGAATTCTACCATCCATATCTAGAGTGGATGGAGTCATAGGCACCAACAATATGGAAAGCCAAGAAACACAGGTGGTGTGACATTAAGAGATATGATCGATTGCTTTGCTGATAAAATATGAGTGTGTTTGTTTTACTGTGTATATATTTTCCTGTATTGGAATACCGTTACCCTAAATAATTTGCAATATCATTATCTTTATCTTTCAAAATAAAAATAGGAATTTTAATTTAACAAGATTTTAACTCTACAACAATCCTGGATAGATTACAACAGACAAAGATATAATATAAAATAACAAATGAAAGAAAAGGAAAAGGACACCAAGAATCTATTGATATTAAACTTTTCCTTGATTCTGGATTTCCCTGGTCTGAGTATATCAAGCATTACCACAATATTATTTCTTTTCAGTCACTAGTTACAGAACAAGAAGCCTTTTTTAAAAAAAAGAAAACTAAATCAAGTATAATTGTGTTGACAGTTAAGATTAAAGGAATTTTCTCATTATCTAAGCAGTGCCTTCTTACTTTACTCCGACCTGGACCTACTTGTTCTCAAAAATTATTCCTAGGTAGTGTGTATATGCCAAGCCTCACTGATCCAGATGTACATTTTTAGTAATGTTTTTACATAGTTAAACTTTCAACATAAATTTCATCCCAGCAGAAATGACTGAAATTCATCTTCATTTCTGATAGAAAATTTATGAGATTTTTCAACATAAAGGATCTTGCATTACAACACTGCTTACTTTATAAAATGAAATTTTGCTGTTATGGGCAGGAGCTCATCCCTGCAATTATTTGAATGCACTTTTCAGCCTGTGTGTCTTACGCAAACCGTCTCTTCCATATCAGGTCATTTCATAAGAAGTGGAAGAGCTTGAACAACTTTGTGTGACCTTGCATTGAATAACATGGAAAATTGATTTGGCTCGAGTAATAAAAGACCGTCTGCATTATCTGCATTCTAATTATAATTAATATAACCAGGATAACTGCTGTATTATTTACGATTAGAGCTATGGTGAGCTCAGTGTAATAATAATCTGCTACATAATTTTTTATTGATCTGATGGCTTTATTGCAGAAAAAAAACCAAAATGCTAAACTACTGTAGGACTAAAATTGCCTTTCTTGACATGCATGTTTAGAAGAACAAAATTTCATTTAACATTTGCACACACACACACACACACACACACACACACACGGGTCTCCGCATTTTTCCTGTTTAAAAGCATGAAGAAAGCGAGTTGATTCATGCACACCATTTTTCCTATTGTTCATTTTCTGGGTATAAGTCATTCCTTAGTGCCAGCAATTTCAGCAGATTTCATTACCAACATTGCACTGTGCCCTGGGAATGTACAGTGCTCCATTTTAATGGGCTGTCATCCCACTCAAAATAAAAGAACTCTTTGAAAAGTAGTTCAAATGTGTCAGAAGGTCAGGATTTCTCTGAAGAATCCATACCACCATTCAAACAACAAAATACATGAACTTAAACTTCTAGACACTTGGGTACAGATAAAGCTATGACCCATGTCTCCAATTTTGATGTGTTAAATCTGTGTGTGAACAGACAAGCCGGAGAAAAATGTAGAGGGAAAATTTAGAGCTACATTAATGTAGCTGTTATCTGCTGGCCAATGTGAGTTCTAAAGGGGAGAACTGAATTCACCCTGATTGGCTAGTGACCTGTCAAATATCCTTGAAACCAATCCCAGTGTGTTTTAACCCTGAAAACTGAACAGGCAAACACTTTCCTCCAGTATTACTTTTTATTACAGAAACATGCAAAAGATACGGTTAGTGATGAATTGGTATAATCAGAAAGTGGTGGTGGATTTTTGGCTTTTCTTCCCAAATTTTAGCTGGGTAAGGGAAGCTTGGAACTCTATATTTTACAACAACAAGAATGACAAAAATCCCCATAACACTTAAAACCACAATTTATCTACTAAATTTTGGCAGTGCAATTTGAGGAAGGAGGCTCTAATATCCCAGCTAGAGACTGCCTCAAAGTACATAAATATAGCAACAGAAAAGAAACTTCACATAGAGCAGTCTCATTATTATCATTAAATGCTGCAATGTAGAACTTTTTTTGAAACACAGCTAAGTAGGTATTAGGTATTTTTGGCTTAAAATACCCTTGGTTTAAATAGAGGTCTGGAGTCTCGCTCAAACAATAAGGAAGATTTTACAGGAGAAAATTAATAATGATGTGGATTTATATCCTGCTTTTTTCTCTAAGTGTTCAAGGTGGCATGCATAAAGATCAAATTCCCCAGTTCTTGCCCAAGTTCTTCTCAATCATATTAACTTTCTGTGTAAAAAATTGTTTATTCTTGTTTCTCCCCCATTATGTAACTTTCCCCACAATTTTGTATTGACATTCATTATAAAATAGCCAGTGTACTTTTCTACAACACCACCACAAGCCATCATCACTTCTCCCCCCTCCCCCCCACCAAATTTTTGGGTAAGCTTCAAGGACCAGAATTGTAGATAACTTGGAAGCTACAGAGCAGATACTTGTATTTTTTCCAAAATCACTTCATACTGATTTTCATGAGGTGATTTTTTTTTCAAGAGAGAAAAGCTATTAAAATGATTGTCATTAGATTACTTATAATCATAACAAATAGTTTCCTCTTTAACCTGTCCATACCCTCATTGAAAGTAAAATGCTTTTTTCATCACTATTCTACTGGTTGCAGTTCTGACATAATTTAATATTAGAAATTATGCTCAATACAATAATATTTCACATGTCTGCAATATTGTCTTATTTTAGACAAAGGCCAAATAATGAACAGAGGGAAATTATAACCTTCCTTTAGTTGAAGATAAGCCGAGTAGTCACTTAAGTTATAGAAACATAAAAATAAGGAATGTTCTCTGAATTGATCACCATAGCTCTGTTTATCAAAAGGTAATGAGAAATATGTTAGATTGTGTCCTGTGGTCTTCATCAGAACAGAAATAATGAAAAATAGTTCAAAAGAAGTTCCAAAGATTAATACTTTTCTTCCTTCCTCTATTTCTCTTTCTGGGGTTACAGTTTAATCAAAGAGGTCCAATTACCATATATCTTTCTTTGGGATTCTAGGCAATCTTCTCCTTTTTCCACTTCTGCTCCAATTTTTTTCCTCTCCCTTCCCACTTGCAACATCAATTTTTAAATGATCAGAAATCCATACCTCTAATAAGGGTTTTCCAATTTCTTAAATTTTTAAGTCCAGTGTCCAAGAAATCTTTTATCCCTTGACTTCAACTTTCAAAATAGTTCACCTTCAGTGCCCAAATAAATTTCAAATCTTCATCTGCTGTTTCTATGGGGTGGGAGAGTGAAGAAAAAAAAAGTTCCCTTTAAAAGCTTCTCCGCCGTATTTTTGATTAAAAATACTTGGGTGGTTGTTTTGGGAAAAGTTTCTCTTTTCATGATGACATCGCTCGTGGATGAACTAAAGACTGAATATCAAAAATATAAAAAGGAAGAACAAGATGGAAAAGATACTTTGGGAACTTTATTTCAATTTTTAGAAATGGCGTTATGTACTTATGAAAAGTTGACTACGCAGCAGAATGACTGGGACAAAGAAGAAGAGGAACAAGAAGCCATCTTTGATGGACAATGGGTTTTTTCCGGGGAGGAGGAGAAAGCGGATAAGAAAAAGGGGATTTTAAGGTTTTAAAAAACAGCCAAAAAAGAGAAAAATGAGAGGAAAGGTGGATGCAAGGTTAGAAAGCAATGGAAAGGGAGTAAGAAAAGGGAGGAGGAGAGAGAAAGGGGTAAAAAGGGCAAGGAGAAGAATAAGCAAGAGAGAAAGGGGGGGAGGAGAAGCCTCAATGGTGGGAAGCAAGATCTAAAGAAAAAAAGCTTATTTAGAGACAATGGGTGAATCTAATGAAGGATAAAAAAAGGGGGGGGGATTCTGGAAGGTACATAAGATTGTGTTTTTATATGTGTATTTAGAGTAGAACCTTTCTTATAAAATTTATTGTGTAATTTTAGAATGTACTAAACAGAATCCCAAGATAAATTAAGTGTTATATGAAGTACTTTTAAGTTAGGTCAATGAGTTAAAGGCGTCACTCCAATTAGTGTATAGGAGAAATATAGTAAAAGAAAAAAGATGAATGGATAGTTGGAAATAAAACAGACAAAGAATGTTATTGAAAATGGTAATAAGATAGGGAAGGATATATAAAGTGAATATGATGTGTAAATTTCGTCTGTGTGAAGAGTTTTAACTGGGATCAAGCAGCTTTCAGAAAAGATGTTTTAAGTTTTGTTATGTTTTTTGTGTTTTGTATGTTGATAAAAGGCAAAAAAATTTCAATTAGCAAGATGAAAGATTTGGATGAAAAGGAGAAGTTGGGATAAGATATGAAGTTAAATGGATAAAGTAAATATTGATATTATAATTTGGAATCATTATGTTCTATTGGTTTTCTTCTTTAATTACTACTATTTTTTTTTTTTAGAAAAGAATTTATAAGCTGTTATGCCTTGATTGTCTGTGCACTGTTTTTGTAAAATTAATAAAATTTGTTTTTTTTTAAAAAGAACAGAAATAATTAATAAACTGATTAGATCTCTTGTCTCCTGCGTGTTCCCCAAATCTACTCTGGGTTTGTGGGATTTTTCAGAGCTGATTTGACAGGTATAGGGGAGCAGTAAGGAAAGAGACACTTCTATTATGAAAGCAAAAAATTACTCGTCCATTTTGCTGGATGTCATCATTTTATTCGGGGTAGATTTGCTTTATCAGATACAATTGCTTCCAAGGAATATTTTTTGGAAGTTTTGCAAGACTGTTTTTGAAATGAGCCACAATGCCAATTGACTGCATTTTTCAAGACATTTTACCATATGTGTATCTTTCCCTTACAATTATAGTCTATTCATGAACTGTAATCATGAAATCTAATCCTTGTCCTGGAATATTTAGGGAAATAAAATAGCCAATACTCTCTTGAATCCACTATAATGGATGTTTAAATCATCAGATCTTGTAGGAAAAAAAGTTCTGGTTTTTTTTGTTTGAGAATAACGTATTTGTTGAGCATTGTACACTAGATACATTAACTAAACTTGTCAGTACTTAATTTTCTCCCTGTATGACATGGCAAATGATGAAAATTCTCAAAATTGAAATAATCAACATTCCAAAGGTAGTACTGGCTTTCTTTTTTCATTGTGAAAATCATCCCATTGCCAGATACCAAGAAATGTAAAACCTGCTTGCAGGTTCACTTTTTGAATATAAATTGCATGTAATTCTTTCTCAGGAAAAAAAGGTACTTTTACAGTAAATCAGAAAGAGAAAGCCAGTTTGGTATGGTGGTTAATGGCATTGGGCTGGAAACCAGGAGACTGTGAGTTCTAGTACTGCCTGAGGCACAAACCAGCTGAGCAACCCTGGGTCAGTCGCTCGCTCTCAGTATTAGGAAGAAGGCAAACCACTTCTGAAAATCTTTCCAAGAAAACAATGCAGATATGTCTAGGTGGTTGAAGGAGTCAGTAATGACTCAAAGGCACTGATAAATAAATAAATCAGAAAGAACTTGGGAGAAAACATTCCCTGATATTTTGCCTGTTTTACAAAGCACATGATAAAACAGTAAATGTATGCAAAGGGAGAAGAGCCATCATGCTGGTTTAATCTCAAAGGTTATTTATTCACCTGTGAGCTTTTGTTCATTTTGGATTGGGGAACAACACCTGGTATCTCTTTTCTCCTTAAATAAATTTATCTGTGGACATACAAAGCAAGGACTTGCTGCCTATGGAGTACGTTCATTGAGCAAGAAACATCAGAAAGTGGCAGTGCTATAGAGCATGTTCTAATTCTGTGCTCAAGAACCAAAAGCAGGATTTCATAATCTTTTGTTGCCTGTGCTTCCTACCACCTCTCTGTAAATGTAACAAAAGAAATATGTGCAGAGATTCTTCCTTTGTTTTTTTGTACAATTGCAAGGTAGTTTGGATGAACAGATCCTGTTCAGGATATGTACAGCAATGAGGCCTCTTGGTGCAGTTTTTTTTTATGTGAATAACCAAAGAAGCTCTTTTTAAGTGAACAACACAAGCAATAAAATGCTGAGCAAAATGGCCCTGCACAAATACAGTCGAGGCTACTGAACATAAGGATGTCACAAAGTCATCCCCAGCAAAGGGAAAGAAAGAGTTTTCTGATTGAGGCAACCGTGTAAACTGATGTCCGTCCCTCGCTCACAACACTGCTTTCATAGTTGCAGAAACTGCATTGGAGTTCTAAGAGCCATGGTGGCGCAGTGATTAGAATGCAGTATTGCAGCTAATTCTGCTGACTGCCAGCAATTTAGCAGTTCAAATCTCACTGGCTCAAGTATTGCAGACCAACTCTGCCCACTACCAAGAGTTCGATCCTAACCGACTCGAGGTTTATTCAGCCTTCCATCCTTCTGAGGTCGGTAAAATGAGGACCCAGATTGTTGGGGGCAATATGTTGACTCTGTAAATCACTTAGAGGGGGCTGTAAAGCACTATGAAGCAGTATGTAAGTGCTATTGCTATTGCTAAGGTACTTGCAAGACGTTTCTAAAAAAAAAAAAAACAATGGGGAGAAAAGTTTGGCATGCATATTATTTTTCAAATATTGTAGCACAGGTAGAAATCCATACCAAAATGGGTATCCAAATCTGGATATATCTTCATTCAAATGTTCATACTTTATATTTTGACATAGGTACACATCCAAGGGGATGTCAAAACCTCCTTGTAAGCCTGATTTGAGAAAGGCCTTTCTTGGATCAGATTATATTAGCAACTATTGCCATATCCCAGATCTCCTCTTTTTAGAGGAAGTTCATGAGAAGGTAAAAATGGCATTAGTTACTCTGGAGGGAACCTTTGTTTAGTATCTGGATGGGGGAAAATCCACAGTACTGGAACCTTTGTTCAGTCCTGGCCAAGCACTCCCTAAAAATGATCATGGAATCTATGGCCTTTTTTCTATGAACTTAGAAATCAATCTCTAAGAATAAAACAATAAGGGCATATCTGAACACATATTTGAAAACAGCATCATGTTCAGTATTAAGTCATCAGAACGCAGAATTCGGAATATAGGTGATCAGAATATAGACCAGAATGGCCTGATTCTTGCTGCTTTATAAAGAAATAACAAGTAAAATAGGTAATTACATCTCTCTTCATATTCATATTCTATTTTTAAGAGTTTTGGATGCTCTCTCTCCACCCCACCCTCATTATAATTACAGGACTATTTTGGTGGGGAAAATATAATGTGACTTTATCATCGAATGTATTGTGAGCATTTAAAATGAGGAAGAGAGAATCCCTGTTTAAATCTGTTTGAAACCGTTTCTGTGAATGACGAAATAGGAAGGTTTTGCAAATGGTTGCATAAACAGGAAAGCTATATAAATGATCCAGTGATATATCATTCTTACCCCTTGTCTATCCCTTTGGCTGCTTTTTAAGACCCACTAGAAGGAATAAACTCTCCATAGTTAAAGTTTAATATGATGAGGCTTATAGAAGAAGTATTATTTTCTTCCTGATGGTGTCCAAGTCTATTTTTATGGCAAGCCTCGGGGAACAAAGATATATCAAAAAAATAACTCCTGCATTACAGCAGTATCGTTACCACTCCTGCAACTTTATCCACCTTCCCCGATACACAGAATTATTTTATTCCATTTTTGCAACTGTACACACAGGCACACACACACACACACCAGCACAAATGTCATTAGCCATCTCTTCCTTAATCCCCTCTCAGAACCACCTGAGTGTTTGTCCAGAAATTGTAACTCTGGAATCAGCCACTGCATTACCAGTCGCTCTTCCTCTTCATTCCATCCACCAAGCCTCTCAGTCTCCTCAATCACGTGTGTTGTTTCTCATTTAAATGAACAGTTGGATTCTTTTATTTCTTACAAGTGCTGGATTCGCCTTATCGCCCTCATTCCTTTGGGGGTTGCCAATTGGTTTTATCCACGGATGTATCATTTCTCATGCTTCCTTTTTTTTCTTACAAAGAGAAAGAACTACTTCGTCAACAAGCCTCTCCGGAGTGGAAGATTAAAAACCTAGACATCACCTACCTTGCAGCTCTACTCCCAACTGGGTTGTGTAAAACTCAATTAAACTTGTCCCTATTGAATTCTGCATTACAGTACATTAAACAGAAAATTCTTCAAGCGTGATGACAAAGCTTGAAACCTTGCCTCAAAGCTGTTCCTTGCAGCTTTCTTTAACGTTTCTGACTTTATGGTGCAAGCCTCCCGTTGACACAACTCTAGTCCAGCTAAGAAAAATCACACAGCCTCACAGGGATTAAAAGAAGAAGAAGAAAATTGAGAGGGAGGGAGAGGGGAGGAATCTGTTGAAAACTAGGCTTGGTATTTCTCTTCTCTTAGTACATCTATTTAAATTATTTTGCCAGCAGACTAGAACCTGAGATGCGCTATAGAAAAGTGTAATCTAACAATTTCAATTGCAAGAATACGCTCATTTTGTTCAGAGGCTTTCATGCATGTTCCATTTTTTTTCAGAGGAGTAGAGTGGTTCACAATATCTCCTATTAGTACATTATATATGTTGCCTGAGGATTTCATCAGCTGAGGAACTGAAAAAGGCACCAACCTTTCTCTGCCCCAGGCTTCATCATGAGCAATTTGAATAACAACAGCTTATGTGAAAAATTGGATTTTGAACCCCTAAGTTTTAACAAAAAAAAAGTGAATGGTAGGCAAGTTAGTATTAGATCAACATCTAGATTCTGAGCACCAGTGGTTAAACACACACGGAAGGGCCATTTTCTGCTCCTCTATTTGAAAAATAAAGGAAACAAGAGAAGCCAGATTCAGCCATACAACATTATTAACTTCAGGCAAATTCCCAAAAATGTATGCTTTCAAAAAATAAAACTGGGAAGTGTGCAAAAACTGTTGACATATTTCTCCTACATCCTACTGCTGTTCCTATTTTACTGATGATTTCTGTGTGAAGAAAAGTGAGCACAAAGAAGACAAGATACATAAATTAGGGTCTGGATGGAAGCAGATAATTCTGTAATAAAATTGTTGATAAGAAGTGAGACAGCAATAAGTAAATATGGTAAAATATATTCTATGTATCCTCCTTTAATTCATTTTTGTATTCACTGTATTAAGAAGAACTGATCAATGCTAAACAAAGAAATGGTTTGGAGATTTTTCCACAGAGAAGCCAACTGGTTCTTTACATACTAGAGTTGGCCAACATTTTTTTAAAAAAAATATCAAGATGAATGAACATTAAAATACATTAACTAAAAGTACTATTAATAATAACAGTTGGATCTATGATGCATTACAATGAAGCAGACAAAAATAAAGTAAGCAACAAAGTGTAAGTTATTTTCAATTGTGCATATTAGACTTTGTTCAGAAAAGCAGGCTCAGTCATTCTCCCTTAGCCTGCCATGCTCTTCTTATCAGCAGAGCCACTCTTTCTGAGGAAGATGGGACATGTAATCTGAAGGATGAGAAAACCAGCATGGGAAAGAAGGCTTATTTTTTTCCTTAAAAAGATGGTGATAAATTATTGATGTTAATTATACTTGCTTGGGAAGAAGAGGAAGTTTCCTCTTTTATTCTGCACTTTTTAATTGTTTTTCCTTTTTTATATTGTTTACTCTGTGTAGAGTGTATTGGTTTTATTTGCAAAATATCATCTTTAATAAAATTATTATCAAAGACAGGGAAGTGACTTTGTTTTTCAAGTCATTTCAAGCATAAATGGAGGTTGCCTTAACAGGGATTACCTATCCAATCCCTACTCCATTACCTTGTTGTTGTTTGTTGTTTGTTGCAAAGTCGTGTCCGACCCATCATGACCCCATGGATGACATTCCTCTAGGTCTCCTCTAAGGAGAGTCAGAATTCATGGCTATCTTTTCAGCTATGTTTCTTCTGGGAGGACAAAAAAAAAAACCTACTTAAAGAGTTCTCGGAATAGAGGTAATCCAGGTTTGCTATACATTATTAAAACCAAGTTCTCTTGGGTTTAATATCATATTGATCTCCCAAAGATTGATGAACTAACTACTAGAGACATGGTGGCTAGAATGCAATATTGCAGACTAACTCTGCGCACTACCAGGAGTTCAATCCTAACCAGCTCAAGGTTGATTCAGCCTTTCATCTTTCTGAGATTGATAAAACGAGGACCCAGATTGTTGGAGGCAACTCTGTAAACTGCTTAGAGAGGGCTGTAAAGCACTATGAAGTGCTACTGCTATTGCTACTAAAAGTATGTAAAAACCTACCTTTCCATGCAGTATAGAAGGTAAACTGGACATCAGCAGCACTAAAACTGTACTTCAGTATCACAGTGTTCCCAATTGGACAAATCAGAGATAAAGCCATTCTTACAGATGCCACACCACCGCTGAAAGAGTTGACAGCAGAGTTTTCTTTTGCTTTGCAGACACCTGCTGTTGGTGCTAGACATGTAATATGAGAGCTTCTTGAATGCTTCTAATAAGGATGCACAAATGGTTTATGGAAAAAGAACCTCTAATGTTTTGTTATGAGGGATATTGCTGTCTATATACCTAAACCACTTTTGTTGCTTTTCTGTTTTAAGTTGTAAGCTGACCAGAGTCAGGCAGCCTATACATCAAATAAAGAATTGATAAAAATATTTCTGCTGCCTGCCTGCATGATAAGTAGCTCCAGCTTAGAACCACTGTGGGCTGATAGAGAAGAGAGAGAGAAAGAGATCTGCATTTCTTTCTTTTCTAGAATACAAGCTATCTTTATATTTCATGTATAATCGGAAGAGAAGGGATGGTAGCTCAACACAGTAATAGTCTATAAAATATTGTGTAAGCTTTGATTTCTCATTATCTCATCATATGCATAAGACAAATAGAAAGAAAAGGGGAGGGAAGTTGTCTGGATATGTGCTTTCAAGCCAGTATTGACTCCAGGTAAGTGCCTGGGCAGGTGTTTGCAATTTTATTGGTAAGATTTCAGAATTGGTTTTGCTAATGTCTTCTCATAGGACTGACAGAAAGTGACTGGCCTAAATTTACTCAACTGGCTTTGGGCCTGTAGGGAAGGGATGGGCAATTAATTTTTCCATGGGGCCAGGCCACATGAGGAATTGGCACTGTTATGGAGGGCTCCTCCCTGACACTGTCCCTTCCCTACTACCCCACCACCCACCTCCATCTGCCACCACTGCTGCAGGCCAGAGAGAGACAGATGAAGAACTGGATGTGGCCATAGGCCAAAAAATGTTCAGGTTTACTATAGGGGGACTAGAACTTATTATCTCCTGGTTTCTATCCTGGTGCCTTAAACTATACTGAACTGGCTCTCAATTGTGGAGTATTCCATCTGTTTTTACCTTTTTTATGGACTTGTAATGCTTTTTTTTTCTAGGAGAAAATTCAATATGGATACCACGTCTTTAAACAAATGGTCTTTCAAAACCGGTTACATTAAAATGTTTTTAATTTTTAAAGTTAATCTTTCCACTTTTACCAATGTGTAGATTTATTAGAATTTAATATTGGATTGTAATATTTTAAAAGTGAATAATTGAATAAACCTTACTTATTTTGAAACAGTAATTTTAATTATAGTCATATCAACCTTAACAACTCTTGGAACTCTTAGAAGAATGATGTTTCCAGGAGAAGAAAATGTTGTTACCTATAAAACAGTGTTTTCTTCTGGACCCACTGCAGCAAAACCCTATTACCTTTTCTGGTCACATATGAACTGCTTGTGAACATCAAACAGTTCCACAGTACTTGTTAATTTTTTAAAAAGATCCTGTTCACTTCCTCACCTCTCGTATGCTTCTGTTCCAACATTTCTGAATGTTTGTTTCATGTAACAAATCAGCCCCATTATGTTCATCACTGCTGCAGAGTTGAAGGTTAGGGCGTATCAGTCAATTGTTCCTGTGAATGATCCCTGTGCATATGTGTTGTGTCTTGCTTTAAACAGAGACAAATCTTTGTTCTGATCTTTGTTCAAGTGTTCACTTTGTTCAAGTGTTTATCTGCAATCCATTCAATAATGTCTGCACAGAGAAGTACTGTGGCATTGCCATTTAGGAAGATTATGCTATAAACCATTATATTATCAGAATTCATTCTTGAATGATTTAAAACAGGGCAGCTAAAATTCCCATAAAATCCTTTTACACAAGAAACAAGTAAACTTATTCCATATTTTAGCTGTATAAACCATGCATCTTCATTGCCAACCGTTAGCTTTTCACACAGTTCCTCTGAACTGCTCTAGAGCATTCAATTGTATAAATTTCAGTTTTTTTTCTGCAATTGTCTGCATTTTGTTTTTGTCACAATTAGATGGAATATGCTATGGAATTATGGTGGTGGTGATTGTGGCAATGATGATGATAGAAGACCCAGTTGAAATCAAGATTTGAAGAACACTTAATAGAACCAACTATGACAATGCTATTAATATTTAAAAATTACCCACTGCAAATAAATGCATTATAAACTACATAATAAAAAGTTTTAAGCATTGGAATGGATATGCATCTAAATTAAATGAAACAGAAAAATGATAACTAGATGTTGCAGAAGCTATTAGTTCTATTAAAGTTAACATATGTATAGTTGTACTAAAGAATATTATGCACTGAAGACAATGCAGTATTGGTTGAGGTGTTAGAAATTTATAACTGAATGTGATTTAAGGCATGTACTTTGATATTAGAAAACCTACAGATTATCACATCAGTATTTACTATATTTTTATTATCCAAGATTCTATTTAGTATTGACCTTCATTGCAGAAGTGAGCAAAATATGAGTGACAGTCCAATACAGGACGTTAAGCTCAGGTAATTGAACTTGAACAAGTTTATTGCATTGATTTCAGTGCAACTCAATCAGCTTAAATACTAATACTTCTGCTTAACTGATAAATAAACTGAGATTATAAAACTATAATCAACAATATATTTATTCCATATAGACCTATTAACTTTGGTCTGAACTAAAGGGTGAGTTAAACATGAGCAAAACAAAACTTTCTTAGTTGTGCAAAGTATACGAAGTGTATAATATTACACTACAACATTATATGTTCAGTAGGGCTTATTCTCAAGTGAATAAGTATTGAACTGCAAACTAAGAGATCACAATCTTATTCCTGTCCCCTCCTTTTTACTTAGGCAAAATAAATGGGGTATTAGGATTTCAGCTTTAGTTATGTTTTAATAAATCTATACACTACTGAATGGAACATTGATTGGTAGTTAATTCTTTGTTACATAACAGGTTGTAAGCCCCAGCCATTCCATTTAATACTGTGAAGTGTCTTTTTTACATATTTGCAGTCAGTATTAACTATTTTATGTCATAATTATTCTGTACATAACTGACATTATCAGGTTCCCTAGAGGGAAACTGCAGCTTATACAATTTAGTGTAAAATACAATAACCAAAGTTTGACTACTTATTTTATGAAAAACCACCATATCCCAACTCTACGTGATTTGGTCATAGAAAATTAACTGGCATTCTAGAATGACAATACAGCCTATATGTTCTTCATACGTATTACCAGCTATTCTGTTTCTATAGCACACTGAAGACAATGTCTCCTCTTACCGATCTGTTAATTTCTAGAATCTTTTTGGCTCTTTAAAACATTAAATATCAAAGCACTTTCTCCAGGGGGAAACCATGTAAATCATCTTTTTTTCCTTAGAGATCTCTAATCAAGTATTTGAATATTTTGTTCCATGTACTTGTTTGTCTCCAACATCCATCTGCTTTCATTGTCAGGGACAAATAATATTCTAACATACAAGATGCTGAAGTGCATATTAGGTAAAGTGTAACTGACGGGTAATCCTGAAGGGGAAAGAGATAGGTTGTTATAAAAGCCAGGTTGTTGTTTTTTCTATGGGATAAAGGAATCAATATATAGATCCAATAAAGAATGCTGTGATGACCTGGGGTATGGTACAAAAGCAACAAACACAGTCAGATAATAAGTAGGAGTCCCTTTATTAGCTCCAACTTTGCCCCCAATGTTCTGGTTACCTTTTGGCTGGACAAAAACTCTCTCAGGAACAGCCTTTGGGCTGCAGGGAATCAAGTCCAAAATGTGGTCAACAAAAACTGTAAGTATAAGTCCAATCAAGGCAAAATGAGGTAATTAGTGTGACAGGGCAGGAGTGAGAATTCCAGACGTGAAGGCACGGCAATAACTCAACATGGTTGGGCAGATGCCAGGAACACAGATAACCAAAGTCAACACAAGATAAACTCATGTTTGCTCCCAGCAACTGCTGCCCTCATCATGCATCTCTTTTAAACTCTCTTCCCAGCTGTGGTTAATGAAAGGAATCAGGGCCCTTTCTTCCCCCGTAAGCCATGCAGCCCACATTGCTTCCTTCTCCATTCCTCCCTGTGTGCCCTAGGATGAAAATGGGGTGGGCCTGGGTCTTCCTCTGAACTCCCTCTCCTTTGTTCTACCTTTCCCTGTTCTGCCCAGCCAGACTTTGCCCTTCCCCAGTTTCCTCCACAGCCAACAGAGCCACACTCCCACTCCCTGTCAACTGTTTATCTTCCTCCTCGGATTCAGTCTTTGACAGGGGCATGACAAATGCTAGTTATGTTAGAAGTTGCTACTATCAGTAGAAAGGGCAAGCTTGGTGTCTCTTTAGAGCAGGGCTGTAAAACTCCCAGCCCACAGGCCGGATGCGTCATGTGTTGGCCATGCCCACACCTGATTTAGTGAAGGGAGAAAAAGTTCCGATACATCATGTGACACCGCTGTGACTATGTGAGTTTGACACACCTACTTTAGAGGATCAGAACATAGAAACAGCCCATCAACACCCCATGTTGATATCAAAACCTACATTCTTGTAGTAAAGATTATTTTAAAATTTACACACTTTGTATGTATCCTATGTATCAAGATACATAGTCTGTAATCTTATGGGCCTTGGGGCTCTTTTAAATCCCTTTAGTGAGGGATCCAGTGCTGACTATAGTTGTGCGTGCCAATAAAAGGTATTTTGTTGCATCTACTTGGCTCCTTATAGAAGCAGCCATTTTCTCGACAGAATCATTCATCTTCTTTGGAAATTAGCAGTGACTTATACATATAATGACCAAGTAATTAATTATTAAAACCAAGAGCAGGCAATGTAGTAGATATGCACTGTGGAATTAGATTTAAAACTTAGGTTTCTATCATCAGAGAAGAGTAAGTCCTCAGTCCTTTTCATTATTATTCTTTTACAAAATATACTGGCTAACATTCATGTCCTCTTATGTCATAAACTAAGAGTGGGAGCATTTGACAGGAATCACTATAAAATAAGTTATGGGTAAATTCTTCCTTGTTTCTTTTCATGCAGACCCTTTTGCCCTCTATTCCAATGGGGCTGTTTGAAAAGAACATCCCAGGTTTGATATAAGGCACCTAGGTCATGGTTTCACCTTGACAATAGCTCTTTCATTTCAAGCAGTAACATTTGCCAGGATCCCTAAGGTGTTTTCCTTTTTGTCAAATCCTAGCTTTTCTTAAAGGAAAAAAAAAAAATAGCTATGAGAAAAGGGGGGGGGGAGATAAATCTTAATTCACAAGCCGTAGGACTATCGCTATGTTTTCAGCACAAAACTTCAAATTCAATCCAAAAAGTGGATGTGTATTAGAAGGCTGCAGATTTAAACCTTGTCCACCATGATCAAACTGGATTTATGGAGCATCATAACTCTCCAGACACCATCCAGCAGCTTATTAATTTAATAGACTCCTGTCCATTCCATGATGTTCCTGCCCTGACAGTCTTTCAAGATAAGGCGAAAGCCTTTTGACAGGATTGAGTGCATATATATTTTCTTCTGTGTTTCTTGGGTATGGTGTTGTCGACAACTTGAAATCTGTGGCTCAGCAAATTTGTGATTTTCTTTTCTTATTAAGCTCGCTCCAAAAACAACAGCAGCAACTTTTCTGTGAAGTTGGCTTCCTCAGTCAACAAATGAATGTTACTGATTCAAAACATGTTAACCGTATTTTACCAATTTAAAAGAGAAGTCAGTTTCTATTGAGTAAATGGTCTATTCCAGGGTTTCCTTATCAAAGTAACACCAAAGTTTACCTAAATGAAAGGTTGAGTTTAATGGAAAAGTTCCTATGTCTGTGAAACATTGAAGGAATCCTTCAAATTTAAGGAAGGTATCTACAGTATAAACAGTAGTTTTCTAATATAAAATAAAGTTTAATTGAAACAGAACTATAGTATGGTCAAATGTCAAAAGATATGATTCTGTTTTTCAAGATTGAAGGTTCTTAAGTAAGAGTTCCATAGTTTCTCCTTTACTCTGACAGGAACAACAAAAACCTTTCATAATGGGTTGTTTCATGAACTACAAACAGTTGTTTATTTTGGCCTCTCCAGTGGGTATGGTTCCAAAGGAACAAGCCAAGGCCCTATTTAAAGTACTTTCCCTGTTGCTAAAAATTGCAAATAAGAAGGTGTGGCTTTCTTTTGCTGTCATTGACAGAATGATTGGACCAATATCTAAAATATTTCCTAAATGTGAAAACTTGAATATTATATACAAAGGCTTGCATATTAAATCTTGGAAAGAGCACATTATGGGTTAATTTGTGATTAGAATTTTACAATTCAACATCATCTTAACTTACCTTACTGAGATATAATTTACATACTGGGTATATGCTTTTTCATTGATATTATCTAAAATTTATCTCCATTTACATACATCCTTCTAAGTCAGAGATGTCATTTATGTCCACGTTTCTTTTAAATACCAACCATACTGGTAAAGAAATTTCTCCTATGTTCTTCCTCTCTCTAATATTTACTTAGCACTAAAGTCTGTTGGGAAATGAAGCTTGTTTCTTTTATTTTTGGACTGTTGAAAACTGTTAAAACTGCTGCAGTTATAAAATTCCTAAAGAAAATTTCATTTCAACCTTGAAATAAATTGATTCAGAGGATAGGGAAAATAGCTAATTTTTTGCTATATCCATCCCAATGGCTGCTGCAAGTTTTAGTTCAGCTAATTTCCACTGCAGCAATTGCGATCTGTAACAAGATGTAATGTAATGTACAATTTAATCATTTTTAATTTATCAAAAAACAGTGCTTGCAGGCATTATAAAAAGGTTCAATGCTATAAAAAGGGAGGGCGACAAGGAAGGCAGAACAAATATATTAGGCTATTTCTGAAAAACAGTCTACAGAGATTAAAATCCAAAGTGAATTGTTGTTTTAAAAATGAATATTATATATTATAAAATGTATTATTTCTTTTTAAAAAATGAGAAAAATTATATTCTTTTAAATTTTTTTAGAAAAATTGGTATAATCCTTGCTTTGGACCATCACCTTTCCTCCCAAAAAAAGGATAGTTGTGGACAAGTGCAAGCCATAACAACTGTTGAAAGATTTCTGGCCCTTTAGTAGTAGCATGCTATCAGATTTGCGATAACAGCAGTCCATTCCATGGGAAAAAGAAAATGTGTTGATGGTGAAGACAATCTGGAGGGATACTCTGCACCAATGAATGCAAGAGGCTTAGTTAAATTAGTCAGACCTGTCTATTATAGAAAGGGGTTTTCTCATAGTTCTTATGATGCCATCTTACTGATGCTAGTATCAACATAACACACTATACTCTAAACTTGAATTAAGAAAATACATCCCAGTTTCTCATTACCTGTTGTGCCCAAATGAATTAATCACATTATACATTGAAATAATGACCTGGTTTACATGCTAAGACAATGTCTGGATTTTGCTAAATGCTAAACTGCAAACTGCCCAGCTTCATCTAGTTTGGGTTATGTGTGTTAATCCAATCATAGAGTAACAAGAGTATAACATTCTTAATCTGGAATTTGATAGGATTCCATCTGAATTAGTCCTTGTATGACTGAAGAAATATCAAGATGCAAAATGAATAAGTATATAGCAAGTATATAGTAAGAACATATGAAATAATAAAAGCATATGAAGCACATATGTGCATATCCTAAAAACAGTCTCTCTCTCTCTCTCTCTCTGTGTGTGTGTATGTATGTGTATACATACATACATACATACATACATACATACATACATATATTTTCTTAAGTTTTCGCGGGTACTTACATGTCTGGCATTCAGCTTTGTTCGGGTATTTTCCCACGTCATAGTAGTGGTGCTTTTAAAGTTGTAGCAACGTTTCAGCAGAATTTCATCTGCCATCATCAGGCTTTTGTATAGTGTTTATCTGTGTATATATATATATATATATATATATATATATATATATATGTATGTATGTATGTATGTTTTCTGAGGTTCTCGCAGGTATTTGTATGTGGATCTTTGGTTATTCAGGTTTTCTACGTGGGAGAAAAGCCGAATAACCAAAGATCCATATATATATATATATATATATATATATATATATATATATATATATATATATATATATATGTTTTCTTAAGTTTTCGCGGGTACTTACATGTCTGGCATTCAGCTTTGTTCGGGTATTTTCCCACGTGGTGCTTTTAAAGTTGTAGCAACGTTTCAGCAGAATCTCATCTGCCATCATCAGGCTTCTGTATGGTGTTTCTCTCTGCCTGATGATGGCAGATGAGATTCTGCTGAAACGTTGCTACAACTTTAAAAGCACCACGTGGGAAAATACCCGAACAAAGCTGAATGCCAGACATATATATATATATATATATATATATATATATATATATATATATATACACACACACACACACACACACACACACACACACACACACATATGTATGTATATGCGCTGAATATTGGGAAAGAGGGTTCATGTAAAAATATTTAGCAATGGGAATTATAAAATCATGAGGAGATTAAGTTAGCTAGTTGTGAAATTCTAATATTGCTTTTTAAATGACTTCAGGACATAGGAGGTGCTCAGGTTATTATCTGTTATCAGGAATACAGTGGAATTGTATAACTGGATAATAACTAAACAACTGACACAATGTAAAATTACATTATCAGTGTGTTAAAACAAAATTGCACCCTAAAGGAGTCTACATGCCAGCTCAGAGCTGCAGTGTAATTATGCTTAACTCTGATAATTAAAATACAACGGAGATCAACAGAATCATTTTCATTAAGAAAATTATTAATGATGGTGGTATAATGGTAATTGATTGCAGAGCACCACAGGATAATGCCAGGCAGTATAAACCAACATGTTTTAATAATATGTCTGAGACTGTTTTGATATGGCGCATACGGCTAGGAATGTTTGAAATTAAGATAGAAGCAATGAGATATATTAAAAATGGGAATTCATAAAATGAATGTTCTTAGAATATTTCATTTTTTAAAATTACACACACACACACACACACACACACAAATCCCAAAGTATTTGAAGATTATATTGCATTATGGATCAGTGTTCTGTGTGCTGCAATAAAAATATCCATTTGCAGCACCAATTATACAGCCGAAGTAAACGGTACAAATATTTCTCAAGCCTTCTATCATTTCATTTCATGTTCCACTTTGATCGTTTTTACATTTGTGATCATGATTTACTGATATTATTTTGTTTTCTATCTAACTGCACCAAGTTCTTTTAGGCTTTATTATTGAAATGATGCAGAAAACAGCATTAGTTGCCTTTTCCACTGCTATTCAATACATGCTTAATGAAATGAGAGGGGATAATTCTATGTACATAATAATTGATAATTGACTCAGCAGTGACAATTTATGTGTGGTCTCATATGCTGTAAAATGGCCAGGTCCCCTTCATTTGAAAACTGATGTCTCTGCCTATTTGAACTTCTAAAACAAAACAATGATTTTGCTGGATATGTGTACATTTTCAAGAATGCATGTCTTTTCCCTGATTTTCTTTTTTTATTTACATCTTGTTTGTTAATTAAATTGCAAAGTGTACTTTGGCTAGACACTACTCAGTTTTATTCCATGACCACAACATATAAACAGTAACTTAAGAATATTCCTTTTATAAATACTCAGTTTTATTCCATGACCACAACATATAAACAGTAACTTGAGAATATTCCTTTTATAAATACTCAGTTTTATTCCATGACCACAACATATATACAGTAACTTAAGAATATTCCTTTTATAAATACTCAGTTTTATTCCATGACCACAACATATAAACAGTAACTTAAGAATATTCCTTTTATAAATACTCAGTTTTATTCCATGACCACAACATATATACAGTAACTTAAGAATATTCCTTTTATAAATACTCAGTTTTATTCCATGACCACAACATATAAACAGTAACTTAAGAATATTCCTTTTATAAATACTCAGTTTTATTCCATGACCACAACATATAAACAGTAACTTGAGAATATTCCTTTTATAAATACTCAGTTTTATTCCATGACCACAACATATAAACAGTAACTTGAGAATATTCCTTTTATAAATACTCAGTTTTATTCCATGACCACAACATATAAACAGTAACTTGAGAATATTCCTTTTTACAACCCTGTAATCCTTTAGTTTAGGATAGATTCAGAGCAACTAGATGGAGATGAGCATTTACTGGCCAGATGCCCTTCCTGATATAGATTTCGCAGCCAATATTTTTTCTTTGTGCCCTAGGAGAGAAACATCTGCTGCTACCTAGGATTGAATTCTCAGCCTTCTGACTTTACCACTAAGCTACCAAGCCACTCTTGAGAATATATCATAATACCAGAGGAGTAGTGAACTGAAAGGTGAATTAAATACATGTTAAGGAGAGTTTCTATAGTAAAAATGAAAAATACCCAAACGGTTGTACTTACAGGAGAAACAATTTATAAGAAAGTGCAGAACAAATAAATAGAGGACTCAGTAATTTGCAGAAAAAATAAAAATTTTCATTACATTTGAGATATCTACATTAAAAGTCATATTTGGTGATATCTGTTACCATCATCCTTTGATAGCATATCTATCTGTCTGTCCGTCCATCCATTCATCCGTCCATCTGTCCGTTCATCCATCCTCTTCCTTACATCTTAATAGTCATCAAATCAACATATGATCCTAGGTGGGCAGTGAACAGCAAATTGTATTCTATATGGAGCTGCCCTTCCGGAATATCTAGAAGCTCCAGCTGGTATAAAATGCAGCAATGCAGGCAGTTATGTGTGCTTCTAGAACACATGTTACACTTCTGCTCCACAAGCTGCATTGGTTTCTAGTTTGCTTCCAAGAGAGTGCTTTTGACCTTTAAAGCCCTTCAAGGTACAGGGCTGGTTTATTTGAAGGACCATTTCTTCCCCATTACATCTGCTCATCTCATCAGATATGGCAAGAGAGGCATACTGTGTGTTGCACCTCTTAAGGAACGAAACTTTGTGGGTCCAAATAGATTGGAACTTCTCTGCTGTGGCACCTGCCTTATGGAACATTCTCACCCCTGAAATGAGGTCATTATTGTCCCTCCATATTTTCCAAAAGTCCTTCAAGATCTGGCTTTATCATCAGGCCTTTGGGTTTCAGCGGCTCAGTGAGATTTTGAGGTTTTTCCATTGCAGAACAAATCTTGTGGATGAGTGTGTTTCATGTGTTTATTGTTTTTAAACTTTTTTTTTGCTTTATACCACTCAGAAGCAGTTCTTATCAGTTGGGTAATCATATACATTTGACAAATATTTATTATTTATTGTTTTATATAAATAAACTTAAAACAATAAAAACATTGACAAAATCAGAAATACATTACAAACTGATGACCTATTTTTTGTTCAGACATATCAGTAAATATTTTTTCCTATTGGAAAAGAGTTTCCAATGTTGTTTAAACTAAACTAGAAAATTTAGGCTAAGTATTTTTGTTAATATGCTAATCAAAAAAACTTGAATGGTTCTAGGAAAGATGCTGTGAAATACAACCTATAGGGAACTAGTAATTTTCATTAAAATATACTTTGGTATGTTCAAACAACTAAGCATGTGTTGCATTTTAAGAATATAGGAAGACTTGCTGAAAGGCTTGTATCAAAATAAAGTTTCAAGTTCTTCAGTGAAGAACAATAAAATTCAAGAAAGAATATGCTGTCACCTACAGTCTATTTTCAATAGGACAAAAATGGTCAGAATGCTTACTGAAAGTGGATACATATTATGCAAACCAGGTTATTCATTACATGTTTTTTGTTGTTTTATTTTCTAAGCAACTTGAAAGGGTTTCCACATCAGCATGAATATATAGTAGAGGTTGCTTTCCCTAAACAGATGGAAGCCTCTATTCAGAGATCTAAATCTAATCTAATTTTGAGATGAATCAAATGATACAAATTTCATTTTGAGGATTGCATGAGTATCATTACATGGGTTAGACAATATATGATCAAAATTTCAAAGTATAAAAACAGCCTTATGAGATCAAACCAAATCCCATAAAGTGCAGCATTTCATGTTCCACAAGGAAAAAAAAAAAAACATTCTTCCTGAAAAGAAATAAATGTGGCTTAAAGTCATCATCCTTATAATACTTTTGTCATATTGCACCTATATTTTACTATTTTAAATTTGATGAGAACAATAAGGTTACCCAGTAGGAACCACAAAACTATCAAATGCAACTGCTGTCACCATATCCAGTTGCACTGAATTTTGCCATGTCTAACCATGAAATTTGATTTTTCACTGTCTTCCAAATTTATTGAATCCTGCATAAAAGTGATGATCCATTCACTTTCATGAACAGTTCAGTCTTACTATATGCATAATACATGAGTTAATGAGATGTCCTCATTAATATTATTTCAGGCTATATGTTAACTAAATAAAAAGGAATGTACATATAATAATGCTGAAATTAAAATGAGATGTTTATTTTTACTCAAGAATTTGCACACTCATTTAACAATGAAACATTTCATCAACTTTAAGTGGTACAATCTAAGAACGATTTTATCATGTTATCTGTCTTAGAGATAAGAGCATATTCAGAAATTGGCAGCTTTATCACTGCTGAATCAGATTTTAAAAAGTGACAGCATAAAAGAACCAAACAGGACTAAGTAGGTATTGGTGAAAAAGTCCAGAAATCTGGTAATGAAATTTTGTGAACAAATTTATGGCTTAAATTTCATTTTAGACTGTTGCAGCAAAAATTTTATATAAATTGTGATTAATAACTTATTTAGAAATATAAAGATGCATATAAAATATAATATATGCTAATATTGTACTATTTTATTTTTAGTCAGCATGGTTATCTGCTGTTAAAGTAATGTATCATAGCAGACTTGAAGAAATATATATACCGTATATACTCGAGTATAAGTCAACCCGAATATAAGCCGAGGCACCTAATTTAACCACAAAAAACTGGGAAAACTTATTGACTCGAGTGTAAGCCAAGGGTGGGAAATGCAGCAGCTACTGGTAAATTTCAAAAATAAAAATAGATACCAATAAAAACTTTCACTAGGATAGTTGAGAATAAATTTGATGTTCACAATTTCCTCTTTGAAAGAGACCAGTAAATAGGGAAAAAGAAGATGAAGAAAAAGAAGTGTGTTTTTTCACACTTTTCACACTGCAGTGAACAAAAATGGCATCATAGGAACAGGCTTATTCTCAGTCCAAAGGTTTGTTTCTGATTTCTTCCCTGATTTAAGGGAAATTTGGGAAACGATCTCACTATCATGAAAGATTTAATTGATTCACTAACCCAAAAGATGATGATGATGACAGTGGGAGGCAGGAGTCACTCTCTCTCTTGCAAGAAAAAAGCAAGAGCCGTTCTTATGATCTCTCCCTCTCTCTCTCTCTCCCCGTAATACAGTCAAGCCCTTTCCAGCACGCGCGATCCACCTTCGCCACTTAGCACCTTGCAAATGCAAAATCCTGGGGTTTTTTCATTTGCAAGGTGCAAAGCGGCAGGGGCGGATCCCGCGTGCTGGAAAGGGCTAGATTGTATTATGGGGAGAGAGAGAGAGAGGGAGAGATCATAAGAACGGCTCTTGCTTTTTTCTTGCAAGGGAGAGAGTGACTCCTGCCTCCCACTGTCATCAACATCTTCTTCTTTTGGGTTAGTGAATCAATTAATTTGGGAAATGATCTCACTATCAGAAAACAACGCGAGCCGCCACCACTACCACCTCCTCCCCCTCCTCCTGAGTGGACTGAAAGCAGCTGGAGCTGAGGAAACGAAGCTGAGTCGAGCGACCTTGGCTCGCGTTGTTTTCTCAGCCTAGAGCTCAGAAAACAATGCGAGCCGCCACCACCACCTCCTCCCCCTCCTCCCGAGTGGACTGAAAGCATCTGGAGCTGAGGAAACGAAGCTGAGTGGAGCCGAAGCAACCTCGGCTCGGGTTGTTTTCTCAGTCTAGAGAAAGGGGAAGGGGGCACATCTGGACCAAGGGTGAGTCTCCCCCTCAGTTTCCCCTGAAGGATCTTCCGTCGCTTTTGCCTTCTCCCTTCATCTTCCCTCTGTTAAAATCCCCCACACACACTTATTTTTGGTTGGATAGATTTCGTGTCTGAGCATTCTCACATGGCGGTGGGTCTTCTCCCCCCCTAAAAACAGTTAAAAAAAGAAAAAAACAATATATCCTCAAGCAAGAACTTTTCTGCTTCCGATTACCCCCATGCTTAAAAGTTGCAAAGGAAACACGGAAGCAGGGAAGCGGCTGCCCAGCTTCGGAACTCCACACCATTTTTTTTTCAGAAGGGAATTTGACTCGACTATAAGCCGAGGGGTTTTTTTTCAGCACAAAAAATGTGCTGAAAAATTCGGCTTATACTCGAGTATATACGGTAGTCTTCCATTTTGTATTTGGGTTTGTTCCCTTAATTAAATATTTCCAGGTTATAAACTCTTGTGCATGTCTATTTTATATAATTATATATCGTAAAAAATACTTAAGATCCTGTTGTACAATTACTGATGTAAATTCTGTTTTCAATGTTTCAGTTTTCAAACTCGTCGTAGTCTAAAAGCAATCCTTTTAAAAATTTACAATTTGCAATGATTATAATAAGATATAATTGTTCCTAGTAAGTTTTAATAGTTCTTGATGTTTTGATTGTCTTTGAATATTAATATAGGAATACAGGTCCTTATTTGCCTGTACATTGTACACTGAAATGGTCACAAGATTGTTACAAGAAACTAATCTTTCATCTTTGCAGAGATTTTGATTAGGAATTTTTAAAAAAACAACTTAAAAAACATCATAGATGTCTTCATTTTCAAAAGTAACACTGAAACTGAGAATTTATAGCACCTGAAATGTGAGCCTAATTGAAAATATTAAAAGTTAGAGAAGAAAGAAAAAAATGAATTAGAATCATAAATAGAAAAGTTTACACAGAAAACTGGAGAATATCTGGTCCGATTCCTTTTGTCATGCATAAACTTACTACTCATTCAAATATCATAGATCCGTGTTATATAGTTCATATTCATATTCAATATGCATTGTTTTTTCTCAAACATGACCATAACAAATCTGATAAGGGTGTAAATAAAATTCAATTTAGTGAAGATTAATTCCCAGTTTTATCCCATTGTTCCCTTGTTTACCAATGGTTTCCTTTTGTTCCAAATGGTCTTTTCCCCAATAGCATGTTAACTCAGAATTCCTGTTACTTATTCATTCCCCCATAAATCTCAATATTTAGAATCTCAGCATTCTGAAATCCCTTTGAGGTTACAATGCAATTGTAAAATTATATCTAACATTTGGTGTATTTGCTTAAAACCCAATTCTTCTTCTGATCACTCATTTTGGAAATTTACCCAGTTATACCTTTAAGCATTCTAAAATGTAATATGGGGTTAATCCACAAGAACTGCTTTGTTTAATAATCTTTACCCATGATAACTCATATACTCAGCAAGCCAAAGCTGGAATCTGATTCATAATCAATCCAAACTTTCAGTTTTCAGGACCTTTGAAATCATAGTTCTTGCAATCATCTTCTCCAAAACAACATGATTATTTCCAACGCATTGTATTTACTTGTCACAAGTGTTTTTTTTTTTTTTTTTTGCTATTAGGTTAAAACTGCAACTGGGTGAACCTCTTTTAAAAATTCAAAGGAATGTTCATAATAGATTCATGGCTTAATACAATACAGGAAATTTATCTTAGGTTAGAAAAAAAGAAGAATGAAAAAGCTGCTGCATTTAAACCAGCCACACTTGAAATCAAAGATCTGGGAAAAATCAGGATAACTGCTCGTGTTGCAAGTGAAGTAGGCAAGCTTTTTATATAAAAAATGCATCAGGTAGAAGAAAGATATGTGCCTTTGAAATATTCTGTTTGAACACTGAATTAGATATTCCTCTGTTTCATGCTCATGAACAAAACTCCCTTCTCCCTTTCTTAAGGTGGTAATAAAGATGAGTGAGTTACTCATCTTCGCTGCCTGTATTTACTATTATCAACTGGCATGTTTCTCCAACATTGGGTTAATTCCCTTGTCAAGAAAGAGGAAGAAAAATTAGCTTGGATTTACCTTTGCTGTACACAATGCAATTGTTTTTGTTGTCTTCTACTCCTTGCCAAGTCATATCCAGCAACCACTTTGGGCCCGCAGTCAACACCATAGGGAGGGGAGCCTTTGGCTTCTGTGGGTGAAAAAAGGCAACAAACATAGCCCAGTAAGCTTCTGTTGATTAAAAATTTAAATAAAACCAATAGCAATAACTTTATTTGCCAACTAATTTGATCTCCAAATCGAGAAACCTTATTCCTTGATTGATGGAGAGGAAGAAGAGGAGGAGGAGGAGAGGGTTAGTGCTTTGATAAAAAATGAATGGCAGAATTATTATTGAGGATTTTTCTGAATGATAGCCTGGATCAGATCTCCAAGATTAGACACATCTCGAGTGGCTTAGAATTATAAAGGGACGTAGGTGACTTTCACAGCAGAAAGACAAGTGTTCAGAAATGAACTTTAGACACATTGTACTTAGTTATCAACATGATCTCTATTTCCTGAAACAGACAGGAAAGAATTTAAAGAATCAGTATCCATTTCAAAGCCTAAATAACATTTATGTTTGGTGGGAAATTATTCTGAATGGGTAATGTATTTTCCCCCCTTTTTATTTCTTTGATGGCTGTTGATGTGCTTGCTTTATTGTTGCTGAAATAATAATGATTATAAACTCCAAAAGGAAAAGGAAAATTAGTAGCAAAATGAATTTGGGTGACCAAATAAGAAAAAAATGCATGATACATTCCCCAATTCACAAAAGCCTGAGAGGGAAACACACATCAGTTTAAAAAGCATTTCTAAAAAATATTTTCCATGGTGCAAGTTAGCACAGAAACATTCAAATTACTTTTGCTCAAGTTCACTGCTAAATCTAAATGCAGAGAATGAACTGATCAAGAATTTAAAAAGGCTTATCCCCATTTTTTTTATAATGATTGGTAGTAAAATGCTATTTTGACAGTTATCATTAATCATTCCTTGTTCTGCATATCAAACATCTTGAAACTATAACTCAAAGTGCAAAGTACAATGAAAAGACTCTCTAGGAAATAATCTAAAAGGCTTTTTTATTTTTTATTTTAATAGATAGGATGCTATTCCAGAAGCTCCGGACTTGTCTTAAAAATACTGTTGCAGTTTCTATCCCTGATCTAAAAGTCAGAAGCAGAAAGTTGGGAGGCCACCATACCAGCAAACATGGATGAGTAGTGAGATACTAATCATATTTCTGCCCTAATGCTAAACTTTTAGGTAGTGGACCTCTGCTGCTATCAGATCAGGGTATGTGTAACAACACAAAGATCTACTCAGTTTTCTCTACTTGGAACTTTTATTATTATAATTAGTCCTTAAGTTGTAACCACAGCTGGAATCAGAATTGCCATTGCTAAGCAAGGTAGTTTTTAAGCGAATCATGCTCAATACTGCAAGCCATAGCTCAGAAAGAAATCACTGAAGTTTTTAAGTGAATCATTATGTTGTTAAGTAAATCTGGCTCGTGCCATTGATTTTGCTTGTTAGTACCTAGCTTGAAAGGTTACAAATGGCGATGACATGACCCCAGGACGTGACATCTGTTGCAGTGGTGGGATTCAAAAAAATTTACTACCGGTTCTGTGGCTGTGGCTTGGCGGGCGTGGCAGGGGAAGGATACTGCAAAATCCCATCCCCTCTCCACTCCACCAACCTGCTTTCCAGCCCCATTCTCCTGTGCAGGGCAACAAAAGAAGACCCATCCGATCAGCTGGCACTTGGGAGGCAGAGAATAGAAGGGGGAGGGGCCAGTCAGAGGTGGTATTGGCCGGTTCTCCAAACTACTGAAAATGTCCACTACTGGGTCTCCAGAACTGGTCAGAGCCTGCTGAATACCACCTCTGATATGTTGTAAATACACGTCCATTGCCAAACTACTGAACTTCTGTTAGATGACTGTAAGGAGGATACAACAGTCACAATTTTGGACCTTTTTCAGTGCCGCTGTAACTCCAAACGGTCACTAAATGAATGTTTGTAAATCAAGAATCACCTTTATTTCAATTTGTGTTTTCAGTGAGACTAACAAAAAATAAACACACAAAAGCAAACGTAAAACAATTAAAAAATAATTGAACCACAAAAGCAGCAGCTAAATTAAAAAAAAATAGTAGGAAATGACCAGGCTAAGCCTGAGAGAGGGATAAAATGCATCTCTGTGCGCCCGCAAGAGAGCTAAGTCCAACCCACCTTGAATGCCACTCTTACTTCCCGCACATTTCCCTTGACCGCCAGTTGGTCAGATTCTTGTAGAGAGCTTACACTTACAATAAGTCTTTATACTCCTTTGAACTTCCTGAATATCCTGATTTTCCCGGCGCTTGATAAAAATCAACCCTACCCAAAGACCAGATTGAAAAGGAAGACCTTGACTTCTTTTCTATAGATAGTCCTAGACTTACAACAGTTCACTGAGTGACCATTCAAAGTTACGGCACTGAAAAAAGTGACTTATGAGGGTCTTTACACTTTCAACAATTGTAGCATCCCCATGGTTACATGTTTGAAATTTGGATGCTTGGCAACTGGTTCATATTTATGACTGTAGCAGTGTCCTGGGGTCCTTGGTAAACTTCTGACAAGCAAAGTCAATGGGGAAGCCAGATTCACTTAACAACCGTGTAAACAGCTTTTCAACTGCAGTGAATCACTAAACAAATATGGAAAGAAAAGTCATAAAATGAGGCAAAATTCACTTAACAAATGTCTCACTTAATGGCAGAAATTTTGGGCTCAACTATGATCATAAGTCAAGGACTATTTGTTTTGGCAGCTAAAGGCATGGTGAAGGACTTGGAAAATAGGCATCCAGGGGGAAAGGAGGGGTCAAAAATCAGGAATGGTGGCTGTGACCTCCTGCTCTTTATAGAGTGTTGATTGCTCAGGACTTTGACTGTAAATAGTCATTGATGACATCTCAACTTTTGACCTCCTTCTAAAGATGTTCCAGCTTGGAAGTGATGTAAAAGAAGGCTCGCCATCCTGCACTTAAGAAATGAGATTCTAAACCTCTCTTCTGCATTCATTCAAAAGAAAAGTAAGTTTTTAGCTTCTAATCTTTTATTTTAAAAGTGGGAGGATCATCCTAAATTCACTGAGAATACAGTAAGAGAAGCCGCCAATTCTTTTGAATAGAGTGGGTCATCTTAAATTCATAGTCCTCTCCTTCCTGGTAAATATGGCATTTCTATCTTTTATAATGTCCAATATAAGATTCTCTCCCTGGGCACTAAATAAAGCTAGTATTATCATATTTTCAGCATTACAGGAATTTAACATTCACTTGCAGCAATGGAAAGAAAGAGAGTGTTTTACCATTATGAGTCTGTTGATAAAAGCTCATGTTACCAGAGGTTTATAAATCAGACTTCCATGATTAATAATTTCTTTAGTAACAGAATTCTAATACATAAGTCTTGATGTATTCATTTAAAAGGAAGGAACAAATCCACATGTGCAGATGTGTTATCACGTTGGAAATGAATGAGTTTCATTTTACTTTTGTAAACTAATTTAACACATTTGCACTTCCTAAATCAATACACTAATTAGAACACAGTTAGTTTTGGGCAATTGGACTCATAATTTTGCAGTAAAATAATCTAGGACTTTGCAGCTCCTTAAAAAAAGCACGCAGGAATGGAAATGAAACATCAGTTTCTGAATTGTTAAAGAAGTGGCTGCAACCATGTAATCTAAACCCTGACCTTTTTTTAATGCCTTATGCATGCAACTCATGTAAAATAATGATGGGACTTCTCCTGTGTAGTCATGCTTTTTTTAAAACCTTTCACTGGATTTCCCTCAAGCTGCATCTTTTTCAAAGCTCCAACAGCTGCTTATAAATCACTTTTGGCGTCCGTTTGTCCTTCTCTTTCACAAGATTTGCAAAGTACTACTACTACTACTATTACTACTACTACAAAAATGTGTATCCAATACACAAAGAGGCACATAGAAAACAACCATAGAGAATAATATTATAATAGGTAGACATACCGGTAATTTTTTAAAATTTCATTTTAATGTAATCCTCTGCATCACAGTGGAGTCAGGACAACTGAATAGAACTGAGCATTTATTGGCCAGATACCCTTCCCGATGCCTACATGGAGCTCACAGCAGATATTTTCCCTTTGTGTCCAGAGAGAGAAATATCTGCAGCTACTTAGGATCAAACTCATAGCCTCCTGATTGTGAGGCGAAAGCTCCACTTCTAGGCTACCACACCACTCATAATTAGATATAGTTATAATTTATATAAAATGTAAAATGTAAAAAAGAAATATATTTTCAAAATCATCCATGGCTTTTTGGGGGGGCATATTTAAAAGAATATCATGTTTTGTTTAAGGAAGGACTCCTTTAAATTTTATTTCAATTTAAGCTCACCATTTTCTAATATAGTGTGTATGAAGAAGGCAGAATGGTTCAAGAGGCAAAAGTCAGTCAGATAACTTTCAAAGATGGGTTGGATTGACTGGACAAAGGAAGAAAAATAATTAAAGATTTTAGGATTTAAATTTTCTTTTAAAATATTCCCCATGCTGATTCTGACTTCGAAACTGGAAGGGCTAATAAGCCAGTAAGATTTGCTCTTTTCCCCCATTCATCAATCCTCATGTTTTTTCCTCCTAACTCAAACTGAGCACCTACCTTTAGAAAACCCACTAACATACTACTTCTTCTGGTTTCCACTGCATGGAGAAAATCTCCGTATTATTTGGGCTGTGGGGAAATAAAAGTTTGAGCACTAATGTTGTTAATATCCTGGGGATATGGGTATTCTTTCATCTTATTGTGGTAAAGGTTAGCCTGGTCATTTCTAGCACTCATTGTGACATTTGCTGTTGGAAGTTATCTTTATGTTAGGATCTGTTCTTTTTTTCAAAGGAGATCAAAACTATAGACAACCTAACCTGGACAACTTATTCTCCTGTTCAGCAACATGATTAAGAAAATAAAGTTTTACTCTATTTTTACTCAAATATACACATAATATCAGCAGGTTTATTTGTGGCCTCCATGTTAAATGCACATATATTCAACTTAGCAACAAATCTCAGCAATCAACTTCACTGGCATGATGGAGAAAAAATGCAGTTTAAAAGAACTCTGAAAAAACTGGATATTCCCTCAAATTAAGGGCTTTTGTAAGCCCTTTAGGTTGAGGATGATGTGTGAGAATGCTGTTTCTTATTTGTTTCCTAGAAGTGACAGGGTTTTTTTTTATGAATTACTGCTTTCTTACTTTTTAATCTTGTGAAGGTGCTTAGAGTCATTTAGGAGTTGATTAGCTTAAAAATTGGATGGATAGATAGATGGATGAAGGAGGGAGGGAGGGAGGGAGGGAGGGAGGGAGGGAGGGAGGGAGGAAGGAAGGAAGGAAGGAAGGAAGGAAGGAAGGAAGGAAGGAAGGAAGGAAGGAAGGAAGGAATATAGATTGCCAGAAAACCATCTCTTGATCTATCTGCATCTACATTTCTCTATTAATTCAAGTTTTTTTTTTTAAATCAATTACCTTTCTTAAATCTTCTCTTTACAACCTTCTAATGTATTTTTCAGTGTAACCTTTCCTGTAATAACTCTAAATGCAAAATCCTCAAAATAAAAAGAGCACACTTTTAAAAATAAATTACAAAAGAGCTAACAACCTTTAATTCAAAATTTTTATGACATATAGTTTTATTCAACCTTAACAAAATCAGAACAGATTTTTTAAAAAACCCAGAAACTAATATCAAACACTTACAACAGAACATAAACGTGACACATATCTTCTAAATTTTAATCTAAGGTAACAAACCTCTGATCTTTAGTGTCTTATGTAACAAAACCAGAAAATATTTCAGTATTTTTCATTTATTCAATTTCAGGATCACACCAATGGAAACAAGGCAGACGAGACCAAAAGTGGATCTCTTAGGGAGCAATTATAATCTGCTAATGAGGATAAGAGAGGTTAAGCAGATACCTCCTTTTTACCAGCCTTTCAAGTAATTCAGCAAACAATCCTCAAGGGCTGTTTATGAAGACTCAGAAGGTTAACACAGATAAAAATAGTAAGAAGCTTGACCATTCTTTTGCTTTTTAGCTTAAAAGAAATTGTTCATAATTCAGTCATCTTAGATAAATTGTACATCTTGTTATTGTCCAGGTCTCTTACTCATGATTCTTTGGGCGTAATATCACAGTTTTCTTGGCAGCAATATCAATTAGTTTGCCACTACTTTCTTCCATATTTTTTCGATTGTTTCTTTTCTTATGGACTTGTCTTTTCTGGGTCTCCCATTCAAATAGGAATCAAGACTACCCATACTTAGCCATGGCCAGTTAAGCGTAGCCACATTGTCCCAAAACGCATTTCCTGACATTAGGGAAATGGTAACAGTTTCTTCTTCACAGAATCAATTAAAATTTCTTAACAAGGGCATAGTTCATCATTTTCCCTATTCAAAATGGCACCCTTGGAACAAGTCAGTCTTACCAGAGTATATACAATTGGTATGAATATTTCAGGCAATATTAAAAAGAAATACATAAGTTGGAGCCAGAATAAAACCTAAATTTGGTCTAACTTAGAAGTAATTCAAATTAATTAAATGCAATGAATATTATCTGTTTCAATGCATTTATAACCTTACCTATTACCTGACTTACTGAAAATTATAATCTAATGATAATTTTTGAAGGCAATTGAAGAGGTTGAGGTCTCAACATCCAGCTCTGGTGTAGACAGAAAACAAAAGACTAGTTCTTAAAAATCAAATTTGTTATATTGTAATATCCAATGCATTTCAACTACTGGCATTACTTTTCATTCTATTACCTTCATTAAAAAATCTTATTCCAGAGCATCATTTTTAGAAGTGTACTCATTAGCAAATTGTTTAGCCGAGCTTTCAGGATAAGACACATAAAAAACTATTGTCCTTATGCACCAAGCAATCCCAGTGAAGCTATTCATAATATTCAGGAATCAAACTAAGATTTCATTATTCCTTTCCCTTCTGTCTGTTAGTTTTTAGTACCCTCCCTTTCTTATGGTTCAGAGGAGAATGCTTTGTTTTCCTCCTTCTATATCTGTTTTGCCATGAAAGATAATTCTATATTTGACTAAGGCCTGAAAAAGAAAACATAGTTTTAAAACTGCTTTGTATTTTCTAAAATCTTTTTCATTATTTATTCATTAGTATTTACAAAAAGAAAAAAGAAAAGAAAAGCACATGGAAATGGATATGCTTGAATAAATTGCTGCCAAACTTGGGATGGGGGTAGGGAGGAACAGGGAGAAGTAACGAATGGAAAATAGAAATGAGTATTCACAGATGGAATCCCATATGACAGCTGGGCTTCCCTTCAACTAGAGAAACCCAACTGTTTACCCCAGGAGATGATCATAGAAAAACAACACACCGTTCCCACACTTGACAGACTTCACAAGCTTTTAACAAAGGCAATTTGAAGAAAGGAGGGAGAAAAGAAATGTATTTTCAAACTGTACCTCTATAATTGCCAATACAATTTGCAATGGTTTTTTCCCCGCGTATTAAGGATTCTAAACTACTGCAAATAATCAAAACTTTCAGCTGTCCCTACAATATAAATCAAGATAGGATGATATGGATGTAACTTTGTTATGTGGTACATATAAATGAAAAAATGCACAAGAGATGTACTTGTAACTTTTGTTCTTGTTGTAAAGCAATTAGTCTTTGTAGCAGAATTCAACTTAATTGTAATAAGAGAGAAATTTTGATCTCTTCTGCCTATTGATACCCTGTTTCCCCGAAAATGACCCAACCGGAAAATAAGCCCTAGCATGATTTTTCAGGATGCTTGTAATATAAGTCCTACTCCAAAAATAATCTCCAGTTAAGATCATCAGCCAGACTGACATATTCATTACTGTTTGTCCCCAAATAAGACAACTCGAAAATAAGCCTAATGCATCTTTGGGGGCAAAAAATAATATAAGACCTGGTCTTATTTTTTGGGTATCAATTGCTATTTTTTTTCCCTATGAAAAAATTATATAAGACTTTCTTCATATGAATATTTGGACCAATTCAGATCAAGTGAAATGAAGAGTCAAAATTTGTTAGTAAAAAAATCAGAGATGTGTTATCTTTTCCAAATGAAAAGATCATTTCACTTTTTTGAAAAGGTGAAGGTGATACTAGGCAAGCAACAAGGACTCACATTCAAACACTTCACATAATAGCACCCCCCCACCTAGATGAAGAACCACTTATAAGTATTCTCTGAGTATGATTCTCAAGCAAGTTGTGAATCCAACTATATCACCCAATCAATCACCGATATGATAAGATCTGCTTTTGACACATCCATGTTAATCATTACATTAAGATCTTCTACCAATTCATCTTTATTTTTATTTGTTCCTCACCAATCCATCTTTAAAATTGCTTTGTTTAGTCCATCTTCAAAATAAGTTGTTCATATCACGATCCATTGTTAAAATAAATGCTCCCCACATCTGCATCTGTTTCATTTTTATTGATCTGGCTGCAAAATAATCACCAAGTTCTCTGGCAGTAGAAGCCCCAAATCTGCTGATAGATGCTTGAATATTCAGGAAGAGATCAGGAAGAAGGTTGTTAGAAATCAGGAAGAAAGGAAAGTGATTTTAGTTGCAACTGGATTAGCAGCAGAGGTTCAAATCAACAAAGGCAGGTAAATAGGGGCATGAAAAAGATGTTTTAAGCTCCCACTCAATTGTTTGGGATTCTGACTTAAACAACCGGAATATCTCCAGACAGTGGAACTTAGAGATGTACTATTGGAATCACCTTACAGTAGATTTCAGGAATGTTGCAAATTACTGAAGGACAATTATTTTTCTATAAATTCTGGTGCATCAGGTTGTACTGTATGCATCTGAATGATGTGCATTGTTACAGAGGACATCAGAAAGTCACATTATGTTGCAGCCAGCTCATTTCTGAATAGTCCTCTATGCCAAAATTTGCTTACAAATGAAAAAATGACAAAGCTTATAATTCAACAACTAAAATCTTCATTTCTACTTTTCTCCATATATACAGTACATCAATGAAATAAAGCAGGCATAAACAGCCACTGAATACATCAACTATTAGAAATGATTATAACTCAAACAAACTCTCTGTATTTTGCAAATCATTTCTTACATTGAAAAGACTTGGAACTGAAACACATCCTGAAGTGACATTCCAGTTGGCTATTTCATTTCTACCACATTGTGTTGCATGTGTGGACCAAGCCTGAAGTATTTCTTATAATACCTGACTGTATAATTTAGCTGACTGAACTGCTCCTAAATGAAGAAATTTATGACTATCTATATGGTTAATATGATAGCTTTGCTTGGTTCATATTTGTTTTGTCCACATGAATTCCTATGAGCAAAACAGCATGAATAGAAAATAAATCAGGTGTAAGACCACTGTAGATGCCTATTGAGTTTAGAAATAATTATTTTTTCTAGATTGAATATAGTTACCATCAGCTATTTGTCATGTAATTCGCAGCAGATTTTGAGACCTTTCTTCTCCCCTCCAAAAATAACATGGAATCTGGTAAATCTTAATATCTCACACACAAAATAATATCTGAATTCATAAACTGATTATTTTCAAGAAAGAATAAATAAGAGCTGTTGGAGTAGGGGAAAGTATACTTGTGATTGAATTGAATTAAAAAAAACTTTGTGGTTTTATTCATTTTACTTAGATCAGCATTACAGCTTAATATGAAAGGTCTTTTTTGATAACTTCAAACAAGGTGATGTGTCCACTGTCACTTTGGCATCACTTTTTCAAAAAGAAAACTAGCCAGAAAGATAATTTCAATCACAGAAAATATATATTCCATGGAATGACACATTCTGTAAGAGAATATACTCAGTAAACATAGTGTTTTAACAGAGAAAAGGCTTTAAACTACTGAGATTGTAATTACTGTGATCACGTAGAAAAAAAATCAAATGTGCTCTGACACACAAATGTATCCACTATTATAATTTAACTACTCTTTTAACAGACTTTAGTAATTATTATCCTCTGAACCAAAATCAATGATTTATAACTGAAATAAATGTAAACTCATCCCTGCTTTTATTCTGCATCAGTCTTCCACTTGTTTCTAATATTAATTCACCTATGCAATGAGACTCATTTCTTCACATGCATAGTCACTGTAGACCCTCCCTTCTTCAGAATCCACCAGAAAGCTGAAAACAATACATCTTAAAAGAAAGAAGAAATTGTGTCCTGGACTCTGGGGTAGACAGCAACGGTAGAGGTGTCAAAACGGAGGTGTGTACAACCCACAGATAAGAGAGTTGAGGTTTTCATCAAGCAGTCTCAACTCCCATCTTTGACTTTTGAATGCTGCTCGCTGCAGATACCTTGTCACGTTCCTTCATCTTCCTTCACAATGTATTCTTCATCCTACCCAGTCAGGGTCTAAGAAAGGTTTCCCCAGGGATCCCCAACCTTTTGAGTACCAGGGATTGGTTCCATGGAGGAAGGTTTTTCTGCGGACCCAGAGGGTGGTGGTTTTGTGTACTGCCTGCATCCCACAGATAGGGCTCGGCTTCTTTGCATGGACCAGTTTCTGACATGCCGCGGATCAGGATTTGGGAACCCCTGGTTTAAGAAGCTTCTTTCTTGTGTGACTTTGGGTTCTTGAAGAGTCAGAGATATGCCCCAAGCAAGTGAACACACAGAAGCCTATTTTATTCAAGACGATTAACAATATTGGAGTAATGTTCTCCAAGGTAGATCTTACCCACATAAAGATCTTCGAGGCAGAACAATATAATCCAGATCCCACTAGATTGTGGGAACAAAAATAGCCCCACCCTATTAGTAGCATTCAGGCTTGCTATTGCTGGAAGACTAAATGAAATCTATTTGAATTCAGGCTTTAAAGTTTCCACTCAAAACTTTGGAGCTGCATTCTGTCAAAAGAAAGGGTATTCAAAAAGCATCACAAAAATCAGGACGTCATGTCAGAGTTTTCATGGAATTTTTCTTACTTCAGTAGCATTATAGAAATGTATCTTATTCTGTTTTTACTCAGAAAGCTTTATCGAGCAATCAAGGCAGATATATAATAAGCTAAGCTACTCTGTAAATCTAAACATTTCCCCCAAATAGAAAAGATACAGCTTGAGCTCACTGATTGTTACCATGGCAACTATCTAAAATGAAAATCTGCTTAACCCTTTCTCTCTTGTAACCACCCATGTACCAATGTTAGCTGACTTTCATGCACTTATCTTCACCTTTTCCCCTCTCTCTAGAAATTCATAATTTGGTTGCTTCTCAATAGTTATGCTTCAGTTATCCTATCTCAGCCTCAGAGAACTGTGATGGGTGGAGAGTTTCAAAATGGGATGCTTATTGGCGCTTTACTGGAACTGTAAGGTAGGAGGTAAATTCTTAAAATGCCAAAACAAACCTAAGTTTACTGCTTGAAAGACTACAGCTGCTACTAAGCCCTGACTGAGGAATAACTTTAAACACAGTCATTCTTGCACTTCATTCTTCAAAAGGGCAGAATGTTTCCTTCAAATACTGGACATTAATGTCCCTTCTTTATTCCGCATTTCAGCTGAATTTGCTTTTTATTGTTTTGGTTATCACTTTATTTATGGAATTTTTTTTCTAGCTTTCAACCGGTCCGAGTGGTATATAAAATAAGCAAAAACAGCATCCGCTATCTATCAATCGCTGTATTTCACAATGATTTGGCCTGCTGGCTGTGGAATTCTGTCCACAAGACTTAGAAGTTCCTGAGGCTGAGAAACAATAATCTGTCCACCAACATGCCCAAATTGAACAATCCCAAACCTTCCCAAATCTTGAAGTTTTTACATCCCTGCAAAAACTCATAGAACTTACGGTAGGTATGGAGGAGAAGACCCACTACTGAGAAAATCAATGAGAAGATCCTCTGCAGATGGACCTCCTTGGGAATGAGATTCTTAGCAGGCTTTTCCCCCTAATTGTTTTACACTTGTCTGTCAAGTACATCTATTACACAGACCTTGTCTAACAAGAAAGTATTCCATACCATAGTAAGCATTTAGTTAGAAATATCATTAAAATCAGTACATCTACAGCTATTATTATCCCACACAAATGTATGTTATGAATTGATTGCTTAAGCACTTTTACCACTGGGAAACTACAACCTTGCTCTCTATATTATGGGCATTCACCTATCACAGCACCACCGTTTTGATCCCTCAATCTTTTCCGATCTTGTCTTCTGCTTGGTGTGCAGAAACAAGGAACAGAAATAGCTCCTCTGCTTTTAGCTGCTGCAGGTCTTACTTGCACCCGTCCTAGTCCACATCTTTGCTTTAAATCATGCACCTTACTTGATCATGAATTTAGATATTGTAATGACCCAGATAAGACATGAAGGCCACACATGAAGGTCACACAGCCAGCTGAGAGTTCAAACTCCCTTTAACGCTCCAAATTTCCCCCAAATGCTCCCATGTTCTTGATAAGTCCCAGAGCAAAGTGCACATGCTTTGTCTGGAACTATATTGACTGGACTAAAGTTCAGTTCAGGATCATAATTATGATACACTAAAGAACAGCCTAGAAGTTGAGCTTCTAGGCTGTTGTTGGGTTTCATGGTTTAGTGTTTACAGTCTAGGTTTCCAGATGTTTTGCAGGCAAGCGTGGTTTATCTTTATAGGCAAGGTGGTCTGTGTAGAAATTCATTGCTAATTAGGTTCATTTTAATATTAGTGGCATTTGTATTCTACATGGTATGTGGATGTATTTATAATGGATGAAATATATTTTCCCATATGGTAAAAGAAATCTTAGTTCTTGACAGTGGATATTTCACTGACTCTACGTCTCCAATATTATGTACACACATACATTCCAAACACTACACCGAGGACTGTTTTCAAGAAGCAAACATGTTATTTTTCATATTAGTATATTTCATGTTTAATAATATTATGATTACTCAATCAGACAGCCTTAGAGGCTCCCCAAATACCATGCTTACTTATCAGTTTTGGCAGATTTCCCAGGAGTAACTTCAAAATAGTCTTATTGCTGGCCAACACATTAAGCACGTACACAATTCTCTACTGCTAAATATTTTCAGAACAAGTGAATCTAAAAGGAAATTGGGACACAGAATTTTCATTCTGTTTTTTAAACAAGCCACCCAAATCCTTCAATATACTCACCCTGCTATTTTGGAGCTTCCGATTCTCTCAGAAGTACTGTAGTGGAGTGGAGTGAGAAAATATGTACAGAGGGATGCAAATGTGCACAGATGTGTACTTATGCATGGATCTTAGAATGGTAATTTGTGCCGATGCTCACTTACTTCCAATGTCTACAGTGATTTACATGTACAGATGTGGCAAATGCTTTATAGAGACTGCTGGATTACAATCTCTGACTTCCTAGCTAGCAAAGCTATTTAGCCCCACCTCTTAGAATGGCAGTGGGGAAATATTTTTTGTTTTTGTTTTAGTATTTTGATGTGTGCTGTCCCAGTGCTTGCCCACAGGAATATCCATACAATTTCCCTGATCCTTTCTGATGAGAGACTACTAATTATTTTCCAATGTTAGAGTCTGTGTGCCCTTTCCTGAATCTCAATGTTCCTCTATAGCTGAGAGGTCAAATTGATTTAAATTTCTATGATATCCTCCTAAATTTGCTGTGGGTAAGCAAATTAGGATGTGTTGATGGTCAGTGGGGAGGCAGCATAAAATGACATGCTCAGTGCTGCCAATCCCATAGTTCCAGGTGGTTTGATTGGTAGCCTGTGGGACCACCTCTCTTAGTTTGGGTCCTAGACCTTACTCTTTCTTTAACTCTTTCTTGTTTCTGCAAGCCCCTTCCCTTAATATTTTTAAAAAGAGGTTGAGTGACTAGTTAGTTTATCTAGAACATGGCTGTCAAACTCACAGCCCAAGGGCCAGATGTGTCATTTGAACTGCCAAATTGCAGTCAGCCGATAAGTCAGCAGAAGTGGCCCGCAGTGCAGCACTCTAACTGAACTACCAAGGCTCCAAAAAGTCCTGATACATGACGACACTGTGACAACACGAGTTTGACATCCCTGATCCAGAAAGGGTAGAGCTTTGAAACTGACCAGCTTGTGACTGGCTTATGTACATAATTGAAAGACCAAGCTCTATACCTGCCTGAAAGAAATAGCCTTCTTGGTGGTTACTGCTCCCAGGGAATCACTGGCTAACTTCCTCTCTTCACATTATATATTTAGGGTAGTTTACAGCAGCACCACATCAATCCTCACAATCCTTTCTTGAACTCCAGTTCTCTATTGAGCACATGGATCTCACCTACACAAAACTGACAACTGCCAGATAGCAGCTGAGGTACACAAACACACCTACACAAAACTTTCTTTATGCCACCTACTGGTTGAGAGATAAAATAGAGGACCTCCTGACCTGGAGGAGTAGAATGCCATGAAATTGACTATCCCATTCTTGATTTAATGCATGTAGTTGAAAATGTAATTGAAAGAAGTAGAAAAGCTACACTTAGCTTTTCTACTTCTGTAGGTTCTAGCAACACTTTTTAGTGGTTGCTGCCCTTAGGAAAGTCCTGGTTCCTTGCTTTCTCTTCTCATATTACCTTACAGCTTGCACACTCTTCCTTATTTCTACACCTGATCTCAAACTCCAGCTCTTTAGCAACACTTTTCTATTAGTTTTATTTTATTTATTACTATTTATTTGTTTGTTTGTTTGTTTGTTTGTTTATTTGTCAAGCAATTATAACATAACAGGTATAAGTATAAACATACTTATGAATGCATGAAATGGATACATATAAGAAAAATAAAAAGAAACAATAGGACAGGGATGTAGACACGTTGGTGCGCTTATGTATGCCCCTTACAGACCCCTTAGGAAAGGGGTGAAGTCAATAGTAGATAGTCTAAGGTTAAAGTTTTCGGGGTTTGGGGAAGAAACCACAGTCAGGTAGAGTATTCCAGACACTGACCACTCTATTGCTGAAGTCGTATTTCCTGCAATCAAGTTTGGTGTGGTTTACCTTAAGTTTGCATCTATTGTGTGTTCTTGTATTGTTATGGTTGAAGCTGAAGTAGTTGCCTCTTAGAGGTGCAATTCCACATGACTGCTAGAAGACAGTCAAGACAGACAAAATGTTTTTACACTTTGTTGCTTCCTAGTTGATCTTAGGTTTCCGGAATTAAAAATAAAAATTATAATCAGCATTCATGGAGTAACCATACATAAGGGAAGCTTTTCATATGCTGGGTAATGTTTGGGAGAGCCTGGAATTTCATCTGAGGAAACTACAAATAATGGCCTTTAGAATGTTTTATAAAAAAGCAGTACAGCAAGGATCCATTCCAAGTGCTTGACAAGGAGAAGCTGTGGGGGAAGATTTAGGGAGCCATGATTTCCTGCCAGCAACATGATGGGAGGAATGCATAGCAAAGCATTGTACAAGTAGTTCTTGACTTACTTATTTGTTAGTTTAAAGTTACAATGGCCATGTAACAAGTGATTTATGATCTGTCCTCAAAGTTACAATCACCACACCATCCTTCACATGAACACAATTTGGGCCCTTGGCAACTGACTCACATTTACAACTGGTTGCAGCATCTTGGAGTCAAGTGATAACCTACATTTTATCATTTAGATTGTATTCCTTAAGCAGGGGTGTCAAACTGGCAGCCCATGGGCTGGTTGCATCACATTCAGGCCATGCCCACCTTGGCTCCGCAAAGGCAAAGAATATCATGATACATGACACAATAGACTTTGACACCTGTGCCTTAAAGTAATCTATTAGTCCCTTTAGCACAGGGGTGTCCACCTCACGGCCCACAGGCCAGATGCATCACGGGCTAGCCTTGCCCCCACCTGGTTTAGCAAAGGGGGACAAAGTCCTGATACATCACGTGACACCACCGTGACAACGCGAGTTTGACACCCCTGCTTTAGCATTATTTCTGGATATAGTGCTTTGAACTGGTACCTTCTTTCAATAACTTCTACTAGTTTATGATGGGAATTATTACCTGTGTCTCTTGTTCTGGTCAAAAGCTTGGAAATAAATTCCCAGTGCCCTAAATTTAGAGGAGAAAATAATCCCTGAGACAAATTGTTATTTATTAATGATTCTTACTATTATTTGCTCTCTTGTCTTCTTGCTCTCAGAAGACATTCCTGTCAATTCTTTTACCTATGATATATAAGACTTCAATCGATCTTAACACAGGAAGTAGATATTCCTGAATTTTTTATAGCATGCCTCCAAAAAAGGCATAAAAAGTTGAAAGTTTTCTTTTTATATGCATTGTTTATTCCTGGATAGACTCTTTCAATTGGGCAGAAACTCGCATAGCACTTTCTTTCATAGGATGCTAGTTATCATGACTATTTAGTACCACTTGCAGTCTCATCCCTGGTTTAGCTTTAAGGATGTGCATCTTTCAAGTTCTTGGGACCTTATGTGATCAGAGCACCTCTTTACCTTTCAATAAGGCATGCTGAGTTTTTTCAAGCTGCCTAGTAGTATGAACAGAACACTATTTTAAAATTCTTTAGACTAAAAACAAACAAATCTTCATACAACTGCCAAATTCTTATCCCAATGTAGTCATGGGGCACAATATTATAAAAATGTAGGAAGATAATAAGATACATAAAAAGTAAAGAATAAAAAAATTACATGTATGTAAATGTATCGGGTTTTTTTCTCTTTCATATGAATACTGGATTATTCAGTTCTCTTAAATTTAATCAAGCAACCTCTGCCCTACTTTTCTGCATGTGCAAAAAAAAAAAAAAAAAATCTCAAGCCAGAACTTATGAATAAACTACACAGGAGCAATCTTGGAGCTTGTGAATGAGATAAACAGGGGCAACACACTGGTTTAGCATTGCCATTCTGTAATATACAGGTGTCTACATTCCCTATAACAGGGACATGAAACACAATTTTACTGAAGGACGCTTCAGGGTTATGTTTGATCTTGGGGGCTGAGGTGGGCATGGCCAGAGTAGGTGTGGCCACTTCAACATCACTTGTGTTGGAGGCGCCTGTGGTGGCCTGAGTGCTCTGTCAGCGAAAATGGGCTCCTGAGCTCTATTTTCGGCTGTGACGGCCTTCTGCAACCTTCTGACAGCAAAAGAAGAGCTCAGGAGGGCCAGTCCTTCGCTGTTTTCACTGCAGCCCCGCAGGCCACAACTAAGATCTGGCCTGTCGGCCTTTGGTTTGACATCCCTGCCCTATAATAATTAATGGTTGTAACTTGTTGCAATAAAGGATAAAATGCTGCCTTTGCGAATGCTATTTCTGTGCAATTATTGAGTAAAGATGGTCTGCAATGGAGTGTGTCAATTGTGGATGGAGAGCCCCTTTTCACCAAATACGCATGCATTATATAAATAAGAATATAGGTTTTGTTAGAGAGTAAAAGAGAGAAAGGGAGGACAACTATTTCCTTCTTAAGCACTTCTTAACTTTACCAATAACCTGCAGTTGTGGGCCTCATAGCAGCAGGCCTGGAAATAAACCCTGGAAGTCCTTCTTGCTTTATGGTATCTTAAATACAAAAAAAATAATAATCCCAGTCTCTACCAGAAAATAATTGGCTCGGAGGACTGCTTACATTTTATAGCAATGGATGTACAAATTTATATTTAAGGACCATCTGATTTCAAACTGCACGCTAAAAAATCAACAGGAATGTACAATCCTAAATACTTAAGCAAAAACTCAGTAAAAGATACAGTGGGCAAACATTGTAGTCAGCTCAGCAGTGATTATCAACTCATGCTCCAAATTCACTATAAAATGAAAATCAATATTTCCACAAGTTCCTGCAACATAAAAGATAACCTTCATTGATTTTTCTAGACTTAGGCCACTCTGATAAAATCTAATATAAATTTTCAACCACAAGGATTTGGATCAGAGCAGAGGTGATAAGTCCTGCGCATCTCTTAAGAGGTGGAGAATTTTTTTTTTTTAAAGTGCACGTTCATACTATTTATAATTTGCCCTGTGCTAGTGAAAGCTTTTCCACCAGTGCTATCAGAAATCTCTTCTAATTTTTATTACTGTGAGGCTAAAGCCTGTTCCAGATAATTTGGAAATTTCAGGGGAATTGTGATAGGGCTGATGGTGCAGCCCAGGCTGACTTGAGAAAAGAGCTAACCCGTAATAGCCTCCATGGCCGTGCTGATTAAATGTTGCCGTAGATGAAAGGGCTGCCATTGCTGCAATAAATTAACCAATCACACAAATCCCAAGTCAGTGCTAATCCTTCCTTGATACTCTGATCCTCTGATCAGCTCAAGGAGGTAAAGAAACTGCTTGTGACGCTTGGAGTTCTAACCCCTGGATTTCATGTACACAACGAACTAATGATATCCTGCTGACCAGTTCAATGAGATGAACTCTCTCAGAACCTTTTGGGAACTCTGCGGCCTCTTTTTAAAAAAAAAAAAAAAAAAAATTGACACGTACAGGGCAGTATTTTTCTGAGAAACCACAGGAAAACTGTGAAACATCTGTGAATTAGCATAAGCAGCAGCAAATACCCAAATGCTGAAGATATTTACATCTTAGCAAAGTAGGTGATGAACCAAGAAAGAAACAGAGATATTAAAGGGCAGCTAATTTGTTCCTATGGAATTCTGCAACATTCATTCTGAAAGATAAACGTTTTCCTTTGCCTTAAGTGTTGGAAAATGTATCTATAAAGACAGAATGTGCACATTTGCACACATGTATGTTATACTGAGTGTGATTATAATTAAAGATAGACAACTTATTTGATCAATCAACAGAAAGTCTGACCACTGTTTCCCCCCTTTGAATGATGGGTTTCCAATACACACAGCATATTTTATTATAAATTCAGAATTTTTTTTTAGTGTTTTAGTTGTTAGAAAAGAAGGGCTCTTGAGTTTTCTTCTGTAAGTGCTTCATTTAAACAGTTTTTGATGTTTTTCATTATGCCTCTTTGACAGTTCTGCAAAATTAAAACCTATTTATTTTCTTCTTTTGTTTCCCAATGTATCCCCACATTTAATTTTATAATATTTCCAGAATCAAACAAACCAGCTGCTTTTCTTTCTAAATTTCAGAGTGTAATTCCTAGGTAATATAGGTAACATCATATAATATATTGTAATGTGGTGCATAATACCTAAATGAACATCCATCATGTTTTACATCTGTGTTGCCATGCCGGAATCTTGTCGTATGATGTTTGACAATATAGCATGCTATAGGAGCAAGGAAAACTTTACACTTTGGAAAAAGAAAACATAAAGTTGTTGTTGATGAAATCAGCCAACAACCTAGTTTTGTAAACTTAATCCTAATACCAAACCTGCTCAATATTGCAGTGGATTCTAAAAGATTTACTTAAACATAATTATAATCAGACTGTCAGCCGGCCACTGCATATGTAGCAAAGAAGCAATATTGCATTATATGTGCTTAAAGAAAAGTTTTCGGCTATGAACGTAGTAGGTTTGTATCATTGTTGGCTATTAGGTACCTGCTTCTTTCTTTCTGCTGGCAAGTTTTAATCACTATGAACTTTAGGACTATCAAAATGCATGCACACACAAACATATGAATTTATTTATATTATTCGTATACATAAAAATGTGCTCTTTTCGGCAGCACATATACTAAAATTGGAATGATACATAAAATATTCCTCCAAACAGAATTAGAATCTAAACACAAACTACAGTCAATGGCAAATATTTATAAGATAAATAACCTTTGTCCATTCAGGAGTTATTGTTAATGTAACTGGTACTACCAATAATTTGTATCTTGATAATGTTGTTATAGTCACTGCGGCTAGTTCTGATTATTTATTATTATTTCTTACTTATTACTATTGCTTGCTAACTTACTTACTAATAATGGTTATTGTCCCAAAGGTGCTTTTTGAAAGGCAACTGGACTTTCTTTGGTTGTTTTTTTTCCTTGAAGACTCTCTTTTTTTCTTTGAGCTGAAGAAGTTTCTTAAATGAGAAGTGAAATGTCTTCAAGGAAAAATAAAGAAATGCTAGTTGTCTTTTGGAAAAGCACCTTTGGAACAGCCATGATCTGGGTGACTGAGAATTTCCACAGGCATTCCTATTGTTTTTCCACTTTTCCATCCTTAGATGCTGATCCTGAAGACTCACTATTCCCTTTTTGTTTGGGGAGCTGGAAAAGAGTATCTTATTATTGGATTTACAAAAAAACAGGAGAAAAACTTTTGCAGGAATCAATTAGTAAGAATATAAACAAACCAGTATTTATGCTGCAAGACAATGTTTCAGACTTATGCAATGATCTCAGGAAAGATCTCAAGAAAGTTTTACTGAGGATTGTAATGCCTATCCACGATCAGTATGATTTGGTTCAAAATACTACTCATAAAGAGGAATTGGATCCATTATTTTGGAAGTAGGTTAGAAAAAATTATTCACATTTTGAATTAATAATAAACCAAATGTCATCTTAACACTAAACTGTTGGTAATTAATAAAGCTGGTTTCAACAAATTATAAGCAAGAGATATCTGGTTTATTTAGGTTTGGAATAAATTGGAATGGGATGGGGTGGGATGGAATATTGCTTGTGAAGGCTTGTTGATTGAAAAAACAGCATATAACTAATAAATATAAATAATATTAAATTACTGAATTTATTAATGATGTAAGTCAGGCAATAATTCCAAACTTATCTTAGCCACATCCACATAAGAGGAAAAAGGAAGGGGAAAAATAAAATTATTCTAAATATCACTATAGTTTATCCCAATAATCTTCCTGTTCGTCACACTCAATACTGAATGTAGAGTTACTTAGAAATTAGATTAATATCTTTATAAGAAACTAAAGTATCAGCAAATCTGTAATACATTATGCAGTATCACTTTAAGATCTGTGCAAAACTTTCATCAAGGAACTTTGCTCATGAATTAAATAGATTTCTGGATCAGCTCCTAAAAGTCATAAGGCACTTACAGCCAATCAGTAAAGTTTCTTGAAGGCCATATCAAGTTATTCAGAAGCTGATCTTAAGAAGACTTTGGAAGAGCCTTGAAGCAACAGTGTATAGCCTTCTTGTATCTATAGCTTTGGCTGATTTGTGGCTTTAAGCAGCAGATCCAACAGAATGAATTATTTGCACAGTCTTACCATACTTGTTCTTTCTTTTCTGGATACAAGACAAATAGCATATTTTTTACAGAGGACACATTCTTGCTGAGAAAAGTCTTTTAAGTTCAAGAAACACTTGAACTTAAAAACATCTTTTTTTCTTAAAGAATAAAAAATTCATGGAATATTATATGATGAATGTAATGCTATTACTGCTTTCCAAGTTGGCTCTTATGTGCTTCTTGTCATTATTACTGTTGTCCAACTGGCTTTTTTGTCTTGATGTCACTGGCTAAACTAGACAAGCAATAGTCAAAATGAGGCATCTTCCCTGTATGATGTCAGGCTTTGGACTATTATGAGATGGTCAGAAAATCAGACTAGAGTACAACAATAAGGGCCGCTAGTTAATAATAAAATGCAATATATAACTGTCTGTTTGGTTCTGCAACCCAACAGCACAGACACAGACTTCAGAGGATAATTAGGACTACAGAAAAAATAATTACTATCAACCTGCCTTCAATTGAGGACCTGTATACTGCATGAGTCAAAAAGAGGGCTGTGAAAATATTTACAGACCCTCATATCCCGGACATAAACTGTTTCAACTCCTTCTCTCAAAACCACGCTATAAAGCACTGCACATCAGAACAACTAGACACAATGCCATCACTCTGCTAAACAAATAATTCCATCAACACTGTCCAACTATTTACAAAGTCTGCACTACTATTACTATTAATCTTCTCATTACTCCTTATCACCCATCCCCTCCCCCTTGTGACTGTATGACTGTAACTTTGTCGCTTGTGTCCTTTACGATTTATTTTGACTGTTTCCTAGTATGATTTGATTGCTTATTGTACCCTATGACTTTTATTAAGTGTTGTACCTTATGATTCTTGACGAATGTATCTTTTCTTTTATGTCCACTGAGATCATTTGCACCAAGATATATTCCTTGTGTGTCCAATCACACTTGGCCAATAAAAGAATTCTAATTCTAATTCTAATATAACCATAGTATCAAAGACATTTTATGTCTGAGAAATTTATCACTTGAAGCATGGTGAAAGAATAGGTTGGGAAGTGTAGGAATGGAAACAACTCAGATATACATTTTATGGCAATCTCAACTACCAAAATGCAACTTATATCCGAAAGTCTGGACACACTGGCTTACATCCAGCGTGTTCTCTTTTTTGTGTGTGTGCATCTGCCAGGCATAGCCTTAAAATGAAATATTGTCCAGCTTTGTGAGTATTTTGCTTTGTTGTTTTTTGGGAGCAGTGGATATTTTCAAAAGAATGATCATTTAAATCTTTGTGTGTGTCCTTCCAAATTCTCTGCTTCTTTCTTTCCCTTGACAATCACTACGATTGACAATGTCTTATTTTCTGATTCTAGCAATCAGCTTCAATCCCCGGTTGTCTGTATATCACATGACTCAGGATACATTTCTATAACAAAATTTCAAAAGCCTGTGATCCTTGATTCTATACTATTGCTAGGATATGTTTTTGAAAATAAAAAAATTGTTGGAAAAATATTGTGGTGGTAAATATTGTGGATCAGCTTTTCTGATCCTAGAAAAAGTAATTATGTGTGTGTGTGTGTGTGTGTATGTATTTGGCAGTTTACATTATACCTTTTTATCAAAGATACCAAGAACAGTAAATAGTAACTACAGATATAGTAAATAGTAACTATATAGTAACTATATAGTAAATAATAACTATATCCTCCTTTCCTTCCATTTGTCCTCCTTTCAGATTCTCGGTGCCCTCCTTTGTGTGTTCAGATATACAAGATTGTAACAAAAAAAAAACCCAGAGCAGAACTAAACTTCTGAAATTTGTCTTGCAAGAATGCTACATGAGTTGCAGATATTTTGGTGTCCCTTCAACATAAGATTATCAAAATCAGTGGTGGGATTCAAAATTTTTTATTACTGGTTCTGTGGGCGTGGCTTAGTGGACATGGCAGGGGAAGAATATTTTAAAATCTCTAGCCAGAGGTGGCATTTGCCAGTTCTCCGAACTACTCAAAATGTCCGCTACCGGTTCTCCAGAACTGGTCAGAACCTGCTGAATACCACCTCTGATCAAAATGTTATTAGCCCTAGAAGACATGATAAAACCAGTCATTCATTGTATATTATTATTACTGAGTTTTCTGACACAATTTAACCTCCTCACTTTTATTAAAAAAGAACCATCTCTATTACACAATTAACCCATGAATCATCATGATAATTTTAGCCATTGTCTATCCCCTGCAGGACGAAGGCCTCTTCCGCATGTTTCCAACCAATATGGTCCTAAAACGCATCTATAATTAATCTGTTTACTCCTTAACAGAAAGTTATCCAAGTTTTGTTTCAAGAATTCTTTTGAATCAAATATTTTTACCATGTGTCACAAGCTACAAGAAAGTTCGTAAGACTTGTCAAGTCAGTATTCTTTTAACTTCAGCACCAGTGCATTATTGTAAAGGTCAATCTGATCATGATGTTATCCTTCCTCAGAAAGTGGGTTAATGAAGTAATCACATAACAAACCCAGAGATGCTCACAAGAAACATGGTCCATATGAAACTTTAAGAGTGAAATTAGCAGGACAGATGGATGCTTAAATATTTGAGAAATACTAACCTACAAGAATAATGCATGATTTCTTATCACAAATATTAAGCAAATAAATCATTATTAATATATTTATTTAGAATGCAATTGAATATGTATGTAATAAAGGGATTATTTATACTTGAATCAAAATTTTGCATTGTATAATTGAAGTAGCCTGTCCTTGCAAGATAGCATGTTGACATTTCATGTGAAAATAGGCGGTCAACCTGCTTTCCAAAGTATCTGAAGATGGGACAAGAAGTAATGGATAGAAACTAATCAAGTAGAGAAGCAACCTTGGACTAAGGAGAAATTTCCTGACAGTTAAAACAATTACTCAGTGGAACAACTTCCCACCAGAAATTGTGGGTGTTCCATCACTGGTGGTTTTTAAGAAGAGTTTGGACTGTCATTTATTTGAAATGGTATACGGCAGAGGTGTCAAATTCACGTCGTCACAGTGGTGTCATGTGACATATCGGGACTTCCCCCCCCCTTCGCTAAACTGGGCTTGGGCAGGGCCAGCATGTGACGCATCTAGCCCGCGGACTACAAGTTTGACACCCCTGGCATAGGGACTCCTGCTTGAACAGTGGTTTGGATTAGAAGACCTTCAAGGTCCTTTTCAACTCTGTCATTCTGTTAAGCATTGCATGATGAACACACTGGATAGGAGTACTTTCAAATGGCAGCTACAACTTCTATAAAGAGTCTGTAAAATAAGCTCACAAACAGCTTTTGCTTAACGCATCACATTCATTGTTTGGAATTTCCTTGGGCATAATTATAGCAATAGCAATAGCACTTAGACTTTCTACCGCTTTAAAGTGCTTTACAGCCCTCTCTAAGTGGTTTACAGAGTCAGTATATTGCCCCCAACAATTCGTGTCCTCATTTTACCCACCTCGGAAAGATGAAAGGCTGAGTCAACCTTGAGCCTGGTGGAATTTGAACTGCCAAATTGTAAACAGCTGGCAGCAGAAGTAGCTTGCAGTACTGCACTCTAACCACTGCACCACTGAGGCTATATAAGCCATACCTGTCATTTACAACTGCTTAATGAGGATTTACAAATTCAAAACAAAACATGTGCAGTTCCATGTAGAGGATTAAAAGTGGTCAACTTACCCACAAAGATTCACAAAGATATTTTCATGTCTCAGAAAGTAGTATTAAGAAAGAAAGAAAAAGCCTAAATGCCCTTGAGAAGACATGGTAAAACAGCAGATTTGGGACATTAGTTTCAAGTATGTTACAAATCTTTATTAATAAATACATTAAATCCCATTTTATTGCATAACGTCTTGTTAACATTTTATGAAAATGCCAGATAAAGTAATATTTTTCTTTCTAGAATTATATTCTTATTTCATTATATGTTCTATACTCTGTCCCATAGGTCAATTGCAGGATTTAAGCTTTCTGCCTCATTAAAATTTGAGTAGTTAAAACATGGAGACAGAAGCTGCATAATTCCCTTTTTCAAAGTTATAATTAATGATTCTACCTGATTGCCGCATTTCTACAACCCATCTAAAAAAAATATTTCATGGAGATGGTCAAGGGGTCTAAATATCCAAAAAATAAAGACTCTTTATCTTTTTGTGCTTCAGTGGCTAAAAAATGCTGGACCATCCCTACCTTCCAGTTGAGTATTTCTAGCTAGAAGCTGCTATCAGAAACCTAAATAACAAAAATATGCAAACTTGCACACTAATTCCCTTTGGAGATAGATCTTGGCTGCAGCCCTGTCATAAATCAGAGAATTTCGATATGAAATGAGGCAAGCAGCTCTAATCATTTCTGCATTTCAAATTGGATCACTGGCTCAATCACGGGGCTTTTTAAACTGCTTGCCTAAGAGCAAATGTGAGGCGGGAGATAATTCTGAAGAAATCTCTTCTTTTGTGGCCATAGAACTCTTTTAACTGTTTCAAGACTGAAGGCCACATACCAGTGATAATAACATATATCTGCTGGAAGAGATATGGATCCTTAAAGACATTTTCTTTCTCTTTCAACTCATAGAATTCCATCAATATCTGCATACATTATATTATATATGTGTGTCTGTGTGTATATATGTGTGTGTATGTGCATGCAAAATTGTATACATATGGATATTTATGTGCATCAAAAAGAGGGACAGAAAAGAAGGGAAAAACATTATGACATATAACCATCACATAATTTCCCCTATAATTTTCTCCTTCTTTCTGCTTTATTTGGTATTGCTTTCAAATGCTCTCTTCCTGGACAGTTAACTTTTGTGTGGGTTTTGCATGGTAGGGAAATGTATTCAAAGGTGGGATTATAATGTGAACAAAATATTCCTGCAAGGTTTACTTGGGCTGTTCTCTAACAATCGAGTGAAATTATTTTTCATATGAATTTTGCTGCAGAAAAACAAAACAAAAAAACATCTGGAATCAAACACAGAGGAAAAAGAAAACCCCAAAATTGAAAATGTTCTTTATCAAACACACAGCAGGGTTCAAGGTCTTCCTTAAAAGCACCGATTTTCTATTTTCATATCTTATCTGAACCCCTGGATATGATTTATCTGGGGAAAAATTAGCCTGGATGTCAATTACACTGTAAACAACATCTATCTTGATCCTCATTATTTTTAGAAGTGAACATCTTTTATTTCTACAGCCCCACTGCAATTTCAGTGTCTTCACTACAGTGCTTCGAAATTGAATTTAACTCTATTATCAGCAGCCTTTTGTAATCTCATGTAAGCCTAATAGTGATCAGATAGAATTTTAAAGCTAAGCTTCCTGCATTTTAAGGACTAATTTAATGTTTATCAAATTTTTGCTTTAGAGAGTTAAAAAAAAAAAATCCTTATCAGTTCTTTTTCGTCTCCTATTTTCACCACCCCAATGTCTACCGAATATTGTACTTCCTTCTGGGAACTTGCATTTTTCTCTGGGTTAGATAATTTATTTTTTTCATTACTTTCATTTCCTTGTTTGGTTCATGTTTAGTGTACAACAAATGTGTGTGTGAGAGGCAGAATATATATATGTTTTCACGGGTACTTACATGTATGGCATTCAGCTTAGTTTAGGTATTTTCCCACATCATAACTACAACTTTAAAAGCACAACTATTATGACGTGGGAAAACACTCGAACTAAGCTGAATGCCATATATATATTTGTCTTGGTATAAATACTCTCAGTATACATAAAGAAAAGATACATTTGTTAAGAATCAAGAATCATAACATATAACAGTTAATGATAGTCATAGGGTACAATCAAAAATCAAATCAAACTAGGAAACAATCAATATAAATCGTATGGGTGATAAGGAGTGATGAGAAGATTAACAGTAATAGTAGTGTACACTTTGTAAACAGTTGAACAGTGTTGAGGGAATTATTTGTTTAGCAGAGTGATGGCTTTCAGGAAAAAAACTGTTCTTGTGTCTAGTTGTTCTGATGTGCAGTGCTCTATAGCGTCGTTTTGAGGGAAGGATTTGAAACAGTTTATGTCTGGGATGTGAGGGGTCTGTAAATATTTTCACAGCCCTCTTTTTGACTCATGCAGGTCCTCAATTGAAGGCAGGTTGATAGTAATTGTTTTTTCTGCAGTCCTAATTATCCTCTGAAGTCTGTATCTTTCCTGTTGGGTTGCAGAACCAAACCAGACAGTTATAGAGGTGCAGATGATAGACTCAATAATTCCTCTGTAGAACTAGAATAGCAGCTCCTTGGGCAGTTTGAACTTTCTGAGTTGGCGCAGAAAGAACATTCTTTGTTTCTCCTTTTTGATTATGTTTTTGATGTTAGGTGTCCATTTTAGGTCACGTGATATAGTAGAACCTAGAAATTTGAAGGTCTCTACTGTAGATTCTGTGTTGTTTAGTATTGTAAGAGGTGGTAGTATGGGAGGGTTTCTTCTAATGTCTACCACCATTTCTATGGTTTTGAGTGTGTTCAGTTCCAGATTGTTCCATTTACACCATGAGGTAAGTTATATAACCTTCTGTCTATATGCAGATTCATTATTGTCTCGAATGAGACCAATCACTGTTGTGTCATCAGCAAACTTCAGTTATTTTAACAGATGGATCGTTTGAGATGCAGTCATTGGTATATACGGAAAAGAGAAGTGGAGATAGCACACAGCCTTGGGGAGCCCCTGTGCTGATTGTACAGGTATGGCATGTGATTCTGCCTAGCTTCACCTGCTGCTTCCTGTCTGTTAGGAAGCTTATGATCCACTTACAAGTGTGTTCAGGTACCGCTAGTTGGTACTTAGAAGAGTGTCTGGAATGATGGTATTGAATGTTGAACTGAAGCCTACAAAGAGGACCCTTGTGTAGGTATTTGGAGATTCAAGGTCTTGTTGGATGTAATGCAGAGCCATGTTAACAGCATCATCTGTCGATCTATTTGCTCGGTATGCAAACTACATGGGATCTAACAGCGGATCTGGGTTGGTTTTCAGGTGGAACAGCGCAAGCCTTTCAAAGATTTTCATAACTACAGATGTTAGAGCAACTGATCTGTAGTCATTCAGTTCCTTGATGGAGGGCTTCTTTGGCACTGGGATGATGGTAGAATGTTTGAAGCAGGAAGGAACATAGCACATCTCTAGTGATCTATTGAAGATTCGGGTGAAGATTCGGGCCAATTGGTCAGGACAGACTTTTAAACAAGAAGGAGTTATCTTGTCTGGCCCTGGTGCTTTTCCTGGCTTTTGTCTGTGTAATAGATCTTGCACTTCTTTTTCTGTGATCACCAGAAGTTGTGAGCCCAATGGATTAGGGCCAGTTGTAGGAGGCTTGGATGTTGTTGGTGTGTTTGAGATGTGGGTTGTGGAGATAGGTGGCTGTAGTTTCTTTTCAAACCTGCAGTTAAACACATTCAGGTCATCTGCTAGTTGTTGATTTCCTTCTGTCTGGGAAGGAGGTTTGCTGAAGCCAGTGGAGTTTTTAAGAGTTTTCTACATGTTTGCTGGTTCATTTGTTGAGAATTGATTCTTTAACTTTTCAGAGTAGCTTCTTTTTGCTGCTCTGATCTCTCTTGTTAATATGTTTCTGGCCTGGATGTATAGCATTCTGTCACCTTTTCTGTAGGCTTCCTCTTTGGAACGACGTAGCTGCTTAAGTTTAGCTGTGAACCAAGGTTTATTGTTACTATATATTTTCAGGTTCCTTGTTGGTACACATAAGTCTTTGCAGAAGCTAATATATGATGTTACAGTATCTGTGAGCTCATCTAGGTCTGCAGAGACATCTTCAAAAACATTCCAATCAGTGGAATCAAGGCAGGCCTGGTGTTTCAGCTTTGCCTCCTCCGACCAAGTCTTCACTGATTTAATTGTTGGTTTAATGGTTTTAAGTCTTTGTCTGTAGGCAGGTACAAGGTGAATCATGCAGTGGTCAGAGTGTCCCACAGCTGCCTGTGGTAAAGACCTATAAGCATCTTTTACATGTAGCAATGGTCTAAAGTATTTTTGCCTCTGGTGGGACAATTTACATGCTGGAAATATTTTGGGAGCTCTTTCCTTAAATTTGCTTAATTGAAATCTCCTAAAATGATGGGAAGGGAACCTCAGTGTTTGGCTTCAGCCTCCATAATTTGATTAGCAAGAGTTCATAATGCCTTGTTTACACAGGCTTGTGGAGGAACATACACAGCTATTAGGAGAAATGAGGAAAACTCACGTGGAGAGTAAAATGGCTTGCAGTTGATGTGTAAAGACTCTAAGTTTCATCACAAAACTTATATATTATAGTTATATCCTGAGACCAGCTGTTGTTGATATATAAACATAATCCTCCACCCTTTGTTTTACCTGATGTCTCTTCAATTCTGTCTGATCTAAATGTCTGAAATCCTGGGGTGTATATGGTGTTGTCCCCATGAATTAGTGGATTAAGCCAGGTTTCAGTAAAACAAAGAACAGCTGAATTATGAAAATCAGAATTCCATCTATTTAAGAGATGAATTTCATCCATCTTGTTAGCTAGTGAGCATAAATTAGTTAGAAAGATTGAAGGGAGAAGAGTTTTTTCCCCCCTATTCCTTAGACTGTTTAAAATTCCCGCTCTTTTACCTCGTCTCCTCTTCCGGCGTGGTCGTTTCTTTGCTTTCTTTGTTGTAATCCATAGCACTGGGGAATTGGTTAGAATCTACTCCGCGTTTGCAAAGAGAGGTGGGGGTGGGGAATCAGAAAGCTGCTCCTTAAGGAAACGTTGCCTAATTCTTAGCAGATGGTCTCATGAGTATGAAATCCGTAGTGAATTGCAGATAATAATAAGGAATAAAGAAACCATTTGAGAGCATGTCACCGAGGCAGCCATCGTCGGTGCCATCTTGGCTAGTTTAGCCAAGATGTATCTCTCTCTCTCTCTCTTTGTCTGTGTGTTTGTGTGTGTGTGTGTGAAGAAGGGATTACATTTATATGAAGAATGAACATGATAGCCATTAATATTATTTATAAAAATAGACCTATTTTCAGTCATATATTACCTCAGGAAAACAAGCTGATTTTTATCTTGTTCTGTCACAAAGGCTATAGGTCAGGGGTGTCAAACTCGATTTCATTGAGGGTCACATTAGGGTTGTGTTTGACCTTGGCTTGGGGACATGGCCAGCTGGATATCATTCATGTGGGGGCACATATGGGAGCCCAAGCACTCTGCAAACAGGCTTTCGAGCTCTGTTTTTGGCTGCAATGGCCTCCTAAAACCCTCTGCCAGTGAAAACGAAGCTCAGGAAGGTCATGCTTGGCCCTCCTGAGCTCTGTTTTCCCTGGCAGAAGCACCACGGACCAGTCCTTCACTGCTTCTAGGGTGGCCCCACAAGCCAGATCTAAGAACCCCACAGGCCAGATACGACCTGCAGGCCTTGAGTTTCACACCCCTGCTGTTAAGTTCTGTGCATGGGTGCAAGGAGCGGAGACGAGGCAGTGAACAGTGAACTTCAACTCTTTATTAAGCATACTGAACAGAGCAATCACCTAGGGCAGCAGCAGCCCGTTTATAGGATTGGCTGCTGTCCTTTTAGCCAATGAAAAACATGGAAGTGTTAAACCCTTGAACCAATGAGAGTTGGCCCATTAACAGCCAATCAGATTTCCCAGAAAGGACCAATCTGATGTCGCTATTATCGGCCAATCAGAAGTGCAGGATTAGAACCCTGCTTTTTACTTAAGGTTGTTAAAACTTTATTAAACGCCTTTATTAGTTCATAACACCCCTTCCCCCTAGGTTCCATTTGAGGGGTGTGGTGACGTAATTCCGCAGATATGCAGGTTGTTTCAACTGTATATTAGATTTGCGCTGTCCCACCGGTTCCTGTCTGTAGTCTGGTTTCGGTGGAACGTTTTTTGATTTATCTGGTACAGGCGGTTCCGCATCCTCACAGGATGACTCGGCGCCGCTGATTCTGTCGTTGTTGTCCTCCGGTCTCTGCGGGCTCGCCTCCATTGAGGTATTTCTCTGTGGCGAGGAAACCCCCATTCCTGATTCTTCTTCAGGTAACGCGCCGGGCTGCTGACTTCCTTCGATTTTGTCATCCAGCATCTCGAATTTGGTTCCCTCGACATTCCCTCCCCCCTCAGTTTGAGGGTCACAGGAGTCGTGGGAACTGGGTTGCAACCTAGAGCGAAGCTGATCTATATGGCGTTTCCATATTTTCCTGTCCCTTGTTTGTACGCGGTACGATCTGGGCCTGGTGGCTTGGGTTACGGTTGCTTCGACCCACAATGGTTCGCTGGAAAGATTTTTAGTGAAGACCAAGTCGCCTTCCTTGAATTCGCAGCACTTTCTGCTCGATCCACAGGGTTTCTCTGGAGCGTAGGCCGGGTGGAGAAAGTCGAGGTGGGAGCGAAGCCTGCGTCCCATCAACAGTTCAGCTGGCGTTTTGTTGGTTACGCTGTGCGGGGTGATGTGTTGAAGTAGGAGTATTTTGTTCAGTTTGTCGTCAATGTCCCCATGGTCCATCTTGTGGAGAGTTTTTTTAAGAAATTGGACCATGCACTCGGCCCTTCCATTGGCCGCAGGATGCGCCGACGAGATTAGCGCATGGCAGATGCCTCGGTCCGCTAAGTATTGTTCAAACGCCAGGGCCGTGAACTGGGGTCCATTATCGGAGACTAAAATGACTGGCAGTCCATGTGTTGCGAATAGTTTATTTAATTTGCAGATGACTGAATCGGTTGTAGTAGTCTTCATCTTGTGGATTTCGAGCCAGTTGGAATAGGCATCCACTGTTAGGAGGAATGTATGTCCCTTAGTAGGTCCCACAAAGTCAATGTGGATGCGGGACCACGGCCCCCGGGGGGTTTCCCACTCCGTTGGAGTTGCTCTAGGTGGGGCACTGCTGACTTCTTGGCACTTTAGACAAGTCTTCACCCAGGCTTCGATCTGCTTATCGATGCCCTGCTACCACGTGTAGCTTCGTGCGAATGCTTTCATACGCACGATGCCAGGGTGACCGTCATGCAATGCTTTCAAAACTTCATTGTAACCGCTCTGGGATGACAACTCTGTCTCCCCATAGGATGCAGCCTTTCTGCAAGAAAAGTTCTGTTTGCCGGTTTCTGAAAGGGGTGAAGTCGTCAGGGGTTTGTTCTACTGGCCATCCTCGTTCGACCCATCTGAGAACTTGCGGCAGGACAGGATCTCGTTTTGTTTCGATAGCGATGTCTCTGGCTGTTAGCGGCGGTGAATGTAGGGTTTCAATCTGGAGTGTCGTGAGGGTTGGAGCTGGGTCGTCGACGGTTTCCGGAAGTGGCGCATGGCTCAATGCATCAGCGTGGGGAATGGCTTTCCCTGGGCGGTGTTGCAATTTATAATTGTACGCAGCTAAGAACTCCGACCAACGAGTCATTCTAGGTGACAATATATAGGGGGTTGGCTTGTCTCCCGCTATAATCCCCAGCAAAGGCTTGTGATCGGTAATAACAGTAAAAGCTCGTCCGTACACATATTCATGAAACCATTTCACAGCAGATACAACAGCAAGAGCCTCTTTGTCAATTTGGCTACAGTTGCGTTTGTCAATTTGGCTACAGCTCTCGATAAGGTCCTTGAAAAATAGGCAATAGGGGCCTCTCTACCATTTGGTAACACATGACTTAAAATGGCTCCTACTCCAAACGGTGACGCGTCACACGTAATGGTTAAAGGGAAAGTCTTGTAATACTGCATTAAAACAGCATCGGAGGTTAGTAAGTTTTTCACTTGTCGGAATGCGCGCTCCTCTCGGTGTCCCCAGACCCAGGTGGCTTTTTTGTCGAGAAGTCTATGTAGGGGCTCAGCTACGGTCGCCTTCTGGGGCAAGAAGATATTGTAAAAGTTAATGAGCTCCAGGAAAGCTTGGAGGTCTGTCCTATTCTTGGGTCTTGGGATGTTTTTGATCGCTCTTAGTTTGCTATTAGTGGGGTGAATGCCTTGCTTATCGATTAGGTACTCCAGGAACTCTACTTTCTCTATACACAGTTGACATTTATTTTTTTTAACCTTTAGGCCGGAGTCTTTAAATTTCTGGAGAACCATTCTAAGACGCCTCTCTAGTACTTCTCTATTCGGGGTCGCAATTAAAACATCGTCAAAATATGGCACGACCCCCCTGATCCCTTGCAAAAGTCTCTTCATCAGACTTTGAAAAATCCCTGGGGCCACGCTCACTCCAAATTGGAGTCGGTTGCATTAAAAGCGCCTCGGTGCGTAACGATCATCTGTGCTTCTGCGGTTTTTTTATCTACAGACAGTTGTTGGTACGCCTGCACTAAATCCAATTTAGTGAAGACTTTTCCGCCCCCCCCAGGGAATGGAGAAGTTGTTGAACCACTGGCACCGGGTAAGCGTTCTGTTGAAGGGCGTGATTGAGGGTGGCCCAGTAGTCCCCACAAATCCTTAACGATCCATCCGGTTTGATGGGTGTTACAATTGGGGTTTCCCAACGGGTGTGGTCAGTTGGTTCTTAAACACCCTGGGCTATTAATTTATCGAGCTGCTTGTCGATCTTTGGTTTTAGGGCAAAAGGTACCCGACGAGGCTTAAGGCGGATGGGGGCTACTTCAGGGTTAAGGTTTAATGATATTGGGGTCCCCTTGTACTCGCCTAGATTGTCTGCAAAGACGTCCTGGAATTCCTGGACGAGGGCCTCCTCCCAGTCATCGCTTCTGGTTTGGTGAATGCCGGCTACCTCAATACCGAGTGGGACGAACCATTGAAGGCCTAACAAACTTGGCCGGTCACGATCAACGATAGCCAGCAGTAATGACGCAGTATGATTTTTGAATGATACTTGGACTTGGCTGGAGCCGACGACCAGAATTCGGTTCCCCTGGTAATCTTTGAGAATAATTCTTTGGGTTCTGAGGTTTTGACGCTGGACAGCAGGGATTACATGTTTAAGGGTCTTCCAGGAAACCATCAAGAGGGACGACCCTGAGTCGACTTCCATCACGCAAGGTTGGTTCTCGATGGCGACCCTCACTCGGATCTTCTTTGCATCTAATGATGAAGCGTGACCAATGGTAATGGTTTGGTGTGCCTCTTCCCGTCTCATTGAAGTGGCCAGTGTTTTATTTCTGTAGGAGTGGTTGTTCCATTGGTGGTTCAAGTGTTCCCGACTCACAAGACGATTCCCTGTGGTCTGTTTTCTCTCCGAATTGGGCTGGATCCTCGCTTGCTTTTACAGACCTTCCCGATGTGGCCTCTTTTCCCACAGGCATGGCAGAGCGCATCGAGGAATTTGCAATCTGATCGTGGGTGGTTTGCCCCACAACTCGCGCATTGGTGCGGTAGTCTTCGATTCCGTGGGTTGCGTTGGTCGTGTTCGGACCGGAGCCGGTTGACCTCCTCCTCATCACTTTCTGATGGAGATTCGAGGTCCTCATGGTGGGCCGCTGTTGTGTGCCTCTCTAGGCGAGGTGAGGTATCGCTGGCGAGTTGACGGAGCGGTGTGTTGGTGCGGCGCATTCAGGCGGCCGACTTCCTGGTTGCTTCTGCTGCAGTAGCATCTTTGATGACATCGGCAAGATCGATGTCCCCTTTGGCCATGATCTTGCTCTGCGCCGTATGGTCATCTAATCCCAGAACTGTTCGGTCTCTCAGAGCTTCTTGGAGGTCTGCAAACCCACAGAGGCCTCCCAGGTTCCGGAGGTCCGTGATGAAATCTGCGACGCTCTCTCCTTTCCGTTGGTCCCTCTGATAAAACTCATGTCTTCGGACAAGCGTTGGTATGGCGGATGCATAGTGGGCCCGTAGAAGGGGCGTGAGGACGTTCCAGTCCATGGATTTCACCTCAGCCGGTTTCGCTAGTGCCTTGGCCATCTTAAAGACGGCAGGCCCTCAATGGGTCAGGATCACTGCTCGTTTTTTCCCCGTAGTTGCGTCTTTCAAGTTGTTGGTCTCCAGAAACATCTGGAACCGGTCCATGTACGAGTCCCAGTCTTCTTGTGCCGGGTCAAATGGAGCGGGTGGTGTGGCGCTGCAGGACATGTTTTCCGTTGTCGATATGCCTTCAGCCACGTGCTCTGTTTGGTGCTCTGTGAGTGTTCAATCAGCTCAGATATCTCCGCATCCCATCCTCGTCGCCAGTGTTAAGTTCTGCGCATGGGTGCAAGGAGCGGAGACGAGGCAGTGAACAGTGAACTTCAACTCTTTATTAAGCATACTGAACAGAGCAATTACCTAGGGCAGCAGCAGCCCTTTTATAGGGTTGGCTGCTGTCCTATTAACCAATGAAAAACATGGAAGTGTTAAACCCTTGAACCAATGAGAGTTGGCCCGTTAACAGCCAATCAGATTTCCCAGAAAGGGCCAATCTGATGTCGCTATTATCGGCCAATCAGAAGTGCAGGATTAGAACCCTGCTTTTTACTTAAGGTTGTTAAAACTTTCTTAAACGCCTTTATTAGTTCATAACACCTGCTATAGGTTATTTTTACCAATTTCAAAATGAGAAACATTTACAATATTCTCTATAATTGAAGTATGGAACCACAAGTTTGTGACCAGAATGGGATATAAGGTATTCAAATGTGGTCAAACTTTCATTAATTCAATTGAAAGTGCCAAGAAGGTACCAGTGAAATTTAGTATTCTGTTACTCTGCCTAGATAGAAGGAAAAACCAATGAAAAGTGAGTAGCAGAATGACTTTTTGCCTTGGCACCTTCTTGGCACCTTCAACTGGTTTAATGAAAATTTGACCCACATTAGTTTACCTTTGATAAATTAGGCTACATTTGTCTATCTTTGACAAATACAATGGAAAAGAGTGTTATTGTTAGAGGAAATTATATTGCCATACAGCTTGAGTTTGGCTAGTACTGACAAAGCAGATTCTATGCATTTAGCCTACTTATAACTATTAGAAAAAGGTTGTGTAAAATGCTATTCTAACAGAACATTCTTCATGTTTTCAGAAAAAAGTGTTAATCAGTTGAAGTTCTGACACATGCTGTCGATTTCAGGACATCACCACTGAATAACAGCTGTAACTGGGAAAAAAAAATGTCTATAATTGTAGACGTGATGTGACAATATTAAAGAACGGGGCAAGTGAAATTAGTATTATGCTGATTGTCTAAGAGCAGATCACAAAGTTGGAAAGGGACATAGAGGTTCATAAGGAATTCTGCTGACCAATAACTAGCAACATATTTACAATTCTACTTGGCAGCTACATACAGGTATTTGCTGTTTCCCACTTGCCAGTCTTTTTATTGACAACTGAACAGAGTAATTTTCTCACTGTATTTTTTATTTTTGTGTGTGTTTAATAAAGAAAACAAGAGAATATCTCCAAAGATGTATTCTTCTTGAAATAAATAAGGAAATACTTGATTTGGCTCCTCCCCATTTTTTTAACATTTCTATAAATGCAAAAAGAAATCTCTGAAAGTTAGCGTGCAGTTATATCTGAAAATTTACTGTGCAAGATTCAGAGGAGGGGATTGCTGTGGCCCCTTATGCTCATCTAGCTATTATGGTTTAATACTTATGATAATGACATATTATCTTTTTAATCCTTTCCATTTTTACTTTGCTGGAAAAGGCACAAAACTTCTATATCTCCACATGCAAAAGTAGGAGATATTTTAATGTATAACATCAGCTGACACTTCTCCCTGAACTACAGAGAACAGAGCAAAGTAATTAAGTAGATTTATTTAGCTGCTTCCTAGTTCAATTTGAAGAAAAGAGATGTCATTTTAGAGATGCCACCTACGTTTTCCAAAACTTTTAAGATGTAATAGTGTTAAGCATGACAGGAGCACTGTTGCAATGGGTACCAATTTAACATATACATATATAAGTACAATTATAACTTTGGGGGGGGGGATATAATTGTATCTATATGCTGCCCAGAAAATTCTATGTAATAATCCTTAGGGTAGGCATTTCTACAACATAATACCATAATAAATCTGCATTGAATTCACAAAGCTTTTGCTACAATTTCTGAGCTGTGGGTGTGACCTATTACCACAATTCTGAAGTTACCTGTTCTCCTTCCTTCTCATTTAAAAGTATGAATAAGTGGCAGAAATATATATGCAGAATGATTACAACATTCTGCTAAGACATCTGGTTAGAAACAGATATTCCTAATCATCACCAAGAGTGGCATAGAAGCAGACAGATTTACACTTAGAATAGTCTGTCTGCTTTAAGAGTAAATGCTAATTATATTTATCAATAATTCTCAATCAGAAAAAGAGATTATTTACAAAAATATTTTGTTTAAAACCTACCTATGAATAATCAAAATTAAAATCCACCATGTGTTTTAGTCATAGTAAAAAGGCTGCAATATTTATGTTGCAATCCTAAGTATGCATATTCAAAATGAAGTCTCATTAAATTGAAGTCTCATTGTTAGGTGTTCACAAGATGGCAACTAACATCAGTTAATTGTAAATGGAAAATGTTCATGCCTGGAGGTCTTAAAGTGAAAAAATAAGATTCTTTTAGCACATCACATGCCTGCAAGATAAATAAACCATCTTTAGCTTAAACATCAATTTACATAGGAAAAATGGCTTACTTTAAAAAGAATATAGAACCTCAGCAACTAAAAATAGAAACACAAAAGAAAAGGATCAAAATCTGAAATAACAAATAATTCTTAGTTCTGCTCTTTTTCCATCATTGGAGCTCATATTGTTATAAATAACAATCCTAAGCATCCTCTTATCCAAGCATTGATTGAGTCCAGATCTGCTTATTAGCTCACATAGCTTCAAACCTAGAGAAAAGTAAAGTCTTACACTTAGGCAAGAAAACTCAAAAGAACATGTACAGATTAGGTGAAACCAGGTTTAATAGCAGTAACTGTGAGAGGGATCTTAGTCCTAGTGTGCAATCAATTAAATATGGGCCAGCAGTATGAGGCAGCAGCCCAAAAAGCCAATGCAATCCTAAATTGCATTAGCAGAGGAATTGAATCAAGATATGATATGACACAGATGATTAGGGACCTGGAGGCTAAAATATATGAAGAATGGTTGCAAGAACTGGGTATAGCTAGTTTGGTGAAGAGGAAGACCAGGGGAGACATGATAGCAGTGTTCCAATATTTGAGGGGCTGTCACAAAGAGGAGTGGGTCAATGGATGAAAACTGATCAAGGAAAGATTCAATCTAGAAATAAGGAGGAATAAGGACAGTGAGAAAAATCAACCAACGGAAAAGCTTGACTTCAGAAGTTGTGGAAGCTTCACTACTGGAGGCTTTCAAAAAGAGACTGGACTGCCACCTGTCAGAAATGGTATAGGGCGGGGGGAGGTTGGACTAGATCACCTACAAGGTCCCTTACAACTCTGTTATTCTGTATCACTTCTGTAAATCAGGCCTAAGAACAGGATGACTTTCTAAATACCTAAAAAGAATAGCTGCCATATAACTTATACACATTTTACTTCTGATCCTGGTATTATTAGAATAACACTAAAAAGAATGCCTAATGTTTTCTCCCTGGTATTAAGAACATTTCTTGTTTCAGCAATTAAACTTTTAAGTTAGGAAAAGAAGGCAATTGTTTAATGTTACAAATCCAATAAACTATAAGACTTGTAGCCAGCTTGTCCAAAAGCCACCAGATGACCATCCTCTGATCTAGATGTTTGCTCAAGGACTATCTTAAATGGCATCCTGCTTCCAAGCGCACTTCTACGTTAATCTGTGACAACAGGATATTCACATGTCAACAAGACAAATGCCTAATGGGGAATCCTGCTACCAAGAAATAAAGTGCACCATTCAAACTGCCAATAAAAAAGAAATTTAGAAAAGATTGAAAGTTTGATTTCTGGCATCTTCATTTCCATTGAGAGTGAAATCAAACTAACAGTAAGTTTCAGAATTTCTTACACTTCCTTTCCCTGAGTCTGAAATGCACTTCATTTTTTCCTTTATATATATATTTTAAATAGAACAATTATACAGATACACATACACACTTAGTATTGAGATCAAATCTATAATCTCCCTTAAATGTAACTGAATAAGAGAGAAAAAGATAATCAATGCAATTGAAATATGCCTATATAAACACAAATTATGTCACATGGGAAACCAATGTAGTTATGTCACATGGCTAAGAATTTCTGTTGTGTGTAAATAAGCAAATTCCCACATTAGGCATTACTTAATGCTTTTTTCCCAATTCATCCTTTTCTGTTCTTTTCTTCTCTGCACACTGAATCAGAGATGTAAGATTATTTTATTAAGATAAGCAATGTTTTTCAAAGTTACTCTAACTTCTCATATTTAAAAATAAATTATCATTTTTATAGTACAAATTACTTAATGTGGACAGAAATATGTTGAAATTAGTCATCTAAGCTCTCAATTTATTCAAGACAAATAAAAACAAGAAATGGAAACATGTTCAAATCTAGCTTTCTTATATGTCATATCCTACTATGTTAAATTCAAAGGAAAAGATTGTAATATTCCTCCTAATATTACTCTTGATTGGGGACATGAATGAAAGGATACAATTTGTGTAAAGATTACTCATTATTCATTCATTCATTCATTCTAAATGTTTCTATATCACTTCAAAGATAGTACTATACATCAAAAGTTATAAAAATTATGAAGCATCAATAACAATATTTGTGTGGTTGCTAGAAATCAAAAATACTTGACACCATCCATGACAAAAAATAATATCAACCAATATAATAAAACTATAACACAACCCTAGCCACCTAGGCTCACCTCCATTCAGGTATGCCTTTCTTATTTTTGCCTCCATTCCTAACACACATTTAAAAACTCTCATTTTTAAAGCTTCCAGAACACTATAGGTGCAATTCTTTTATTTGATCTTAAAGCAATTCATGGAAGGGAAGCTCCCACAGAAGATTGTCTTCACACCTTCTCTTGTTACACCTCACACAAGGGAGGGATTACCCACTGGCACATCTTGGGTGGGAAAATGATCTTAAGAACGGTGTTCTCAGAGACAGCCAGAAACATCAAAGTAAGTGGAAAATAGTGGAAAGGGACATAATAAAAGAAAAGATAAGATCAACAACACCTGAGTTCTGAATAAAGGTGATCTGAATAAAAAAAAATGAGTAACAAATATAAAAAAAATACTTTCATGTGATTTGGTCATATATAAAAAATGAATGAGTTGAATTGAGAAATAAACCCACAATGGGTCAAGAGGATTGGAAGGACAAAAAAAGTGACCTTTGGACAGATATCTCAAAAAAAGAAAACAAGGTGAAAATTTTGAAAAAGTAAAACTAATGCATGAAGTAGCAGATGGATGTGTAAAACTAGGGATGGCTTGAAATGAATGGTGTTGCTATAAACAAGAATTAATTGCACTGCCTTTTCTACCTTGTTTATTTGTCTTATTGTTCTTTAGCTCTCTGCATAACATTGCTTATTTTGAAAGAGAATGGGCGTTGGTACTTACCTGATACGCCCTTTCTTGTCGAGCTGCGTAGAGCATCCAGAGTGGGAGGTGCTCCAGTCTCCGCTCTTACAGGCTGAGCTATAATTGAGGAACGCTCCTCCTCCTCCACGTGACTCCTCCATGCGTTCTCCAGTTTTACAAAGATGAGAAGACAAACACTATTATCTCCTTTAAACTATTGTAGCAGCTCACAACTACTTAACTGATTAAATCATTGGCCGAAACAGGGCTCCCCACCAGACGGACAATTTAGGGTGGGGCTGGATGCTCTATGCAGCTCGATGAGAAGGGGCGTATCAGGTAAGTACCAATGCCCATTCTCCATAGAGCTGCTGCGAGCATCCAGAGTGGGGCATACCAAAGCATGGCCTGTCCTACGGGAGGGACTCCGTCTGGATTGGAATATCCTCTGGCTCTCTTGCCACTTGTTGAAGGACTCGTCTGCCAGGGATGCTTCTGCTGAAGCAAAAACACATTGATTATACAATGATGAATAAAAGGTGACGGAGACGCCCAGGTGGCCACTCGGCGTTTATCACGTATCAAAGCCTGGTTAACCCAGGCTGCCAAGGTAGCCGCACTCCCTGTAGAATGTGCGATTATTCTACTGGAAACAGGAAGCGCCTGAGTTAGATAGGCCTTGGAGAATGTCGCTCCGATCCAAGTGCCTACAGTAGACGGGGATACTTTGAAACCCAGTGTCTTTGATTGGAATGACAGGAACAATGCTTCTGACTTCCTGATAGACCAAGTGCGACTGATATAAATACATGACGCACGTTTGACATTGATGGAATGCCACTGCCTTTCTCTCTCGGAGAAAGCCTGGGGCAAAAGTTAGGAAGAATGAATTCCTATGATCTGCGAAAGGCTGAGGTAATCTTGGGCAGGAGGAAGGGTCTGGTCGCAGGACCACCCGATCAGCAAGGAAAATCACAAAGATCCTTTCTAACAGACAGAGCTGCTATTTCAGATATCCGTCGTGCAGAAGAAACCGGTATGAGAAGCACTACCTTGAATGTAGGGAATTGAAGTGATGCCACTCTTAGGGGTTCGAAAGGCAGTTTAGACAGTGCCGTGAGAACCCTGTTAAAGTCCCCGGTTGTATACCTGTGTATCAGTGGAGGATGCAAACTGGTGGCTCCTCTATGGGATGCCCGAATACGAGAGTGGTGGGAAAATGCTTCATCGGATCACCGAAATGACCGTTGGCCAGTCTGCCACCTGCCTTCGCAAGGCATTGAGGGAGGGGCCCTTGTCCGGTCCTTCTTGCCAGAAGGCCAAAATTTGAGCAGCCGCTGGGGGAGTGGATTAATGCATGGTTTGTGGCACCATTTAGAGAAAATGATCTGGGTAGCGGTATATATATGGGTAGCTGAGACCATCTCGCTGCCGAGATGGTCTCAATGACCTGATTGGAGAAAACCCTCCCTTCTTAGACGGTCCTGCTCAGCCTCCAGACGTCTAGCTGAAGCCACTGAGGATTTGTGCTGAGGAGGTCCCTGGGCTACGAGATCCTGCCCGGTGGAATCCTCTAGGGAGAGGCCACTGGAAGGTTACCAAGGTCCGCAAAAACCACGGTCTCCTGGGCCAGTACGGGGTAACCAGGAGGAGTTCTGCCCTCTCGTGGATCAACTTTAGGATCACTTTGGGGATTAGGGATAGTGGGGGAATTGCATAAAAAGAGCCCGGTGGGCCAGGGCCAACGTATGGCGCTGTGATTCTCTGCCCCTTGGGAGGTACCTGGAGAAGAATCTCGGTACCTGGGCGTTGAGCAGAGACGCGAATAGGTCCACTAGGGGGTGGCCTAATATCGCTGAGGCCTCCTCTGCATTATTACTTAAACAGGGAGGGATGAAGGCGCCATCCTGCCTAGTCTAAGGTGGCCCTGTTCAACCCGTCTGCCTGAGCGTTGAGACTCCCAAGATGTGATCTGCCCTGACAGACAATAGGTTGGTCTCCACCCAGCTATAGATACGCCTGGCCTCCCTCATGAGACGGATGTCATGTCTGCCCCCCTTGTTGGTTGATATGTGCCTTGGTCGTAATGTTGTCTGGCAGGACCAGTACGAGGCGCCCGCATACCTAAGGAAAGTGCGTAAGGCCGGGTATACTGTGTGAAGCCTCCACCAGTTTATACTGCACTTTCACTGACCAGGTGCCCTGAGCTGAGAGCGAGTGGATATGGGCCCCCCATCCAGGTAGGCTGGCGCCTGTCGTGAGGGTAACCCCTGGGGGCTCCTGAAAAGATGTCCTTGTGGATTGCGGGTCTGATCCGCTAAAGAAGCGATGTGAGAACCCTTGAGGGAACCTTCGCCATGGCTCTTGAATTGCTCCTTCCGGAGAGGTGATAAGGTAACAGGAACCACTGCATAGATCTGGAATGGAGCCAGGCCCAGGAAAACAATGGATATGCATGAGACCAATTTGCCCAGTAATCTTGATAAGACCAGTAATGGCGTCTTTCTTGTTCGCCTAATGTTCCTGACCGATTTCTGAATACTGAGAAATCTTTCAGGGGAAAGGAAGACCGTCCCTTCAACTGAGTCAATCACTGCCCCTAAGTGAGTTATTCGAGTGGGAGAGGTAAGTTGACTCTACTCCCATTGTGCAAGAAGATCATGGGCCTGAAGAACCAAGAGGATGGATCTAGTGTCCCCTTCGGCGTGGGATTTGGTGAGAGAAAGGATGAGGATATCATCCAGATAAGAGAGACTGTGAATGGGGAAGTCTCTGAGGTAAACTGATGGGACTGCCAGAACCTTGGTAAGGATCCTTGAGGTCGAGGCTAGACCAAGGGGAAGGGCCACGCATTGAAAAGTTGACCAGTGTAGCCAGGTCTCAGAAATTTGAAAAATGAGGGACAAATGGGAATGTGAAAATATGCTGCTGAGAGGTCAAAGGAGGTGAGTCCGTCTTCCTTCCTAGTGCCCTGCAGAATGGACTGAAGTGTAAGCATCATGAACTATGATGGACACCATTAAGCTTCTTCAGTCTAGGGTGGGCCTCCAGCCTCCGGAGCATTTAGGAAGTAGGAAAAAGTCGGAATAAACCCCCATTCCTCAGTGCAAGGATGGTACAGGCTGTATAGCTTCAATTTTGGTCGGGTGTTAATAGTGGTTTCTATGAGAACACGCTTGGTGCGGCCTCTGGAAAGAGGGGAAACCCTGAAAAGCTCCGGAGAGGGGGACAGAAACTCAAGGGAGAGGCCAAGTTTAACAGTGTCCCTAACCCAAATATCAGAAATGGTTGATCCCCATTGGTTGGCAAACTATGTGAGTTGACCGCCAAAGGAGTGGGTGGCTGGAAGCCTTACCTTGGGCGCCAGGACAATCTACTTCCTGCGCCCCAGAATGGTCTCCCGTAGTTGACCCCCCTCCTGTTCCTGACACCCGTGTTGCTCCGGTCTTGAAAGGCCAGCCGAAAGGGTGGGGTTCCCTGAAAACTGTGGAAGAAGGGAGCCTGATAGGAGAAACGAACGGATCCCCTTCGAAAGGGTTGGGACACTCTGGACTCCTGTCTGTGAAAGGGCAATGGGAGAAAATTATTTTATTGAGGCTCTCCATGAACAATGGTTCCGGAGCCGGGCCAAAAACTTGCCTCCTGAGATGGGAGCAGAAGCCAATGCAGCTTTAGTCTTAATGTCTGTCTGCCAGTGTTTAATCCAAAGCAGCCGCCGGACTATAACATGGGAGGAGATAGCCCATGAGGAAATTTTTGCGGAGTGGACAGTAGTATTGGCTGCAAATTCTGCTGTGGCCGTAAGCATGGCAATGTCCTGGTGTGTCCAGGTGTTAGAGGGGGGGACATACTGCTTCAACTGACGGAGCCATCTAATAGAGGATCGGGTGAGAGGAATGCGGCCGTGGCTGATCAAACGGCTCAAGCATCGGATTGATGAGCCCGACGAACGTCGTCTGGGCCCGCTAGACCTCTGGCTTTAGGGCTTCCAGAGCGTCAGTTGGAGTAGAGGACGATGTTAGACTTACTAAGGAGTCATCCACCTCTTGGGTGGGTGGCAAGGAAAAGAAATCCGCATCGAGATTAAAAAATCTCTGTCCTGACTGGAGGGAGCGAGGGGGGGGGCTGATGAGGCCAACTATTTGCTACTAAGCCAGAGCAATGAGTGGGGTAGGAATGGTCTGAGTCTCCACAACCAGCTGAAAATAGGATCCTCTGGGACTCCAGAGGCTGCTGGGGAGGTATTAGTGGATAACTGGAACATCAAGCCCGAAATATTGTTCGCCCTGATTAGCAAGGACTTGAACAAATGGGGTTCAAACAGGCCTATGGATGCGGGCTGGTCAGGGGGAATACCCTTATCCTCTGACTTTTCTCCTTCCATCGGTTCCAACTCCAACAGGGGTTCAGAGTAGTGTAAGGATTCCCTATCCGATCCTTCCGCTTCCCTGAAGGGCGCGAGGCCCATTTCCACGTCCTCCATCCCTTCTGGAAAGGGGAATCTCCCCCCTTGGGGATATTTCTTATTACCTGACCATGGTGAAGTTCCAGTTTGGGAAGGGATCTGCCAGAGGCTGATGCAACCTCAGGAGCCATCGCTGAGGACCTGGTCTGGTCATCTGTTGGATACCCTCCGCGATCTCTTGGCAGATGGCCAGCTGCCTCCATTCTCTACTGTCTGGAATAAGGACCACGGATGGTTCCTCTGGTCACAAGTCAGCAGCGGTCGTAAATGTAGCCTCAGTGTCCGGGAGACCTGGAGGCTCCGAACAGGTGAACAGTGCCTGGGAGGAGAAAGTTGTTCTGGCAGAGGGGTGGGTTATGTGGAAGCAGAGGGAAAATTAGGAACTGGGGTTACAGATTGAGAGCCCTTTCAATGCTTATAAAATTCCTTCTCCAAAGCCTTGGTCGCCTTAAGGCATTTTATCTTTTTTTCTTTTGAGAAGCCTTGGATGAGTCCTTGGCCCTTTTGTGCAAATGGTGCATCTCCGACTTAGCCTTCAAGGAAGGACCTCTGGGATTGTCTTCTGCCATGATAAACTGCCAGGTACAGAGCAATATTAAATAAAGAGGTGGTTGGCACGCCTAGGTGTACCGCCTAAAATGTGGGCCGGATATCCTATCGTTGGGCCGTGTCTCCCTTTTGGTAAAAAAAAAATTTTTTTTGGTTGTATCGTAATATATATGTCCAATTTAAATTTATTTTATTTTATTTTATTCTTTTTATTTATTTATTCATTCATTTATTTATTTATTTGTTTTTCGAATTAACATAAGAGGCAAGGCCAAAAAGGGCCTAACTAAGCTGCAGAGTATGCTAATAGAAGGAATATCCAAAAGGCCAATAGACCGAATGAACACTGAGGCCAGATAACAATCAACAAAAAAAGGGCAGAAAAAAGACAAATAGGAAAAAATTAGGTAAAAATTGGCCTCCTGAGACAGCCTCCCAACCAACATGGGAAGTAGGTGCCTCTCCTTCCCTCTGAGTGAGCTGCGGGAACCACCAATCGAGAAATCAATGAGGCAACAGGGCACGGAACCACAATCCCCTTCAAAAATGAAAACTCCAAACAGGCCTGCCGGTCTGTTAACAGCCTGCCGAATCATCGCAGCAAACTGAAGACTAAACAAAATGGTGGCTGGCCAAAAAGTGCACCCAAAATGGCCATCGGAACCAGGCGAGGCTCAGAGAGAAGGAAAGCCCCTCAACAATAACAAAAGCTGCCTAAATGCAGGCAGAACGAGGGGCCTAAGAGAGAAGAGTTTGCCCTCTCTCTATTGCGTTCGTGGGGGGAAGGCACAACAGAGCACTATTAAGCACGCAAATCCAAGCCGCTGCTTAAGGGCAGAACGGCCTAAGGAATGGCAGGCACCAGAGTGGGGGGGTTGGGGGGGCGAAAGGCTCTAAAAAAACCCTATCTCCCCCCTGAGGGGCGAAAATTCGCTCCCTTCGCTAATTTAAGACAAGCCAAATGCGCAGGGACCAAGGAGGAAAAAACAAGGAAAGATCAAACCTGAAATTTAAAGAGAAAAATCCTGGATCAGCCAAGGAGAAAATGCTAGAGCTGCCTGTCTCTGCGAGGCTGAGATAAAACTGGGGAACGCATGGAGGAGTCACGTGGAGGAGGAGGAGCGTTCCTCAATTTTTGCTCAGCCTGTAAGAGCGGAGACTGGAGCACCTCCCACTCTGGATGCTCGCAGCAGCTCTATGGAGAATAATGTGATATACATGTACAGTACCAATAAGTTTGCATGACTATTTTTATATTAGCCCAAGGTTATTTGATATGCATATTTGCTTCAATACTATAGTGATCAAATAAACAGAAGAATAAAATACTGTCCCTTCTGTTTATTTATTCTGATTGTAGATTCATATCTTATTTTGTGTAAATGTTGATCTTATCTTTTTTTAGGTATGGATGATTGTAGGATTTTGTTTTGTAGTTCCCTTGATAAAGGAATTGCCTGTAGCACACTGGGTTTTCTTTTTTTTATTTTTTTGAAAACAATTTTATTGATTTTTTACAAACAAACAAAACAAACAAAACATAGAAACATCAACTCTCTTATGTACATACAGTGTATCGGTTGGTTCATCAATTTTGTGCATTCATTTGTAGTCTCAATTACAGTTATGTTACATAATAACTCATATTGTCAAACCAAACTTATATATCCTAATATCGCTATTAAAAAATCATTTGACTATACTTTTAATCATTCATACTTTATGAAATAACAATACTTTAAACAGTTTATTCTATAACAAATCATATAATCATACCAGATCTATCCTAAAAACACTTTATAGACATGATATCAAATAACAAAAGAGAAAGAAAAAACAAAGATGTTCCTTGCTGTCTAACATTCTAAATATTCTATTATTGTATTTTGTCATTCAACCATTGATAGAAAAGATCCCAAATTTCATAAAATTGTTTATCCTCTTGCTCTCTAATTTCAAATGTCAATCTACTCCTCTCAGCACATTCCAACATTTTCTTAATAATTTCTTCCTGCGATGGTATTTTCTCATTCTTTCAATTTTTAGCAAATACAATCCTAGCCGCTGTTAATACATTTACAATCAGATATTTCAAATCTTTACTGTAGGTATCTGGTAAGATTCCCAATAAAAAGAACTCCAGTTTCAAATCTATATGTTTCTTTGTCATTTTTTCCAACCACATGCGAATTTTAGTCCAATATTTTCTAGCGTCCTCACAAGTCCACCACATATGGTAATATGAGCTAGGTATCTGATGACATACACACACACTGGGTTCTCATATGCCACAGCAGGGGTTCTCATCCTTGGTCACATTAAGATATGTGGATTTCAGCTCCCAGAATACCCTAGTCAGCATATGCTGGCCTGGAAATTCTGGGAGGTGAAGTCCCTACGTCTTAAGGTTGCCAAGATTGAGAAATGCTGTGCTACAGCATTTCCTATTGATTCTTGAGAGACAAGTTTTCCTCCTTTTTTGACATCATTAGAAATCCCGAGTGATTTCCCTGTAGCCACCCAAAGATTACTTAGGTCCATGATGGCTAACCTATGCCATATGTGCCAGAAGTGGCACACTAAGCCATCTCTCTGGGCATGCCAGCTGTCGTCCGTTGCTCTTCTGGGTGGTCTTCGCGCATGCAGGAGCACTGGAAACTGGAAGAGCAGCTCCCCGGCGCGCATATTCATGCCAGGAATCTGAATTTCCTAGCTAGTGCATATGTGTGCCAGGAACCAGAAGACCAGGTATTCCAGTTTCCAGTGCTCCCACCCCCACACAAACACTCCCATTTCCGCACTCAGTGCCAAAAAGGTTTGCCAACACTGACTTAAGTACTGCTATTTGCTGAATTAGGCAAAGCCTTATTAGCCTATGCCTAATGCTTCGAAAGTTCCATAATAAAACTGAGGAAAATTACAGACAGGTTGGGCCAATTTCTGGAATTTAGCTAATACTCAAAGCCATCAGAATTGATTATGTATGATTTACAGTTATTTTGGTAGCAAAATAATTAATGATTTTAATGAACACCTATTGTGTCTTTATGGATTTTTTTAAAAAAATTAAAATACTTTTTTTTATTTCCAGATCTTCAGCATAGGCTGCTTTTAAAGTTGTGAATTTGTTTCCCTTATTTTTTCTTAAGTATTTGGAAATTGCAACCAAGTAACAACAATTACAATCTGCCAGCCTATTCACTAATGTTTACAATCTTTAGCTCTTGTTCGATATTTTGCTCGATACAGTGGTAAAATCTCACACCCAAAGAGTTTTGATCACAGCAACTAAATTTGCACAGAGAAGTTATCTCAATTTTTATTAACTAGCAACTCAGTTACATAAATTCTGTAGAATGCATTTGAAACAGCTGAAATAAGTCCCTCAAACTCACAGGCAGAAAAAAATATTGGTGGATAAAAAAGGATCAAGAGACCAGCCTTTCAGTAGAATTTGTTTTTATTCATTAAGACTTTTTTGTCCATGAATAAAACTTCAGTTGAATAATCTACTGATTAAATCAATTAGCACCTGTATTAGTAATAATTATGCAGATTCTAGGCAGTCATTAGCTTATCTAATTTCCTTTAATGAGAATATTATTACCATTTATGTATAGCATCAACAGGAGGAATAATATTATAGAAAGCCAGAAAGTTTTCTTTTTTTTACATATTTATTATAAACTGTTGGATTTAAAAATTATACACTGTTCTTTCCTGCAATTACAGTTACTTAATGATCTATTGTGCATAGAAGATATAATTATTCGAATACACAAAGGCACTGGAGAAAACTCTAAGACATGCCTCAGTGCTAACAATAATTTCAGCCAGTATGTCACAATGTTGTGTAAATTTTAAAAAAATGAAAATCCATACATTTTCAATGCATTTTAATTTGTAAAACTTCATATAATTTGGTCCCATTCATTTTGAACTGCATTTGAAATGCATTTGTGTATTCATTTTCCTACTGACTTCAGTACAAGACTCAGCCAGAGCTCTGCTGCATTTAAATATTATGACATTTGAAGACAAATCTCTAAGGAGACTAATTTGCCAAATATAGATACATAGGAGGCACTCCTTGTTTTATAGTCAGTATGAAAATGTGGATTTTGAAAACATTCAATTTCTCTCTATGTGATTCTTTTAATTATTCAATTTCTGAACCTACTCTCATCATATTCCACTAATTTCATCAGTCTAGGACAAAGGCCCATGATTTCTAGGTAATGTTTTGAATACTTCTGATGTGAAACCTGGCCTTTCACAAACACTTCGGGGAAAAATTGCTTTTGAACTGCTACTAGAAAAATAGAATGCTGCATGTTTTACCCTAGGAGGATCCGAGGAATAAAATGCCTCCTCTCTAAAATTATAGCAGTCTTCTTTTGTTGTAAAGGAAGAACATAGTCAAAGTTTAACTGCCTTCTCAACTAAATAGAGCTTTCCATTCTGTTAATCTTATTTCTCTTTATCTCTTCTCCTTCCTTCTGGTGACCTTTCTTTGAACTGTATGCAAAGCCTACTGAAGCCTATTTCAGTTGAAAGCAATGATTTAAATGCAATGCAATTATAAATGAAATTGAATTAATTTTAATTTTGTTTTCATCAATTTTGACTTGTTTCATTTAGAGCAGCTCACAAACATTGGAAAGGGAGAACAATCCTTAAAATATACTTGAGACAATATACTCTCCCTGTATATATATCAATGTATCTCTCTCTTTATCTCTCTCTATATCTGTCTATCTATCTATCTATCTATCTATCTATCTATCTATCTATCTATCTATCTATCTATCTATCTATCTATCTATCTATGCATAAAAATCACAATGTGCCGCTGAGCAGGGAAGCTTTTTTGTGTTCCACCTTGGGCAGGGTTGATTGTGAAGGAACACAAGAAAGGTCCTTCTTTGGCAGAAGCACTGAAAGCAACACATGGAAACTAGATTGACATACATTTAATTTCAGCACAAGGTAGAGATGTGTTATCCTCCTAAATTCTAGATCTCAATGAAAGTCTACATTGTGATTTTGTAAAGGCTGTTTTTGTGTTACTGTTTCTACTGATTATATCACAATCAAGTTCTGTTGACATAGATAGATAATATACATTTATATATTGAAATATAATATACAAATAAACCATGCTATCCTCTCTGGCTTCACATCACAATTGGCCAAGTTTAATAACCTAACCTTCAAATACATTGGTCTATTCAAATTAATTTCTACTTAAACTGACCCTGGTAAGATTCTAAGGAATTCACAGTGCCTACCAACCCATCACACCAGATTGGTTAGCAAAATCAATATTCATATTTGTGGGAGGATCCATTACAACTGTTATGCCTGTGTGATTTCCCTTTCAGTATCAATTGCTTTGAAAAGTCTTCTCTGACAAGATGAAGTTGTACAATCTCATTCAACAAAATGATCTTGCTGTTGACCCTTTTGCTATTAAACAAAAACAGGCACATTTTCAAATATTGATTCCAACTAATGTCTGATCCTAACAGGCATGATCGTATCAATGTTCCAGTATAATAGAAGGAGTGTCAGAGTTAAACAGAATAGCTCTAGATAAGATCACAATCTTCCTCACAATGATGCAATGGCATCAAGGACTTGGTATAGCGTTCGGGGTAATTATCATTAATAGATATTGGCAAACAGGAGAGAACAGCTGCTACCAAGACATAAACAAATTTCACTAGGATAGAATAAAACAAGTTTTATAAGGTTGCGGCAATAAGACACAAGATATATAAGACAGGGAAGAGTCAGCATGTTCATTCCTCACATTTCAAATGATCACTATTCAGTCAGAAGAAGGAAATCCTGAAGGAAAACTTCAGTGGTAAGAACCAAAAGCCCTGTTCCTTTTGTGTGGGAAATTTGCCACAGCCAACTTGCTGTGGACAATTTAACAATTCTATTTAATTATTTAAAATAAATAAATAAAATTATTTTAATTTTTGCCATTCACATTTTATTCGGTCCCCTGTTTTTGCATCCTTTCGTTAATGATACTATTCCACCATTTCTTTGATTTTAGTGTAACTTTTGTGCCGCAATAAGTTGTCCTGTAGTGAGTTGTCCGTAGTGAGTTATCTCACAGTGAGTTGGCCATGTAAGCTGGCCATGGTGAACTGGCCATGACGAATTGGCCACGGCGAATTATCATGTGTATGTTGATGTCAGACATATGTACATGCCTTTGATCATGATTTGCACTACAGGTTATCATCTTCAAGTCCTACATTGCACAGGGCCTCTTCTTGAGGCTATGTGCCCATTCCTTTAGGTTAGGTAGATAGATGGGTGTGCATTTGGAAATATAAGCTGCCTTCATATCTGCTCTCTGCACCATTTTTAATATTAATGGGCTATGATCAAGCCAAACAATTAATAATCCAAAGAATAAGGGATGTAGAGTTTCATATTGAAGTCAACAAGGTGTCCCAACATGATAGAATAATAATAAAGGTTGCATGGGAATCAGCAGGTTATCTAACCTTCTCTAAGTTGAGAATAACATTTTTAAAGCCAGATACAATGTCTTCCATTAGCAGTACTTTAAGACAGGAATAAAAAAATCCCCATAGCAGAATGCATTTGTCCCTGCGGAAATAAGGAAGTTGAAATCACCTTATATGTATAATTATGTTATAAATTTTATATGGTTATTTATATTTTGATCCTAACAGATAAATTTCCAGGGAAATTAGGAAAAAAAATGCTCAGTTATTTTCTCCAGGATTTAAAGTCTGCTATCGTGCAGTATATGTATTTGGTTTTACCACAATGAAAATACAACAAAAATTATGAAAAAATTAATTCGTTTACCAAGAAGTCCTCACTTTTACCTCTAATGTCACTTTCGGATAGTACTTTTTTAATCATTAAATTACTAAGAGAAATTTATAGTATGTATAAATCTTAAGTTTTCGTGAGTACTTACATGTATGGTATTCAGTTTTATTTGGGTATTTTCCCACGTCATTGTAGTTGTGCTTTTAAAGTTGTAGCAACGTTTCGGCAGAATCTCATCTGCCATCATCAGGGTTCTGTATAGTGTTCATTTGTGAAAGTCTGACTTACAGATGAACACTATACAGAAGCCTGATGATGGCAGATGAGATTCTGCCGAAACGTTGCTACAACTTTAAAATCACAACTATAATGACGTGGGAAAATACCCGAACAAAGCTGAATACCATATGTGTGTGTGTGTGTGTGTGTGTGTGTGTGTTTTAAATTATCATTACTTGGACAGTTAATCTATTAATATAATAACTGACGTGTGAATGTGTTTGTCTCACTCTGCTATTGTTCTTTTAAATTTGCTCTCATATTTAAATACTTATTTACTTATTGCTAAAACAATGACTGTTTTGCCATTATAGTCAAATGCATCATTTTTTTTAAGATCACAGCCTTAAACAGCAATGTTAAAGTCCGTCTGGACACATTATTTTGGATTTTCTGCCCTATTGTTATGCCAGATAAAATGTAAATTAATGCCAGTGTTTATCTATTGTAAGATACTATGTTTAATGCCAAATTTTCCATGTTGCACTCTCAGCACACTGGAAAAACCCATTAAAGGTTCCTTTCTGGAACTAGCTAGCAAGCTATTACCTCTAATCAAAGTATCATATACTTCAAGGTTCCTTGCTAGTCACACTCCACTATTCAAGAGATTTTTACTGATTGGCTTTCTTTCTTTTTTCTGTTATCTTAATATTGTTACACTGCTGGGTCACCATTCTTGGTTACACTGTATGCCTGCTAATAGTTAGAGGTGATCAGTTGAAGTTTTTTCAGTGGGTGTTAATGAAGGCAGATCTTCTTCTGAAACTTCAATTTATCTGCAGAGGCACAAGATAAGGCTAGTTCTCTACAGTGAAGAGTAAGCTAGGAAAATAGTTTTCAGATTCCACTTTTTGAATTCAGATCAAAGTAACCCAAGGAGAGAAGGTAAACTTCAGGGTTAGAGATAGATTTCTATAAGCGTTCTGATGCATTTACATTTACAATTATTTACAGTATGTACAGTATTATTAATTTTCTTTCCTCCTGGTCCTGGCATCCAGCACATGGCAGATTACAATGCCTTAAATAGCAATTGACATCAACAAAAATATTAATTTAATAACAACACATGAAAACTATAAAATAAGTAAGAATAAAGGCACAAAATTAGAGTCAAATAAATATGTTATGTAGTACATAATTTAAAGAAGGAATACCTTTTATAAAAACAGTGGTTTGGGCATTTATTAAAATCATTCAGTAAAGTTAAATCTATACTTTAGGAAGGAGGGAATACTATGCTTTTGATAAGCTCTGTCTGAATGTTTGGTCTGACTGAAAATTTATCAATAAAGAAATGGGGATTTTATTCTATAAAGTATATGATATAATTAGATAATTTTATAAAGTGCTAAAACTTAATTAGCACAAGTAATTTTGTTGTGAATAATACTTTCTCTCTGATCACACTTCAACTTTCACACTATGCCAGGGGCTACCAGATCTATACAGCAAATATATGGATGGATGGATGGATAGAGATAGATAGATAGATAGATAGATAGATAGATAGATAGATAGATAGATAGATAGATAGATAGATGCATATGCTTTCACTATACATAAAGAAAAAATAAAATAGATTCATTAAGAATCATAAGATACAACACTTCGTGATAGTCAAAGGTTACTAATAAGTAATCAAATCATAGTAGGAAACAAATAAAACAATATAAATTGTAAAGATACAAGCAACACAGTTATAGTCATAAGTAGGAAGAGATAGGTACTAGGAAGGATGAGAAAAATAATAGTAATACAGTCTTTGTAAATAATTTGACAGTGTGTGGGAATTAGTTGTTTAGCAGAGTGATGGCATTCGGGGGGAAAAACTGTTCTTTTTTTTTTATTTTTTTTTTTAAAACAAATTTTATTAACTTTTCACAGAAAACACAATACACAAACATACAAAACACAAAACATAAACAAAACTAAAAGATCTTTTCTGAAGCTTGTCTGCTCCCGGGTTAAAACTCTTCACACAGACACAAATTCAAACATCATATTCACTTTGTATATCCTTCCATATCTTATTATCATTTTCATTTTTTTTTATATATATATAAACCATTTTTATCAATTTTATAAAAACAATGCACAAAAAATCAAGGCATAACCGCTTATAAATTCTTTTCTAGGAAAAAATAATAATAAAAAACCAATAGAACATAACAATTCCAAATTATAGTATCAATACTTTATCTATTTAACTTCATATCTTATCCCTACTTCTCCTTTTCATCCAAATTATTTCTTGTTAATTAAAATTTTATTGCCTTTTATCAATATACAAAATCCAAAAAAAAAAACCATAACAAAACCTTTATATATCCTTTCATATCTTATTACCATTTTCAATAACATTCTTTGTCTGTTCTATTTCCAACTATCCATTCATCTTTTTTCTTTTACTATACTTCTCCTATACACCAATTGGAGTAACGTCTATAACTCATTACCCTAACTTAAAAGTACTTCGTATAACAATTTTTCTTGGGATTCTGTTTAAAAAATTCTAAAATTACATAATAAATTTTATACTCTAAATACACATATAAAAACACAATCTTATATACCCTCCAGAATCCCTCTTTTATCCTAAATTAAATTCACCCATTGTCTCTAAATAAACTTTTTTTCTTTAGATCTTGCTTCCCCCCATTGAGGCTTCTCCTCCCCCCTTTTCTCTCTTGCTTATTCTTCTCCTTGCCCTTTTTACCCCTTTGTTTTTCCTCCTCCCTTTTCTTACTCCTTTTCCTTTGCTTTCTAACCTTGCCTCCACCTTTTCGCTCATTTTTCTCTTCTTTGGTTGTTTTTATAATTCTTAAAATCCCCTTTTTCTTATCCTTTTTCTCCTCCTCTCCGGAAAGGACCCATTGTTCATCAAAGATGGCTTCTTCTTCCTCTTCTTCCTTGTCCCAGTCCTTCTGCTGCGTAATCAACTTTTCATAAGTACATAACGCCATTTCTAAAAATTGAAACAAAGCGCCCAAAGTATCTTCCTTTTTATATTTTTGATATTCAGCCTTTAGTTCATCCACAAGCGATGCCATTATGAAAAGAGAAACTTTTCCCAAAACAACCACAAGTATTTTTAATCAAAAACAATTCAAAAGAAGGTTCCAAAAGTTAATACTTTTCTTCCTTCTTCTCTTTCTCTTTCTGGGGTTAATGGTTAATCAAAGAGGTCCAATTACCATATATCTTTCTTTGGGATTCTAGGCAATCTCCTCCTTTTTCAGCTTCTGCTCCAATTTTTTCTCCTCTCCCTTCCCACTTGCGATATCAATTTTAAATAATCAGAAATCCATACCTCCAACAAGGGTTTTCCAATTTCTTAAATTTTTCAATGTCCAAAAATCCTTTTGTCCCTTAGCTTCAACTCTCAAAACAATTCACTTTCAATGTCCAATTCACTTTCAATGTCCAATATATCCAAACATTTCTGCTGTTTCCATGGGGTGGGAGAGTGAAGAAAAAAAAAAAAAGTTCCCTTTAACAGCTTCTCCGTCGCTTTCGCTCTTCTTAGGGATACAATGTATCCTCCAGCAATTCAAACAGCTCAGTTCCAGGCAATTTAAAGGATGTTACTTGACCCGGCTCAGACATCACTTTCACTCTTCTCCTCCAGCGCAATCTTACCCGGTTGCTGGCTTCTTCGTGGCGGCCATTGCTGACCGCCGCTCCACTGCCTTGGGAAAAAGGGTTTTTTCCGGCGAAGGGGGGGGTCTGCGACACCCCCACCCCCCTATCCGACTCCCCTCTCTCTTCAGCTGTCCCTACAGGGCAGCCATATCCCCCTGACCCATCTGGATCGGGGGTACCTCGACGGCTAGCACAGCAGGAATCGCGAGCTGTCGCGAATTCCTGCTGCCCCGAAGCCACGCGAAACCGGAAGCCAAGAAAAACTGTTCTTGTATCTAGTTGTTCTGGTGTGCAATGTTCTGGCCAAGGCTTGCTGAGACAGTAACAATCACACTATGTTCCCAAAAACCCTTTTTATTATCATTTCAACAGCTGTGAATTATATGCATTCACAGCCCGGAATGAGTCCCAGTTTATGAATAGTCCAACAGAAGTCTGCCACAGTCTTTCGGGATAAGGCTGACAAGCACCCACCTTTTTATTGTTATTTTTTTCTGCAACCCAACAGGACAGACACAGACTTCAGAGAGTAATTAGGACTGCAGAAAAAACAATTATTACCAACCTGCCTTTAATCGAGGACCTGTATACTGCACGAGTCAAAACGAGGGCTGTGAAAATATTTACAGATCCCTCACATCCCAGACATAAACTGTTTCAACTCCTTCCCTCAAAACAACGCTATAGAGCATTGCACACCAGAAAAAACTAGACACAAAAACAGTGTTTTCCTGAAAGCCATCACTCTGCTAAACAAATAATTCCCTCAACCCTATTCAACTATTACAAAGTCTGCACTACTATTACTGTTAATCTTGTCATCACTCCTTATCACCCATCCCCTCCCACTTATGACTGTATGACTGTAACTTTGTCGCTTGTATACTTATGTTTTATATTGTCTGTTTCCTAATAAGATTTGATTGTTTATTGTACCCTATGACTATGATTAAGTGTAATACCTTATGATTCTCCACTCTTGACAAATGTATCTTTTCTTTTATGTATACTGAGAGTATTTACACCAAGACAAATTCCTTGTGTGTCCAATCACACTTGGCCAATAAAATATTCTTCTTTTTTTTTTAAACAATTTTTATTAATTTTACAAAAACAGTGCACAGACAATCAAGGCATAACAGCTTATAAATTCTTTTCTAGGGAAAAAAAATAGTAATAATTAAAGAAGAAAAACAATAGAACATAATGATTCCAAATTATAATATCAATATTTACTTTATCTATTTAACTTCATATCTTATCCCAACTTCTCCTTTTCATCCAAATTATTTCTTGCTAATTAAATTTTTTTTGCCTTTTATCAAACATACAAAACACAAAAAACATAACAAAACTTAAAACATCTTTTCTGAAAGCTGCTTGATCCCGAGTTAAAACTCTTCACACAGACGAAATTTACACATCATATTCACTTTATATATCCTTCCCTATCTTATTACCATTTTCAATAACATTCTTTGTCTGTTCTATTTCCAACTATCCATTCATCTTTTTTTTTTTACTATACTTCTCCTATACACTAATTGGAGTGATGCCTTTAACTCATTGCCCTAACTTAAAAATACTTCATATAACACTTAATTTAACTTGGGATTCTGTTTAGTACATTCTAAAATTACACAATAAATTTTATAAGAAAGATTCTACTCTAAATACACATATAAAAACACAATCTTATGTACCTTCCAGAATCCCCCCCTTTTTTTATCCTTAATTAGATTCACCCATTGTCTCTAAATAAGCTTTTTTTCTTTAGAACTTGCTTCCCATCATTGAGGCTTCTCCTCCCCCCCTTTTTCTCTTGCTTATTCTTCTCCTTGCCCTTTTTACCCCTTTGTCTCCCCTCCTCCCTTTTCTTACTCCCTTTCCATTGCTTTCTAACTTTGCATCCACCTTTCCTCTCATTTTTCTCTTTTTTGGTTGTTTTTTGAAACCTTAAAATCCCCTTTTTCTTATCCTCTTTCTCCTCCTCCCCGGAAAAACCCCATTGTCCATCAAAGATGGCTTCTTGTTCCTCTTCTTCTTTGTCCCAGTCATTCTGCTGCGTAGTCAACTTTTCATAAGTACACAACACCATTTCTAAAAATTGAAATAAAGTGCCCAAAGTATCTTTTCCATCTTGTTCTTCCTTTTTATATTTTTGATATTCAGTCTTTAGTTCATCCACAAGTGATGCCATCATAAAAAGAGAAACTTTTCCCAAAACAACCACCCAAGTATTTTTAATCAAAAATAGTTCAAAAGAAGTTCCAAAGATTAATACTTTTCTTCCTTCTTCTATTTCTCTTTCTGGGGTTACAGTTTAATCAAAGAGGTCCAATTACCATATATCTTTCTTTGAGATTCTAGGCAATCTCCTCCTTTTTCCACTTCTGTTCCAATTTTTTTCCTCTCCCTTCCCACTTGCAACATCAATTTTTAAATGATCAGAAATCCATACCTCTAATAAGGGTTTTCCAATTTCCTAAATTTTTAAGTCCAGTGTCCAAGAAATCTTTTATCCCTTGACTTCAACTTTCAAAATAGTTCACCTTCAGTGCCCAAATAAATTTCAAATCTTCATCTGCTGTTTCTATGGGGTGGGAGAGTGAAGAAGAAAAAAAGTTCCCTTTAAAAGCTTCTCTGCCGCTTTCCAATCTTCTTAGGGATACAATGTATCCTCCAGCAATTCAGACAGTTCAGTTCCAGCGAGTTTAAAAGATGTTGATTGACCTGGCTCAGCCAGCACTTTCACTTTTCTTGCTTCCTCCAGCACAATCTTACCCGGTTGCAGGCTTCTTCGTGGCGGCCATTGCTGACCGCCGCTCCACCACCTCAGGAAAAAGGGGTTTTTCTGGACGAGGAGGGGGTCTGTGACACCCCCAACCCCCTGTCCGGCTCCCCTCTCTCTTCGGCTGTCCCTACAGGACAGCCGTATCCCCCTGACCCATTTGGATCGGGGGTACCTCAGCGGTAAGCGCAGTAGGAATCGCGAACAGTCGCGAATTCCTGCTGCCACCGAAGCCACGCGGAACTGGAAACCAAAGTATTCTTCTTCTTCATCTCCTTTGAAATGCTGCCAGCGACTAAATTGCCAATTAGCTGTACAAGACCAAACGGAGCACAAAGTCAACACAGAGTTTCAGATTTTAACCTGACCAGAACGAACAAAGTTGCTTCCTGCAAAGGCTCGTGTCCCTTTGCTCCTCCTTTATGTCATATGAGAGGGGCCAATCATCTTCAAGCCTTTCTCTCAAGTCGCCCCTTTTGTCTTAACTGTTCTTGTCTTTTGGTAGCTCTGCGCAAGCGCGCACTGGGAGCAGGCTACCCTGTTCCTCTGCCTTACTTATGTCAGATTCTGGAGACTCTGGAGTCAACACATAACTCTCAGATGGCCCTGGCCCCATCGCTGTGTTGCACACAGATCCCTCATCTGAGCCCTCCCCAGACTCCAGGGCTGGCCCATGTTCCTTCCCACTGTCCAACTCTGCTGCCAGCTCTGCAGTCTGCCGGCGGAGCACAACATGCAGTGCCAACATGCAGGATGTGAGGTGTCTGTAGATATTTTCACAGCCCTATTTTTGACTTGTGCAGTATAAAGGTCCTCAGTGGAAGGCAGGTTGGTAGCAATTGTTTTTTTCTGCAGTTCTAATTATCCGCTGAAGTCTTTGTCTGTCTTGTTTGGTTGCAGAGCTAAACCAGACAGTTATAGAAGTGCAGATGACAGACTCAACAATTCTTCTGTAGAACTGAATCAGCAGGTTGGGCAGTTTGAATGTCCACAAGATAGCAGCAAAGAGGATTTTTTATTTCTTTTTGCTGCCATCTAATGATCATCTAGTATTTAACCTCTGACATTAAAGTTTCTTTCTCCTAAAGTGCATATCCTGGACAAAAGATCAGAATTACAGAACCAACTAAAGCTTTTAACATACATGGAGAAGCCCCTTCTTTCCTTACAGCAATGAGATTCTGTATGTAGGAATTTTCTATATTGGAAAACTTTGGAAGGGGCAGATACCACTCTTATTCCAGTTGCATTAGTTAATTATTTGTTTCCAGATACAATTCAAACTCCTGGTTATGACTTAAAAGTTTTTGGCATCTGAAATCTGGCTATATACCGAAAACAGCTGTATACCTGAAAACAGGCAGCAGTCTTATGTAATATAAAGATTTGGCTTTTTCCCAATGCTTAAGATGGTTTTATTTTAATGAATTTTTGAATTGATGCTTATCGTTTTGGAATGATTTTTAAAAGTTCTAGTTGTATATACTGTAGTTTTGTCAGCTTGAATGAATTAGGATTTATTCCTGATAAATTGTGAACTGATCCTTGCAAAAATGCTAAAACAGATGCTGTCATATACCTTCCTAATATATTTTATTATTTATTTATTTATTAGATTTGTATTGCCACCTATTCGCCATGGCGACTCAATTACTTGGGTATTGAACAAAAATAGACAGAGAAACCTGTTTTACCTACCAGATTGGTTCTGACTAATATAGCATATATGTACTACCATTTTGTGATGTTGCTTTCCTGATAAGAGGTTGCCTTTGATTTTGTTATACATATTTGAATAATGTGATTTTGAGTAATAAAATTGAAATTCTGAATAGTAATTAAAATCTTGAATAAACTTTTTGTCTCTCATCCATAAATAGCAATGAATATCGCTTGGAAATCTTTTTAATTTGCTTATTACATTTATGATTTTTAAAAGTGCCAAAATAAACTACCCTTCTTGGTTAAAGACCTAAAAAAAATTATGTCCTTTCAAAATAGATGATCTGTTACTTTTGAGCCATACTTGGCAATACCTGATACTAGATCTTCCAGATAAATAAATAAATAAACACAAAGAAAAGGCTGAAAGAGAAACCTGGACATATTCCAGTTGCTCTCGGAACTGCAGATATAGATAGGCTCCCAGCCAAGTCCTAAATACCTTGAATATCCTACAATATCTAGCTGTCCATTCTTAGACTGCTAAAATCAGCAGAAGACTGCGTTACTTCCTGTCAGATGCAAATAACCAGGAGCATTTGTTGAGTTTGAAAGTACAGAGGAGTTTATTTTAGAATAGAATAGAATTCTTTATTGGCCAAGTGTGATTGGACACATTATGCATAAGAATCTAATCAATTAGCATCAAAGCTGAAGTGGTATAGATAAGGGCCAACTAAATTAGGGGAAGGGAGGGCTGGACTTGGATCTATTTTGCAATGCAGTGACTCCAAACTGATGACATGTTTAATCCTACCTTCTATCTCTGCTTGCTCTTCTCCACTTTCCTATAAGTGTGTGTGTGTGTGTGTGAGAGAGAGAGAGAGAGAGAGAGGGAGAGAGAGAGAGAGAGAGAGAGAATGGAATTAAATGATTCTTTGTCTAGAAGAAAATACATCTGAGGTGAGATGTAACAGAGTTGCTAGAAAATTATTATAAATAGCATGGAGAAAGATTTTAAAAAGTTCTCATATTACAACACAACATAGGATCAAACATAAAAAGAAAACAAGTTTCTTTAAAATTAATTAAAGCATACAATAAAAATGCAAAAACAACAACTGAGGAGCAGAAGTTGAACAATAGTTGACAGTCTTATAATGTACCTATATTTAAACATATTGAAACTGACATGTAAGTTATTTGACCTGTAGACAATAGGTGTGGTAAAGATATTAAAAAAAGAACTACTAGGAATTTGCAGCAAGTTTCAATTAGTCTTGAGCATCTCTTCTTGTGCAGAAGATGAAAACCAAAAGCCCTGTGAAAACAATTGACCAGGTGCAGGAATACTTGAATTCTAATCCTGCCAACTGACTAACCTTCAGCCACACAGTCTCTCTCAGCCCTAAGAAGAAGGCAATGGCAAACCATATCTGAAAATGTTACTAGAAAACTGCATGGACTTGTCCACGATTCAGAGACAATAAAAATAAAAAGAAATTTTACCATTTTAATTGAAAATCTGTAGTTTTATATAATGTATCCACAATATATTTAGCAATATTTATATTACTAAAGTACATTATAGTACATTATATCAAACAACAACTATGATAATTGGCATTTCTTTCAGGCACTCCTGTTCATCTTTGGTTCTTGAAACCTAGTGGTGATCAATGCAGCCACTTCAAAATTAATGTTATTCTAGTTAGGTGGAATTGTTCTACCAGTCATTTCACTCCTGCATTTTCTACCAGCTGAAGCTTCCAGGTCACGCTTAAAAGCAGCCCATTACAGTACTCCCTCCAAGTGGTTACCATCACCAGAGTATCTTGGGGAAGTAAGGTATACCAGCCAAAGCCGGGTGAAAGTACCTCTAGCACAGGGGTCTCCAACAGTGGTGGGATTCAAAACATTTTTTAGTATCAGTTTCATGGGCGTGGCTTGGTGGGTGTGGTAGGGGAAGGATATTGTAAAATCTCCAGTCAGAGGAAGTATTTGCTGGTTTTCCGAACTATTCAAAATTTCTGCTACTGGTTCTCCAGAAATGGTCTTAACCTCTGGTCTCCAACCACCAAACCGTAGCCCTCTGCTGGGCCAAGAGTGGTTCAAAACTGAGCCAGAAAAAGTGGGGGATGAGGGCATGTGCACCTGCTCATCCCCACTTGCATGAGCAGCCAGTGAGTATATGTGTGCCTGCTCCATTCACACCGGCAGTGGACGCATGTGCCCACCACTCATGCAAATGGATCTGCATGTGCATGCGCTTGCTGGCTGCTCGCACAGAACCTCCGCTCTCCCTCCCCTCCGCCAATCCGCAAAGCCAGAAAGTTTGGGAAACATTGCTCTAGCAGCTTCCTCTGTTGCGTTACACAAGAGAACCCCATGGCACCAGTCAACTTATTAGCAAACATGCAAAGGATTGTGTGTAAGCAGATTATTCCTATTATCTTAACACTGAATACTAGTTAAAATAAATAGTTCCAATAACTGCTCAATCATTGTTCTACTAAAAACATCAACATAACTTTCTGCTGAGCTTCACTTATTGATCTTCTGAAATACAGATACTTCTCCACTTAGAATCTCAATTGGTCCAGAATTTCCATTGCTAAACATAGTGGTTGTTAAGCAAGTTGTGCCAAGGTCGCCAAACAGAGGCTGTCATACTTTGGTCATGTCATGAGAGTTGACTCACTTGAAAAGTCATTCATGCTGGGAGCGATCAGTGGAAAAAGGAAAAAGATCCACCCTAGAACTGGCTGAACACTATAAAGCAGGAGTGTCAAACTGGATTTCATTGAGGGGTGCATCAGGGCATCAAGGAGGGCGTGGCCAGGGTGAGGATGGCCAGCTCAACATCACTCATGTCTCGATGCCTATGGTGGCCAGAGCACTCTGCCAGTGAAAACGGGCTCCCAACTCCATTTTCAAGTGCAACGGCTTCCTGCAACGGTTTTGCTGGCAGAAACACCATGGGCCGGTCCTTTGCTGTTTCCAGGATGGCCCTGCAAGCCAAATTTAATCTCCCCATGGGCCAGATCTATCCCCCAGGTCTTGAGTTTGACACTCCTGCTATAAAGGATGACACTGGGATGACTGGTGGCAGATATGAAGGAGGTGTGTGAGATAGAGGGGCATGGAGAGTGTTGATGCACAGAGTGGCCAAAGATCAGACACGACTGAATGGCTGATGATGACAGTGCCTGATTTTACTACCTTTTTTTGCCACAATTGTTAAGCCAATCATTTTAGCTGCTAAGTGAATCACATGCTCATTAAGTGAATCCAACTTCCCTCATTGACACTGCTTGTTGGAAGTAACTGGGAAGGTCACAAATGACGATCCCATGACCTCAGGATGCTGCAACCATTATAAATAAATGCTGGTTGTCATGTGCCTGAATTTTGATCATGTGACCTTTGTGATAGTCAGTAATGTGAATATCAGTCATAATTCACTTTTTTCAGTGCTGCAGTAACCTTTAACAGGTGCTAAACAAATGGTTGTAAACAGAGGACTATCTGTTTATAATTAATTCTTGTGTCAACCCTGAAGTGAGCCTGGCTGAGGCCATCTTTATGGTTTCAGGGCTGCAAGAAGAGAGGGAGGATGGAAAATAGTTAGCTGGAGTTTTGCAGTCAAAACAAGAAGTTTTCCTGTGGGAATCAAGGACATTTCAACAAGTGGCAAAGAAGAAGAACAGTGAGTAACCAAGCAACCGGCCAGCACCGTTATTGAACAATGTGACTGATGCCTGGAGAGGGGGGGAAGGGGAACTTTCACTTTTTAATTAAATGAAAACTGAAAGAATTTTCAGAGTCATTTCACCGGTTGTGCTAATATGATGTATCCAATAAATTGTTCTATGAGGAACCTATCTGCCTCAGAGTTCTGCTTTCAGTGGGTGCATTACTTAGAACGCTGATATCTTGAATACTGAAATATGTTTTGATTTCAAGAGGCTGAAAGTATCGCTCCATCAAGTATTTGTGGAACACTGAATGCTAGTAGCTGTTAATGTAGCCAGGTAAGGCTGAGGTATCTGCATATTTCGTATCTTGTCCAAATATAATGCATTCGCTGATTTTATCTCTACCGAACTTGTTCCATTATCAAGTTCAAGTGGCACAAAAGATAGAGATGTACATATACTTTTTAATCAGGTAATCTCACTGCCTTTGTGTTGTCAGGGTACTTAAGCATCTCAAAAGGCTCATCTTAGGGATAATTACACTTAGGGAATAATTTTTTTAGAAATGCACAAGGCAAGCTAACAAAATGAGGTCCGACGCTGAGCAACAAACACGATAAATCAACCCCATTTGGCATCCAGCAGCATCTTTGCATGATATTGACCACTGTAGCTAGTTAGGCCTTACTACCACGTCAATTGGGTAGAATGCAAACCCATATTAATTGCTTTTCCTCAATGCAGTAATCCCTGTTTTGCTTAACTGTGTTTTCTTTGAGTATATCACAATTAGCGGGGCTCCCATAACAAGCTAAGCCCAAAATAAAGAATCATGGTGGTTTTCAGACACCTTGAAGGAGCTCAAATCACATGTCAACCCAAAGCAAAATACCCTTTTGGCTCAGTACGATTATGAATCCAGTTTTCATTGATATTTTTCAAGAGGATCCTGCATATAATGAGCTTGCAGATGCACATAATATTTGTGATTGTTTATCTGAATAGTCACAAGCTCCTGTCAACACAACAAATGAAATTTTAAAAATGCAAAAGCTAATGGAAAATCAACAGCAAATGGGGAAAAAAAAGCCTGGCAAATAATAAAATCCATCAAGTCTTCCTGCTATATCTTTAATTGTTTCTAAATGCCTCATTACAAAATTCAGAAATTTAGAGCCATGAACATAGTTGATAGGGAAGGAGAATAAATCTATTTATTTTTCCTAACCTAAGTTTCTTTTATTGTGAACTCTTTGAGGTAGGACAAGAGATGAAATGGACTAGATACTGGAACTTCACTGAGGTAAGCTTTAAAATAAGGTTTTATAAAAAAATAGTTTTTAATAAAGAAAAAACATTTTTAAATCAGTTTGGTGTAGCAGTTCATCTGGCTAACAACTGGGGAACTATGAGTTCTAGTCCTACCTTAGGAATAAAGACAGCTGGGTAACCTAAGCTAGTCACTTTCTCCCAGTTCTAGGAAGGAGATAATGGCAAACCAATTCTGAAAAGCCTTGCCAAGAAAACTGCAGGGACTTGTCCAGGCAGTCACCGAGAATCAGACGTGATTGAACTGGAGGAGGGGGGGGAGGGGAAATAGAATCTTAAAAGCTGGCAGTATTTCCCCTTCCTTTCTTCTTACACCAAGAGTCAAGGTGGTCAACTTATATACCACTTCACAGTGCTTTATAGCCCTCTCTAAGTGGTTTACAGAGTCAGCATATTGTCCCCATACAATCTGGGTCCTCATTTTACCCACCTCAGAAGGATAGAAGGCTGAGTCAAACTCCTGGCAGGGGGGCTCGAACTCCTGGCAGTGAGCTGAATTAGCCAGTAATACTGCATTCTAACCATGGCTTGATTAACTTTCTTTCTCACACTGCCTTGTTTCCCCAAGCTGAGATTGTGTTTTGCTGACCATCTCTATTTGTTGGATGGAGAAAGCAGTAGGTTTTATGCCAGTGGGTTTTTTTTTTTAAATTATTAATCATGTTCATTTGCACTGAGTATTGTGAAGTATTGAAAGCCTTTTAATTATGGTGAGTCCAAATTTAATCTATCAATATGTGTGCCTCCCATGCTGCTCCCTTTCTCTCTAACTCTCCTTCCCATAGTCATAGATATTTCTACCTGCATGCTCTTGGCTGGTGAAAAACCTCTGGTAAGGATCAAAGGGGGAACGGTATTCCTCACACCGGAATAAAAGGGTCCCAAATATCAATGAAATATCAATGATAGGAGGAACTTTCCCCCTTTTGCTTTGTTTGAGTTTACACATAGTACTTTCTTTACAACCCAATCAACAACTAAAAAGCCACATACAACCAGGCACCACATAAATACCACACAGAGAATAGCCCAAAGCACATACTCCGCTAGAGAGAAGTTGCCCAGAGGATGGGCTCCAGCACAAATCTGAAAATTCGGAAGACTAAACCTCTGACCCGATGAGATTGGATCCTTACATATAGTCCTCAACTTAGGCCACAATTGATACTGGAATTTTTATCACTAAGCAAGGCAGTTGGTAAGTGAGTTCTGTCAGAGACTACAATTTTTGCCATGCTTGATAAGCAAATCATTGCGGTTGTTAAGTGAATCACAGAGTTGTTAAATGAATCTGACTTCCCCTATTGATTTTGGTAGATGGAAGTTGGCTGGGAAAGCTGCAAATGGAACACCACTGTAAATTCATGCTAGTTGCCAAGTGTTCAAATGTTGATCATGTGACCATAGATATATTGTGACAGTTGTGAGCACAAGTACTGGTGGTAAGTCACCTTTTTTTAGTGCTGTTGCAACTTCAAATGTTCATTAAACAAATGGACATAAGTTGAGAACTACCTAGATTTCATTATTTGAGTCACTGTTGTGGATACAATGGTTCTCTTCTACCCATCTTTCCATCATTCTTAAGCCATCATGGCTAACCTCACTCCCCAACTGAAAAACAAGAATAAAAACATGGGAGTAGGTCCAATTATTAAGATCTGCTGAGAATCTATTTTTACAATCCCGATATATAGACTATGACAAGGGTTCTACGGTGCTTCTCAATTATTTGGGTCATGGTTGTCCCATTGGTATCTTTCCAAAAGGCAACCGGCCTTTCTTAGTTTTTTTCCCTTGAAAACATTTCACTTCTCATACAAGAAGCTTCTTCATTCTGGCTGAATGGTGGGAAATGGAAGGATTTATACCAAAAAGGTTCCATACCCATTTACACACTAATTCACATGATCCTGAGATAAAGATAAACTCCCAAATGGCTTCAACAACACTCAGAGAGCTATGGAGGGGCCTTCAGAGTGCCAACAACCAGATGACCGCTAGGAATATAAATCTTTCCATTACCCACCATTCACCCAGAACTGAAGAAGCTTCTTGGGTAAAAACTGAAATGTTTTCAAGGGAAAATACCAAGATAATCCATCTGCCTTTTGGAAAAGCATCTTTGGAATATAAGAAAGAATGTTCTAAATATTACTTCTAGATGTCGAGTAGGTGACAGCATGCATCATAAGACAAGCTTGGCTGTTCCCCAAAGTGAGAAGGAGTCACCCATGGTTAGTAACTGATTAGAAATGCAATCAATTTTGGACTGCATCATCTTAAAAAAGGCGTTTAACTTAACTGAAAATAGCGAGGAAACACCAGTCTTTTCCCCACTATCAATTTACATTGTATTCTAGAGACTTCTACCCATCATGACTTGAACATTACGTTGAAAGCTCAAAGGTAATATAGACAAGTCTAAGTTATGAGAACAAAATGACCATAAAGTTCCAAATCCATGTAAATATCTCAGGGTTAGGATTAGCTTGCCCTGTTATTGTCAGTTGCTTTTGTCTCTGATGAATAAATCCACTAGTCAGAAGAATCACATAAATAACTATCTTTTGGATATTTCCAGCTCTTCTTTCCATATTTTGGGCTGTTTACATTATAACTTGCAAAAATGTAGTGACACAAAATCAATTTAAATTCAACACTACAATTTAATTGGTTTGGACAACACTGTGAAAAACATTTATGTTTACTTATTCATGTATTTACTTCAATTGTTTAATATGTAGATCAATCAGCTTAATTGGTGGGAACCAATTTTAATTGGAAGCTATAATTTTAATTATCAGGGTTGAAAATTATGAGTAGCTTCTTTCATTTTTCAACAGGTTATGCATCATAATCTATTCCAGGAAAAACAAGTTCTGTAGAAACTGAAAGACTGACAAATGAAATATGATGTACACTTTTTTGGATTATAGCTCACTTTATCATGCATAAACACATATAGCCCATATTGGGGATGGGTCAAACAGAAAGTATGAATCTGCCACTCTGGCCTATACAGTTTATATCTTAACATATCTATTTGTTTTCCACATGCATTCCCTGACATTGCCAGTTTTATGTGCATTTTATTCAGGGTGGGATTCAAATTTTTTAACAACTGGTTCTGTGGGCGTGGTTTAGTTGGTGGGCATGGCTTGGTGGTCATGTTATTGGTTGGGCGTGGCCAACTCAATATCACTCACATCGAGGCACACATCTCCTCGCCTGGTTTCCATGACTGTGGGGATGCTGCAACAGTCGTAAGTTGAAAAATGGTCATAAGACACTTTTTTCAGTGCCATTGTAACTTTGAATGGTCACTCCACACAAGCAAAATACCAGCAAAGGAGGGGGAAAAAACTCCAGAGAAGTTTCTGAGACAGGAAATCTAGTCCTGCCAAGAATGTAATAAGGGTTAATGGAGAGGCAATTTCTGTAAGCAACACCAGAATGTTTCCTTCCTGGCTTCCTTACAGGATTAGGCCAGTAATTTCTTCTAACAACCAGTTCTCCGAACTGCTTAGAATGTTAACAACCAGTTTTAGCGAATAGGTGCAAACTGGTAGAATGCCACCCCTGATTTTATTGTGCCAGGAAATAAGAAAGAAAATATTCTGGCATTCTTTAGGAAAGGAATTATATATTTTTTCCTTTCGTTCTGTTCAGTTGACATAGATCTTAAGATTTGGAAAAACTGTCAATTTGTTATTTTGTTTGTTTATTTATTTATTTATTTATATTTAAAGGAAGATTTTAAACCTTTTTGAGTTTACTGATAAGAAGTGGATCACTCTATCGTTATCAAAATCATAGTCACATTTATACAAATCTCCAAAACCATATTATTTCATCCTTGCTTAGATTCCATGAAATTTTACACTTTCATTCTCCCTCTTGTCCTTGAATAGAGAATCTTCAGAGGATATATTTATGCTATTTTTGCAAGTGAGGCCCAGTTGACATACAAATGCCATTTTGTGAGTTGGTGTAGACACGATAACACGAATTGTCAGTACAGATCTCATCTAACACTCAACAAGTGCTAAATACTAGCATGAATCAAAGTACGCTAGGAATGTTAAGAAGGCACAACTTTGCTGAGATGCTTAGCAATTTGTAAAGGTCAGCATGAAAATCCTGCACACTGCTTTCCTTATTAGATCTGTAAGAGGAAAAAGTATATATAACTTTATCAACCTTACTGAGATTTATCAATGGATAGGATGTTATTTGATAGGTAAGTATAAAATACACTATGTATCTCCATGTATTGCTCTTTGATGGATTAAAGACATGAGAGAAGACAACACTGTCACAGGAGGAGGTAGATCTTTTTGTGATGCCTGACCTCTCTCACAAACATTTCAGCATTTAATGTGTCCTTTTCTTTGTGAGTCCTAATCAAGGCCCACGTACCTGTCAGGAGGTAGAATCTAGAATGAATTTATCCCCTGAGGTAGGTGCTACCACTAGATCAAAAAGCAAATACTGGGTGTCCTTAAAATGCTATCCAGCTGCTCTTACACTTTGAATCTGAGGCTGAAGCCCCAGGAAAAATGATGCTTATAAATAATAAATAAAAAAAAAATGTTTCCCAAAAGAAATGTCTTCAGAAGAAGAATAAGTGATTATTTCTCAGTCAATGTACAGGTAGGTTTTAAACCAGTGGTAGGATTCAAAATTTTTTACTACTGGTTCTGTGGGGATGGCTTGGTTGGCATGGCAGGGGAAGGATACTGTAAAATCTCGATTCCCTTCCCATCCCACTGATTTGCTTTCCAGCTCTGTTCTCCTGTGCAGGGCAACAAAAGACCCAGCCAATCAGCTAGGACTTGGGAAGCAAAGAATAGATGGGGACGGAATCAGTCAGAAGTGGTATTTGCCGTTTCTCCGAACTACTCAAAATTTCCACTATCGGTTCTCCAGAACTGGTCAGAACCTGCTGAATACCACCTCTGTTTTAAACTCATGATTAGCACCGCTGCAGCATCTGATAGTGTTCTAATCTTGATAGGAGTGTTCCAAAATTTGGGGGGTTGCCACAAAGAAGAGGGGATCAACCTATTTTCCAAAACATCTGAAGGCAGGACAAGAAGCAATGGATGGAAACTAATCAAGGAGAGAAGCAACCTAGAACTAAGAATAAATTTCCTGAAAGTTAGAACAATTAATCAGTGGAAAAACTTGCCTCCAGAAGTTGTTGATGCTCTAACATTGGAGGGTTTCAAGAAGAGCTCGAACAACCAATCTCTTGGTGTAGGGTCTCCTGCTTGAGCAGGGAGGTGGACTAGAAGACCTCCAAGGTTCCTTCCAATTCTGTTATCTATGTCAAGCCCAAGCCCTCTCTCACCCTTGCTTAGGAGAAGCCAAGAGTTATCAATCTGCCATTTTAGATCTACCAACACAACATTTGTTAGTTGCACCTAAAGATCAGGCTTATCTATCTATTTATCTACAAACACACATACACACAGAGAGTGGGGGGCTATGCACATGAAACAGAAGAAAACGTGTTTTATTTCAAATTGGAGCAAACACACATTTGTTATGGCATTGTGTGTTTGTTGATCTTATAACATTACATCTTATTAAATAGAAGTCACAGAGATAAATAAAAAAGATTATGTGTGTCCCTGTGGCTAATTGGATTAAATACTAGGACCGAGATTACACAAAGGAACAGCAGTCACCTCAAGAACAAAAGGCTGCTGAACAACCCTGAAACATTGAAAGTTTGATGTAATTTGCCATTAAGGAAAATTACGTGAATCTGTGTGATATACAGCATTTTGGGTATAATGTAGGGTTTTTTAAAAAAGGGAATTGTGTTTTAATGTTATTGCTATAATAGGCCACCTACAACCTAAATGTAGGACTGAATAGACAGCGAATGACAAAATGACTGTGTTATTCAGACAATACAAGGTCTTTTTAAAAATGAGAAATTCCTCCTTGAAAACATTTGCATCAGTTTGGAGAGGCTTGCCTTTTGAGAGGGGTAGCTTGTTTCATTGAACAAGTAGTATTCAATGAAAAAATGCTGCAGGAATTTTAAAATGTTACAGGAATATTTAAAGTATAAATATTCAATGCACTAATGAACAGACATATTGCTTGAGGCAATAGAAGACCTGATTGCTGCTAAACTGATTTAGTTTCATGATAATGATTGATAATAAATATTACTTAAGGGGATATTAATATTATCCTTTTAATGGAGGAATCAAGTTGTTAAAAATTTGTTTGAAACCAGGTACTGAACACATATAAAAATTCATGTTATTCAGGAACTAATGCTATAAAACAATTTGTTTCATAGGCATGCAAGATTGATTTCAAATATCACTGTCTTCTAAAATTAGCTGTCCTACAATGAAACAAAGAGTTAATCATTTTTGTGAAAATTGGCTCACCTTTGAGTACATCAAGTAAAAAATAGTTTAGTTGTCTTAGTTTATCAAGTACAAAATACTTCAGTTTAAGAAATATTCAAGGTTTAGAAGGCACTGAGCCGAATCCAACAAGTTGCAGTTCAATCATGAGAAAAGTAAGATCCTGCACCGAGGCAAGAAAAAACAGATGCACAGGTACAGGATAGACAGCTGGCTAAATAGATAGTACCTATGAGAGCAATCTAGATGTCCTGGTGGACCACCGCTTGAGCTAGCTGTAGCACAGTGCCAAAAAAACAATGTGGTCCTGAGCTGAATCAACACAGAGATAATACCAAGGCCAAGGGAAGTGAAAGTACCACTGGTGAGGCCACATTTGGAATATTGCATCCAGTTCTAGCTACCACAATACAAAAAAAGATGCTCAGGCCCAAGGAAGAGGAAGAACAATAAAGATGATTAAGGGTTTGGAAACTACATCTCATGAAATATGTTTAGCTTAATGAAGAGAAGATTAAGGTGAGCCTTGAGAGCAGTCTTCCAATACTTGAAGGGCTGCTATGAGGAAGAGGACTTCATAATACCTAAAGGTAGGACAAGAAATGATGGATGGAACCTTCTCAGAGGGAAATCCAATCTGGAATTAGAAAAAAAATTCATTGAGAGAAATGAAATAAGACAGAGAACTATTAAGCAGTGCAACAGCTTGCCTCCGAGAATTGTGGGTATTCCTTTGCTGGAGGTTTTCAAGAAAATACTGGACAACCATTTGTCTAAGATGGTATGAGGACTCCTGCCTAGGGCAAGGATCTGTTTACAAGACCTCCAAAATCCCTTCCAATCCTATAATTCTATTTATAGCAAGTTGCATTGAATACAATGAGATTTATTCCACAATATATTCCATGTATTCTTGATTTTTCAGTTGTAAACTTACATGAGGTTACCTTTATATATGCAACTTTTTTAAGAAGCTAAGATGATACCGGTTTACCTAAACTGCCAAGTCAGTATTCAAATTCTCAGTATTCAAAACTCAGTAACTGTGAGAGGGATCTTGAAGTCCTAGTGGACAATCATTTAAATATGAGTCAACAGTGTGCTGCAGCTGCCCAAAAAAGCCAACATAGTTCTAGTCTGCATAAACAGAGGGATCGAATCAAAATCACATGAAGTATTAATACCACTTTATAATGCTTTGGTAAGGCCACAATTGGAATACTGCATCCAGTTTTGGTTGCCACGATATAAAAAAGATGTTGAGACACTAGAAAGAGTAGAGAGAAGAGCAACAAAGATGATTAGGGGACTGGGGGCTAAAACATATAAAGAACGGTTGCTAGAATTGGGTATGTCTAATTTGATGAAAAGAAGGACTAGGGGTGACATGATAGCAGTGTTCCAATATCTCAGGGACTGCCACAAAGAAGAGGGAGTCAAGCTATTCTCCAAAGCACCTGAGGTAGGACAAGAAGCAATAGGTGAAAACTAATCAAGGACAGAAGCAACCTAGAACTAAGAAGAAATTTCCTGACTGTTAGAATAATTGATCAGTGAAACAACTTGCCTCCAGAAGTTATAAATGTTCCAACATATGAAGTTTTAAAGAAGAATTTGGATAATTATTTGTCTGAAATGATATAGAATTTCCTAAGTAGGGGGTTGGACTAGAAGAGGTCCCTTCCAACTCTGTTATTCTATTCTGTTCTAAATTTGTACTACCATATCATTGAAATATGACTGGTAAGACAATACTGGTACACCACTTTTTATAACAAATAGCATGTAGAGCAAAACTAAGAAAAAAGAAACATGCACTACAGAAGTAGGATAAAGGAAGACAAATTTGTTTCACCTTATACCCTTCTTACAGCAATAGAGATGTATGGATCCCATCCAAAAATCTTCATAGGTCCAATACATGCATATTAAATTATTCAAAACAACACATAATAAGAACCTTACATACACTTAAAAACAATTAAGAAAAAACACCCACTTACCCTCAAAAAATACCTTCTAATTTTTCAAGCATAAAAATTAGACATCTTTCTGTTCCTTGGTACCTGATGGACTTCAGCCTTGAGTTTACTCAGACTCAATAAATATCTGAGTTGCATTTTGAACTTTGGAAATGTGAACGTTTCCCAGCACTTTATCACCAAAGTATTTCATTAGGATAACAGCTTTAAATTCAATTTAAAGGGTTCTGTTATATCCCACCAGTTCCCCAGACCCAAACAGCACATATTTACTCCTATAGATTTTCATCCCAGGCATCCTCTTCTCCTTATCGGGCTGATACAGACCTGATTCATCCTCTCTTCTTTCTGACAGGGGCAACAACAATGAGGGGAGAGGGCATGATACAACTAGTCATTATTTCATTTCAGAGAACTCTGCCACAGGGCATAGATTAACACCAAAAAATAAATGGCTGCGGCCCAAGAAAACCATTTTTCAGAATGCCTCCACTTGATTAATGAAGTCATGGCATCGACCACAGTTGACTTTGATCATGTGCTCTATATTTTTTGTTCCTTTTCCCCTTAGAACTATCAGCTTCACTCAGAAAAGTTTCATTTTTCCTTTTATTTTGTTAAATTTCTGAATAAAGGAGCACTGAGAATTACGCTGTTAATATATTTGGATGCCCAAAGGCTAGAAATGGAAGGCTGTTGTTTTGGTACAACAGAGTCCTGTACTATCTTCATGACCTGCCAACTGATCACACTATAAACTTTTACACCCCACTACTTCAGATCAATAAAGGAATCACTTACATCTGTGGCAAGTTAAGCCTTGAGTACATAAATGCATACAGATAAGTAAAGAAATGAGAAAGGATATTTCCTTTTGCTGAACTTTCATTTCTACTTGATAATATTTTTCTTAGTTCACTTCCATGCAGCTCTGGACACAAGATGATGAGTTTATTGCATATGTGATAACAGAATTATGGGAGAGAAGTAGGAGCTTTAGAAAAGAAGGGTAAGGAAGGCAATTGTCAGGTCTATCCATGGAATGGATCGAAAAAAGTCAAGATGATATCCACAACAATATGACTGAATTCAACATTTCAACTTTGGGGACACTTTTCTACACCCACTCATCCACCTGGAAGGTGTCCAAAGAACCGTGGAAGATTTCACACATGAAGTGACTCATCTCAGATATAATTCAAATGTTCAGGTTGATCCAGTTAATAAATAATCCCGGGCTACAAAATTATTATTTTTGATTTTTGATTTTCCTTTACTAGTATTAAGCCAATATGATTCTGTTATTTGCTTGTATATTAAATCAGCATATGACTTGAAAAGTCACAGCAATGGCTTAGCTTGGCCTAGTTGGAAGCTGTATACTTGAAGCAACTCTCTTCCACCAGTAAGGAATAGTCACTGACAATTAAATTTCTTGGTAGGCAGCACTGCCAACCAAAGTTCTTATTGTTTTAAATATATTTTGTTTGTTAGGATTTTAATGTTTTTAGTGCTATAAGAGGCCCACAATCATTTTGTTACAAGACTGGTGGCAAATAGATTTAACAAATAAATAAACAATCTTGTAAATTTGAGGTGTCAAAATTATTAAACAAAGGGGGGAAAGACACACTGAGATCCCATCTCCACCCTATGAAGTAATAATGCTGTCAGGCTTCCAAGCAGGGGTGGGATTCAATTTTTTTAACAATCGGTTCTGTGGGCGTGGCTTAGTTGGTCATGTTATTGGCTTGGCATGGCCAACTCAACATCACTCACATCGAGACACGCATCTCCTCGCCTCATGACTTTGGGGATGCTGCAACAGTCATAAGTGTGAAAAATGGTTATAACTCACTTTTTTCAGTGCCATTGTAACTTTGAATGGTCACTCCACACAAGCAAATTATCAGCAAAGGAGGGGGAAAAAACTCCAGAGAAGTTCCTGAGACAGGAAGTCTAGTCCTGCCAAGAATGTAATAAGAGTTAACGGGGAGGCAGTTTCTGTAAGCAACACCAGAATGTTTCCTTCCTGCCTTTCTTACAGGATTGGGCTGGTAATTTCTTCTAACAACCGGTTCTCCGAACTGTTTAGAATGTTAATAACCAGTTCTAGCGAATAGGTGTGAACTGGTAGAATCCCACTCCTGCTTCCAAGTAATAAACGCATAATAAATGGAACTCCGAGGCAGATAGATTCCTCAAAGAACTGGTTTATTGGATATATCTATTGGCACACACTGGTAAAATATTCTCTTTAAATATTCCTGTGGTTTTCACCTAATTAACAGTAAACTCCATCTATATCTATTCTCCCTTCCCTATCCCTCAGCTCCAGTATGGCAACACTGAAGCCCAGAAAATGGTCTCGCTCAGGCCAGCTTCAGAGTTGACAAATGCATTGTAACTTGGAAACATAAATAATAGCAATAGCATTTGGACTTGGACTTGCATACCACTTCATAATAATCACATTATTAGACTTCCCCTTTTGAAATTAGCTGTTTCCACAATGCAGCAATAAAAACCAGCACCTTATCCATCTTAAATGGAGTTACTCGATCACCGGAATAAGTGATCCTAATTAGTCCACTACCCTGGCAACAAAACAAACACCGATCCTTCCACATTATTCCAGTGTACCTCATCCTTTACTTCTGAACTATTAAAAAAAATCTAGTATAGGAAGTCTGAGAATACAATTTTGCAATCAGCTGTGGCTTCTGTTACTTCTGATAGCTTCAATTCAAGATAACATGAACTTCAATTCATAAAAAACTTAGGTCAGAGTAAATGAGTTCTTTGTTGTGTTTGCTGCAGTATTTCTCTGGAGTAGCCTTTCTCAATGTGTTTCCAGGAGTTCATCGAGACCATGGCACTTGTGATAGAGAAATTTTATGCTTTTCAAAGACCAAAATAAAAATGAATTGAAAATAAGTGCAGACTTTTATTATTCATTTTAGGTACTTAATTTTTAAAAACCCCTGAAGATAACCATCATTTATTATATCACAGGACATCAACATAAACCTTTCAAATTGATTGACACCAAAATCTTCTAAAAGAAAACTGACTTCATCCTGTCCTACAATCTGTACAGTTCAAAAATGAAGCAATGGCCTTTAATATTGCCCTTGAAAGCCCTACTGTATTCAAAGATAAAATTCACAAAACACCAAGGGCAGTTTACAATACTTTCTTCTTCTCCTGCCTTCCATTTTTATTGTACCTGCACAAAAATTCTGCAAGGTTGATAAATCTATGGAACAATGATTCTTGGCATAAGATTAATAATAATGTTAGTAATTCAGTTTTCCTTCTTCCTCATTCTGCACTACAACCACAAAATCACTCCAATCCACATTCTGTTTTAGCTCCTAAAAGCAATGACCATATGACGTTCAACAATTGTCATGCACATCCCAGTTCTACCATAGTTAGCTAAAAATGTTCATAAAGCCTATTTAGAAAAAAATGGCTAAAAATAAAGCAGCATGAAGCGCCAAGAGACAAAGGCTTTCTATTATGCAGAATCAGAGTTATAATTTTGCGGAGGAAGAAAGAATTGTAGAGGTTTTTATGACAAGCGATCAAAGCAATGATGTCAATTCTTTGACACTTTGGTTTCAGCACTGTTATTATGTAAGCGTAGCTCATGCCTAGTTTATGAATCAGCCCTATTTGGCATGCTTCCTTTAGTTCATCTGCTAAAACTTCTATTTCATGACCTCATGTTAGCAAGTTCTGTTTAGGTTAATAGAGTCAGGTCCTTTGGCTAACTCCCTTCATAATTCTTCATCCATCCTAGCTGATTTTGACCAAATATCTTTCACTGTTGTTACAGCAATAAATGACACTTCTATCCATTTATTCAACATAACCAACCCCTCAGTATTTTGAGATGTACATTGTTAATATAATTCAAGATAGAAATATGAACCATTCAAAGAATGTTTGACATCTGGCACACTTACTCAATTAATTACTGCACTGAATTAATTAATCTGTTGGCTCCCCAGAGCCAATCACCACTCAGTTAAACTCAGGCATGTAATACTTCTTAGAATATAAACCAATTTATGGAGGTACACAGTGTTTAAATTTTATTAAGGACTGAGTAAAGGAAAAACTTAAATGCTTTCCGTACAATGAAATTGCTAAATTGCAATCACCTTGTTCAGTATCAAATGATTCAATGAAAGATAGCAAATTTTGAGATATACCAAACTCCTATGAACCATGTTTACTATTCCCTTTTTATTATCCTCAAATCCTTTAATTCAAGGTAAAGTCAGGGCGACTAAATGGAGATGAGTGTTCACTGGCTGGATGCCCTTCCTGACATCATGCAAAGTTCACAGCAGATTTTTTTTTCTTTGTGCCCTAGCAGAGAAACATCTGCCACTACGTAGGATTGAACTCTCAACTTTTTGAGTGGGAGGTAAGTGTCTTTACCACCAGACCACAATGCTTCTCATTAAATGCTTACTACTAGGGTTGAAAAAATTGTGCATTTTTTGATATAATTATGGTATTTCTTTCACCAAAAAGGATATTATGACTATCATATGTGGCCACTTGGTGAACTGTTAAACAGCTGTCAATCTCATAGTACAATTCTGAGGCTAATGTTCTTCATTCTATTTAACACATACAATATAAACATTTATATTTTGGAAATATGGTCCAACAGACAAAAGCTGTGATTTTAAATATTTAGACAAACATTTCCCTAAATAAAACCTTGGAAGTTACACCTATTTTTAACCACTTTGCATGCTTCCTAATAGCCTAGCTGTGCTTGAAAGGGGCAGGAAGCATGTAATAGTTAAACTACTGTTAGATTTTCTTGCCATTGCTCTATATGCTTCTTACGTATAACCAATATGAAGACATTTTTCAGAGCAGGAGAAGAAGTCTGAGTTGCTAAATATTCTGTGAAAATTGTTGCTATTGTCAGTGCCTTAATTCTATTATCCTCTAGGCAAGGCACAACATTGCAGTCAGTGGCTTGCTACATTTTATACGAAGTCAAATTATTTCTAATAATCCAATGTGTATACTAAAGAACATTTTATCAACAAACTTCAATGACAGGAGAAGGAGGAAGTACTAATACCACTCTATAAAGCCTTAGTAAGACCACACCTAGAGTATTGCATCCAGTTTTGTTCACCACATTATAAAAAAGATGTTGAGACTCTAGAAAAAGTATAGAGAAGAGCAACCAGGATGATTAGGAGACTGGAGGCTAAAACATACAATGAACGGTTGCAGGAACTGGGCTTGGCTAGTCTAGTAAAGAGAAGGACCAGGGGAGATATGATAGCAGTCTTCCAATATTTGAGGGGCTGCCACAGAGAGGAAGGGGGCCAAGCTACTTTCTGAAGTGCCTGTAGGCCAGACAAGAAATAATGGATGGAAACTGAACAAAGAAAGATTTAACCTGGAAATAAGGAGAAACTTTCCGACAGTGAGAGCAATCAACCACTGGAACAGCTTGCCCTCAGAAGTTGTGGGAGCTTCATCACTTGAGACTTTCAAGAAGAGATTGGACTGCCATTTGTCAGAAATGGTATAGGGTCTCCCGCTTGAGCGGGGGTTGGACTAGATGACCTACAAGGTCCCTTCCAACTCTGATTATCTATTATCTGTTATCAATGACAACCGCCACAGAAGCTGCTCAGCTGGACTCTTCACTCCCTCCCATCTTCCACACAAAGCGATTGCAATAGATCTATGTAATGTAAAAATAGCCAATTAATAAAAGGCATATTGTGCTGCATTGTGGAATATGGAGAAATAAAAGCCGGGTGATACATACAATATTCTTAACATCATTTGTAGTTTTCATGAGAGAACTAACCCAGAGCTTTAAATCAAGCCTGTAAATATAAGATTCATAATTCTGAAGGATAGTAACAACTTCTGACTTGAGCATATTTGCCTATTACCAGATTGTGCATTAGTAATGAAGCACAATAAATACATTTCACAATTAAATGTATTTTTATTATTATTCTGTATTCTGTATTTCATAACAGTGATTCAAAGTCTCAAAAATGGTAACCTGAATGTATATATTATTGTTAATAAATATCATATATTAAAAAGAAATTGTTTTAATAAAAATAACCATATGATCCAGCAACTTTGCCAAAAGATTCAAGCAGCAGAATCCATTGAAATGTAGCAATAGGAATGTAGGAATAAAAGTAGATGAAATTCCAGCAGAAACTATTGAAACTGAATATCTTATGCCTAAGCATCTAATAACATACCTGGGACCACAAAAACTCTCAAACTATGAACTGCCATTTGATGGCAAGTACAGGCTCATCTAGAACAGGCTAATATTCTAATTTAAGTTTACTTACAGTCATTATTCTATTTTGTCCCTACAGATTCCAAACAATGATTCAAAATGTCTACAGAAAAGAGAGCTGAATATCACAAGCTAAAGGACTATGCGTTTCCTCAATGTACAGGCATTTGTTTAACATCTGTTTGAAGTTATTACACTGCTAAAAATGTGAATTACAACCAGTCTTCCCAATTAGGACCATCAGAGCATCCCCAGGGTCATGTGATCAAAATTAGAGCACCTGGCAACTGGCATGTATTTACAAAGATTGCAGAGTCCTGAGATCACATGATCACCATCTATCTAAGGGCTTTTGACAAGCAATGTCAATGGAGGAAACCAGGTTTGCTTAATGGCCATGTGGTTAGCTTAGCAACTATAGCAAAAAGGTATTAAAATTGGATTTGACTCACTTAAAATCTCTCCATTTAAAAATGGAAGTTCTGATCCAAATTGTGTTGATATATTGAGAACTACCTGTACTTATTTGTTTAACTAATGATTGCTTTTCTATTCTAGCAAGCATCCAAGGAAGTTAGCACAATTAAAAATACAAAAGCCATGTATAAGGTATTAAAAACACAGATTGAAGTTCACAAGTATGTTTGCTATTATTCACTAACAATTAAAAGCAGACCAAAAGGACATTGCCTTCAGTATTTTTCTCAAGACTTAAGAGAAAGGGGGCTAAATGCCATTTGTTATTTATGCTAATAAATGAAAGAGTTTAAAGAACAACAAACAAAGTTTTAACATTGGTGCATTGCTTCTTAACATACCAGTGTGTTGTTATTCAAGTCAATTTTTCCAGCAAAGGGCCCCCATGTTGTTCCCACTGGAAGCTGTTGCCGACTCTGGATCTTGCGCTCTCCATCCCTCTGGAGCACCTCCAATTCTCCTGAGAAGCAAACAAAATAAAGAGAATTTGCCACACTAGCCCACAACAATCTCTCCATTGTTACCTTTCCTAATCAACCAAAATCTAGACATTATTTGTTTCATTAGAATTACATATACAAGCTCATTTCCATGGGGACTAGGCCAAAACAAGAGGGCAGTCATTGCATAATGCATGGGTCCTAATCCCCATCCTATCTTCCTGTGGGCCAATGTCACAAACAAGTACAGAAACCTTTGACGTTGACTCACATATGAATGGGGTAGGGATTGGATTATAACTATTTGAATGATTTTGCGTTGTTCAGAAAATATTTCCCTCCTTACAGTTATCCTTATTGTGTAAACTTCTGTTTATCAAATGTATCATATTCCTTGTATTTAGTCTCATTGCATTTTATGCAATTATGTAATTATATATAAATTAAGAATATACTATATCTGGCAATGTACTGTAGTATATACTTGTCATAAAGGTACTATCTCAAACTATGGCAGAAGGAACTGTATATAAGCAAACATGCTAACATTCTTAGATCAGTTACCAACATGATTCTAAAACTCACGACTCATGAAACCAACATGACTTTAAAACCCATCCAAAGAGTACAGAACAGCTAGAAGTATTCACGTTTACTTATGTACAATCTAATATTAAAAGTTGATACTATGTTGGTGGGTTACTTTATTTTTTGGGAAGGAAGAGGGGGACATACTTCTGAGTCAAACAAGTCCAAGCTGTTTTCTTGGCAACATTTTTGGAATCAGTTTGCCATTTCCTTCTTCTGAGGACTGATTTAGTCTTCTTGACTTTGTGCTTATGGTGGGGGAAAAAAATGAAACTTTGATTTTGGATTTCACCGATTAGATTTGTTGCTATAGAAATGGCTAGTTAATACGATTATGTAAAAAAATTGAGGTTTGATGTTAATGCCTTATTCTACGGCACCAAAGAGAGTTGAAGCAGCAGTGGGATCCTACCTGTTCCACTACCAGTTTGGTGATCATGCAGGCACCGAACGCATGCACAGCTTTCTACACACCAGCTGAGGTGTGCAGCACCAATCAACTGCGAGGATAAAGAAAAGAGCAGGGGCTGGTGGCAGGGACGACCCTGCCTTTTCTCTTCTTTCTCCTCTTAGCTGAGGAGGGTTTTTTCCCTCGTCTCAGCAGATCATGAGAGACTTTATTTATTTAGTTGAACCAGTCCGAACCGATAGCATATCACCGCTGGATAGAAGTCAATGCCTTTTTTTTCTTTTTCCCCTTTTCTTTCCCTCACTTTTCCCTTCCTATCTCCTTTCCTATTTTCCCTACTAAATACTTTTATATTTTCTTTGTAGACTATAATAAAAACTAATAAAAATTATTTCAAAAGGACTGGTTTGAGCCTTCTGTTATGGCTGGCTAGGGAATTCTGGGAGTTGGAGTCCACCCCTTTTCAAGCTCCCAAGATTGAAAAACACTGTTCTAACATTTTTACCAGTTTTCACAGTTCATTAAATAACTGCAGTATGACACAATCCTGTTTTCTCACTTCTCATCTTTCAACACTGTATTGGTATTTTCGTTGCCTGACAATTCTGCACAGCAGGACTTTTCTTTCCTTTTAGTTTGAGTCATATTTTCTTTATTACTCTCAATTAGTTAATCGGATAGAAGCCAGGAATCTCTGCCCTGAATGTAGGATGGCAAATCTGTCCATTTTGTTTTGTACAGCCATCCTGAGGGCATTAATCTAAACATCCAACAAAAAGAAAGATATCCTTTGTACCAGTGGTGCTATTCTACCAGTTTGGCCTGGTTCTGACATACCGGTAGTGCCGAAGATCAGCAGAGATTGAACCGGTTCTCTCTGAGAAGCTGCTGTTGGGCCCACCTGCCCGCCTGGGCTCCAATACTGACCTTTATTCCCTGTTTTTGAAGTACAGCTGCTTTGCGCAGCTGATTGCCACGTATCAGCTGCTGAAGTGACAGGGAGAGTGCAGGATTGCAGGTGGTAAGTCGGAAAGTCTCTGTGCCTGAGCAAAGTGCACATTTGTGCACAAAGTGTGTGCGGGCATGTACAAAGTGCACCAATCAAGCCACACCCACCAAACCGGTGGTAAACTATTTTGAAATGCACCACTGCTTTATACGCATGCTTGTGTAAGGTTCTCCTTATGTATACATTTTTGTGAGCACTTTTGCAATTGGCATATGCATTTCTGTATGAAATTGTATTTAATGTATTATTATTATGGTTTACATGTTTTACTTGCAAAGAAACTTATAACGATATCCTGAAATTTGGCTCTTAAGATACAAATGGGCTTTCTATAAAAATTCAGACTGAATAACTATCTTCTATTCCTACCATGAGATCACTGAAATTGTGTTCTTTCTTTTCCTCTAACACCAGTGTCCTTGCAAAATAGCAAAAAGGACCATATTTTTTCATTGCCAGCTGATGGGTAATTTTTGAAAAGTATCCCTTTTTCTGTTCAATCTATGGAGAAATATGTGTACATTAACACATACAGTATGTTTTTGCTTTTGTTTTAGATAAACATGGAAACAGCAGTTTTGCCTGCTTTTAACCATTAAAAAGGAAGTATGTCTATGGACATGTCAAATTTAACTGATAGCAGAGGAATCATGAGAATCTTTGAAAACCCTTTTAAAAATAATTCAGTCTCCCTTTCTGCCACTGACATTTTTCATCTGAAAAGGGTTCAGACTCAGTCAAATAGTGACTTCTTATCTATACCTGTGGATTTACAAGCAGGCCTGGCTTTTAATGGATTAAGAATGACAAAGTTAGGGCAGATTATTCAATGATAAGCAAACATCCACCAAAATCCCTAGTTGCATAGGACAATGCTATTCTTTTCAAACAGCAAAACTTCTTAACAGAAGAACTTAAAAGAATGCTTGCTTATACGAAATGCAAAATTGAAAAAAGCAGCCAACAAGAGATTTTCTTTTCCTCATTCAATGTTATTAGCAAATGGATCCTCATAGCTTCTTATTTCGTTGTTTTAGATGGAATAATGTATTGACATATTTCAAATACAAACAATGAATTTATATTGTTATTTAATGTAAGTTCTGATGAATTTCCATCAATGTTTGCAGTTAAGAAATCATGAATGTATTGGAAAGCCGTATGTGAACATATTTTTTTATTTAGTGGAATTCAAATAATTGCTTCAATTGTTATTTGATATTATAATGTCTCTGAAATTAATCAGACACATAAGGGAATCCTTTTGGATCATAATAGTAGGAACAAAACTGGATATGTGTACACTGAATACACCTAAGAAGAACTATAGTTACAATGTACGAAAACGTAATCAGTCAGGAAAGCCCATGTCCATAGCACAACTATAAACATATAATAGCATTATATCATTTATTTTGTAAACTGGTGATGAATGACAGGGTTGTAACTAAATAAATTGATTCTGAAACAGTAAGTAGATATCGGAAGGTTTAGAGGAATGCCAGATTTCCCCAATAAAAATTGAACATCTTTATCTCATGTAAATGGTCAACATCCCCTCTCAAAAATGAAACAATCCAGGAAGTTGTTCCAAAGATGCTTTTTTAGGAAGCAGCTGGACTTCCTTGCTTTTTCTTTTGAAGATGTTTCACTTCTCATCCAAGAAGCTTCTTCAGCTCTGACAGGATAGTTGGAGGGGACTGGAAGGATTTATATTCCTTGCAAGACAGCTGGGCAATCTGCAGTTCAATGAAGACAAAGGAGATCTTCTGCACAAGGACTCAACACCAGTATTCCTCAACCTCAGCAACTTTAAGGATTATGGATTTATGGAACTATGGATTTCAATTCTCAGAAGTTGGCTAGGGATTAGCTGGGGAATTCTGCTGGCAGAGGAATTCTGGGAATTAAAGTCCACATGTCTTAAAGTTGCTGAAGTTAAGAAACACCGATCTATACTACTTAAAGAATCATGTCCAAAGCTGAACCCAACCAGTACCAGACCTGCCTGAATGTGACTCCTGAACATGAGGCGACATCAGTGGAGGGAAAACGTTTTGGATAATGTTAGATCTTCTGAGTGCAGAGCTAGTTCGCCCCCTGTGGTGTACTTTTGGATAGCACATGAGTGTGAACCAAATGGACTAGCAATCTTAGGTAACCAAACAACTAGTCCATATTAACACTAGTATCCTGTACCATCTCCATATGCTAAATAAATAAATCTACAATAACTGTATTTTGCTGCTGTGCTTATTTTATTTCTAACTCAAATATATCCCAAACACAAGAAACTTATTTTTATGATTATAAAACATTTCAAAGTTTAGGGATGGCCAGTATTCCCCCTTTCCTGAACTGATATAGCTTACAGTTGCTTAAAGTCTGTAGAGATTCTCAGTCATCCAGGTCATGGTTATCCCAAAGGTGCTTTTTTCTGAAAAGGCAACTGGACTTTCTTGTTTTCTTTGAGGATGTTTGATTTCTCATCCAAGAGGTTTCTTCAGCTCTGACTGAAGCTTCTTCCCCACTATCCTGTCAGAGCTGAAGAAGCTTCTTGGATGAGAAGCGATATGTCCTCAAAGAAAAAACAAGAAAGTTCAGTTGCCTCCTAAAACTCAGGAGAAATTTTCCTGACAATAAGAACAATTAATCAGTGGAGCGACCTCCAGAAGTTGTGAATGCTGAAATACTGGAGGTTTTTAAGAAGAGATTGGACAACCATTTGTCTGCAATTGTATTATAAGATTTTCTGCCTAAGCAGGGGGTTGGACTAGAAGACCTCCAAGGTCCCTTTCAACTCTGTTATTCTGTTATTGAAAGTTACTTTAAAAAAGCATATTCTGGTCTACTGTTCCTTCCTCCTTAACAGAGAAAGATGACTTGAGAGATTTACAACATCCCCTTTACAGAAATCGGTGTGTGTATGTATGTGTGTGTGTTTGCATCTAACTATACCAAACAGTACTGTTCTGCTAGAATTGATGCAAGATATTTTTATTTTAGCAGATGCTTGCAACTCTTCACCTGCACAGAGTAATTTAGACAGATAAATTAGAATACAATTCTCTATTTCTACTTTTTCTTCTATAGGAAATCAGCTGGCTTTAAAGGTGTTTTCATGCCATTTGGTGTTTTCTTGCTTGTAGTAAATATCTCATAGATGGAGCAATGCTAACAATGTTTTTTCTTTTCCATGTTGTGTAATAGGGTTTCATGCAGACATTTCCTAAGACATGACAAAATATGCAGCGGGAAAGGGAAGGATGTACTGTCAGAAAACACAACTGATTCATGAAACTAAACAAGAAAAGCTCTGTTATGAAGAAGATATCTGCAGTTTGCTATTTTTTATGGTGGCCTAACTTTCTAATTCTACTTCCAATTTTATAGCTTTATATCTTTATATTTCTTTGTTCTTTTCTATACTTATTTTATAGTTTATCATTTCTGAATTGTTTTAAATTCTACTTTTCTTCTTTACTAGAAATGTCTTCCTTTCTCATTCATTTCTTGGTTGCATCGTTTTGTTTTGTGGTTCCAGTTTTATATGGTTCTTCATGAAATTACTCTAAAATTTAGCTATACGTCTTCACTGAAGGCTAGAAAAATGAACATCACATTATGGTTTCTAATAAGAGTCTGATACAACCATGTTTTTTGGCACTACATGAGTACATATTAGTCTTAAGGTGCAACAAGACTGGTGCAACAAGACTTTGCTACAATAAGAGCAACTATATGAAGGAAGTAATTCATGTTTTCTAGAAATCAATATTTTTTACATTGCATTGTTTTAAAGCATTATTCTTATAATGGAACGTGCCCTCAAAATATTATAAAGAAAAATAATGACTGGCCACAATTTTCACACTCATTCCATAAATAGATCAACTACATAGCTAATTTGACCAAAGAAGAACTATGATTAATATCGGTAAAATCTATGCTGATATTTATAATGTAAGATATTTATAATGTAATAGGCAGGATACAGGGCTTTTCCCCCAGAGAGTATTTGAAAAGGGAAAAAAAGATGCTTTTTATTTACTTCAAATTCTTTTATCTAACCACATTGCTATTTTTGTTATCTCTGCTGTGCATTTCTAGAGAGCTTCAACGCCTGGTTAATATATACTGCAGGAAATATAATTGAGATATCACTCTGATGTCTAAATACATTCACTAGTACATACGCACATCTTCACTGGGGAATAAATCACATTAAAATATATAGACCTTTGGTTAAACACGAATAGGATTAGGCTGCTCAATTGTTTGACAATTAAATAGAAAAATGGATCATTGGTGTTCCTTTTAGACCAAGACACCACAGCAGGAATTTTCCTTTCCCCATATGCATTTCATGAAGACCTTGCTCACTTCTCACTGGCTGAATATGTTTGTGCAAATATGTGTGCCCCATAGTATGCACTAATCAATTTTTAGGAAAGATAATACTGCTAGTGCTATGGGCGGTTTTTTCTTATCTTGTTGATATAGCATACTTTTAAAGTCTGTGATTACTCAAAGACTTATGATAGCTGCACTGTAAAAAAAGCCTCAAGCCTGGTTCACTAGCTCTGCTACAAAACATCCCATGGCTTTTAAGATAATGGCCCCCACCTTAGTTAAGGCTAGAAAGGGAGGTTTCAACTGTGGCTATTTCTTCCCATGTGCTTATGGTATATAAATAAGAATTAGCAAAACATATTTATTACTTCTTTTCACAATATAATGCATGATGAATTAAATTATCTAATGCATCCAATCCATTATTTGCATCTCATTGATTTTAAAAAAGCCTGATATGACTAAAAAATGACTAATGTGAGCACACTTTTCTGGATAAAAAATTATTGACCTTCTATTTGTAAATGTATTCATAAACTGGAATTTAAAAAAAAAAAGCTCTGAAAAAAATAATAGAGGAATAAAAACTGGCCCACAAGTTTTTAGTAATAAGGCCAAAGAAATATTTATCAATTATTTATGTTTTCCTCCTTTGCTTTTTAGCCCTTGCTTAAAGTCACTATATAAATTGAAATGGAAATTAGGCATGCAGCACACAAACATAACTTTGAAAATACTAATGAAACTGTTTTTAATGAAAGGAAAGATGTTTTAATAAGTCATCAATGAATAATATTCAAGTGATTTGAATAGTGTAATATGACAGGGGAAAATGTTGCTGTTAGCCATCCAGAGGTAGCTAACAAAATTGAATAAATAAATATAGGAATAATTTAGAATCCTCATTTAATCCAAACTGAGTGGCTATCAAAGATTTCATCCTTCCAATTGTCTTCTGTCTTCCATGGATGCTGTCCATTGCCAACATTTTCAGTTTTGAACAGCTTGGAACCAAGATGCCTAAAAAAGTCTTCTCTTTATCTAGTCACAAGGATCCATATGTGACTATAGGTATTTCTCAACTGCTGAACATTTTCCATGGAATTCCCTCTTAAAAAGCCACATTTGGAGCACCCTTATGCTATTATTAATATCAGATGTTTTAAGGTCTGCATATTAATAACTTTTTAAAAATTGCATAAAATTAAAAAAGATAAAAATACATTTTAAAAAGATAAAAAATAAATGTGAAAAATAAAAGTCTAGAAATATTAACACAAAAAGGCCCTATCTAAAGTTGATATTTGGCTAACTAAATATATCACAAAACAAAACACTCTTAACTATTTAAAGATTCATAAAGGCTAGTTTGAGGCACAAGTCATCATCTGATGACTACATTGATGTGTCTCCTTGCAGATGGTAATTCTGCTGTGACATACAGTCTGGCCAGGTTCTGCACAGCAGCCCTTAAAAACCATTAGATGTTCCACAAACACAATGAGTAATTTCAATTGTTGGTTACAAGTACATTGAATTATGATAATTTAATTATCCATATATTAATTATTTTTATTCATCTTATGTTTTCACCCCTCCCTATAAATATTTTTAGACTTTTCTTATACATTGTGTAATGTTTTAATATTTTTTTAGTTTTTTTAAAAAGTAATAGTCGTTTATGTCCCACATTCCTTATACTATTCTATGGTCATAGTAAAGATTTGTTTATTTGCAGGTTCATATTTTCTCAGACATTTTAGGAACAATGTTTATTGCATTTTGATCCTTGTATTCATAAATCCCTTCTGCTCAGCTATAATATACTGCCAAAAGTTTTAGCTTGTTTTATTTTATTTTATAAATTTTCCTACTGAAAAATCTACTCCATACACGCTTCTGAACAGTTTCCTCAAAGTTGACATTACATCTTGTGAAACAACTCTACAAACCTACCTTACTAGGTTATATCTTCAACTATCTTTGCAGTTGCCACCTTCATTCTGTTTCTCCACTGCCCCATAGTACTCAACTGTTAAACTACAGTTCTGAGCATAAACTTGAAATACGGCATTCTCTCTTCAAACACCGCACTCATACCCAGATAAATCAGGCCAGCCATTCAGTGATCTTATCCCTCCTGACTCTTTAATAAATCGAACTTCATAAGTTCACTCTGTAGGAAGTTGTCACTAAATGAAATTGTGACCTTATCCGTTGCTTGAACTTACCCTGCTGACAACTACATTTATTGTAAGGATAAGAAATCCTAACAAACGAACAAAAAGTCCTACACTTTTGATAATTGTGATCTTAGTTACATGTATTTATAGCAAATGGGATCATGTCTTAACAATTGATTTTCCCATGATGAATATCTGATCAAAGAAAAATGTGCTGTGTAGGAAATGCTAAGGCCATTGACAGGGAACAGCAGAAGTTCATGGAAGGAAGATACTTATGTGACAACTCTGAATCAGATGCTATTAGCCAAACACAAAGAGCCCCAAATTAGTGTGTAATTGTGCTGAAACAGATAACAAAACAGAGGTGGAAAAACAGTAGAAGCTTCCCTTCAGAGGATTTGTTCAGCATTTTACAACAGAAAATACAGAGCACAAACTGGCAAATAAAGTCACAAGGCTTGTTGCCATTTTTGCAAGCCTTTCTGTAGCCTTATGCAGACCCTCCAGTAATATAGAAAATTATTAATATTATTGTGAATTTATTATATGTGTTAAACCCTCACACTCCAAAGAGATTCTGAGTAGCTTACCAAAAATAACATCACATAATAATATACTTAAATAGATATTACTGTGATACACAAAGGCCTTATTTGCTTGCTCATGCTTAGGGAAATTACTGATATCCTGAATTTTCTCCATGCCTTGTTTCTAAATATGAGAATATTACCCCATACTCAAAAGGCATTGTATCAGATGCAAGAAATCAGTAATTTCAAATAACTACAAGTTTACTGTATGCTAACACTTTCCACAAGAATCCGAACGACTAACAGTCAAAGCAAATTGGCGATAGATAAGAGTCAGTGGAATTCAAGGAGGGCAGGACTTAGATCTTCTGTGGGCATGAAGGCCTTGAGACTAATGACGCACTTGACCCCTCCCTTAGTCATCTCCAACACACTAGAATAGGGGTCTTTGGGTATAATTTTTTATAATAATATATAATCAATTAAGAAAGCATAAATTTTACATCTATCAGACAGAAAGTTTGTGCCAAATATTTTCCACATAGTCATTTAAACAAAGCAAATATGCAGGTATTTTCATCAGATATAAATGGATATGTATCAATATGTATCAATATATGACTCATACTGTACATTTTTAGTCCCATGTAAGTAAAGGTGGAAGAGAGGAAAACAATAAATCCAAGGATGCCAGCAACCTTTACCCAAATCACACTCAGATATAAATTTTTGGAAGTTACTAAATATTATTTAAGAAGTTTACTGGGTGTTAATGGCTGGTTATTAAGCCATTGGCTGTTGTTTCAAAAAAAGGGGGGGCTTGACATATAAGGAAACAATAGCCAATGACTTCATAGCTGGCCATCAACACCCCTAAAAACCGTACACAACAGGTACCATATAAATAGCGCACAGAATAGCTGAAAGCACCCACTCTGCTAGAGAAAAGTTCCTTGAGGATGAGCTCCAATATGAATCCGAAAGCTTGGAAGACTAAACCTCTGGTCCCGATGACCGACCCAGATTGGATCCTGCAACATTATCCTGGGACAGATACATTCATCTTCAACTTGAATATATTCATGTTACTTAAATTTGCTTAACTTTGCTCTTTGATACTGAAGAAGAAATGGGAAATGCTTAGGACAAGGCATTATACTTTATTATGTAATACTTCATTATATAATACAAGTAGATATTTTTCTCATTGAAAAATACATCAGATACTAAAGGACAGCCAACTCTTCTATGAATTAACACTGTTTATTCAAGCATTTTAAAAATCCATCTGCTGCAAACGGACTTTTTTAAAAGGAAAATAACATTTCTTATGTATATATTAAAATAATTATTTCCACTTGGATAATTACATTGAAACCTGAAAAATTAAAGTAATGTCTTTCAGAATTCAAGGGGATATTATGCACTAAGGGAAATATTTCATCCAGTTGATTTAAGAGGAGTACTAATTTCAGAAAAGGGTTCTTTTTGCATCAAAGGCAATGGTGATCCACATCTATAGCAATCAACCATTTTAATCAAAGCATTTATTGTATTTCATTTTCTTCTTGTAAATATGCTGTATTAACAATGACATTGTTAAGTAGAAGTCTAAATTAATGTCTATCATGTCAGAATGAAATTGATCATACTTTTCTCCAACTCTTTGCAACAAGTGCAATTTTGTTTTCTTGAAGGCAACTATGAAAAGCTTATTGTATTAACTTAGTTATCATTAAAATACTCTACATATGAATCATGTTGCAATGAAAAAGAATGTGCTTCCTTACAATACAAGTTGATTGTGCTATGAGAGAACAATCTATACAAGAAGGGCAAGCCATTATTATCTCTTCTCAAAACAGGTGGAAGAATCATCAGAACATCTCTAGGGAGAATTTAATTCCTACATGTAGCATAAACCACAAACAAATTTAAAAGAAAAATGGGGTAATCAAAGGAAATTTGGATCTAAACTTATTTTTCATTTCTACATTTTCCGGATGACTCGCATACTGTACCCTCATCTGGTGAGGGCCAGTTAAATACTGAAATAACTGCACAGATTCTTGCTTCTTTTCAAACTTGTGGGAAATGTTACAAAAAAATACACATGTGCTAGATCAGGGGTGTCAAATTCAAGCCCTGGGGGCCAGATCTGGTCCACGGAGCCGCCCTGAAAACAGCAAAGGACTGGCCTGCGGTGCCTCTGCCAGTGAAAACGGAGCTTGTAAGGACTGCTTGCAGCCCTTCCAATATCTGTTTGAACTGGAAGAGGGTTGCAGGCTGTCCCAGACGAAAACAGAGCTCAGGAGCCAGTTTTCACTGGCAGAGCATTCAGGACACCACAGGCACCCCCCCCCCCAACACAAGTTGTGTCATGCTGGCCATGCCTATCCTGGTCACACCCACCCCATCCCCCCGAGGTCAAATACAACCCTGATGTGGCCCTCAATGAAATTGAGTTTGACACCCCTGGGCTAGAGGAATACACTTAGTAGAGTCTATTCTTACTGTCCCTTGCAAGCTTTGAGTTATATTTGCTAAGCTCTTAGCATAATATGCAGATTGACCCATAGGATGTAATTATACATAAGTGAGGTTGTCACCAAATTAATCTAATGAGTCTTCCCCCCCCCCCCGAAAAAACAAAGCTCTGATAGACATTTTTCTATACCATGAAAGGCTATATCAATCAAACCTTTATTGTAGCCTATATCAATCAAACCTTTATTGCAGCCTTTAGGCCAGAAAAAGGCTATAAATGCTTCTTGAATATGAAATTATTTTTAAGAAGTTACAAATGAGATCTTTTATCTAATTTTTTTGCCTTGAATATCTTCATTCTTTGATAAGATTTAATGGCATTTTCAATCAGCTGCAAAGTATTTTTACACTATGCTATCCTCTAATAAACTTGAGCTGAAGTAGCTAAGAAATGAAATAAAATATACAATTTAAATCTTAATCTAAAGCATTATTAAACGTTATGGATAATATGAAGTACTAAATATCCCTCTAATTTTAGCAAATTGAAAAACCTGTTTGAACTTTAATGAGTTGTCCAAATAAAAATATTTTGGCCTGAAAGCCTTGAAATGGTTCCCGGAAAGATAATGAGAAAGCTGTTTTCATATTCCCACCAAATAGGTTTCTGATGGGAAAAGACTTAAGAGAAGGTTGTCTCCATTTAATAGCCAAATAATAGCCAGGTAACAGGACTCAGTAAATCACAGCAACACCTTGAACTGTTCCTAAAACTGGATCAACAGCTAGTGGAATTATTTTAATTTAAGATTCATACGCTTCCTATAAACATTCCTAGTCAGTAATCTGGCTGCAGTATTCCAGACTTCTTAAAGTATTTTTAGAATAATTTTCAAAGACAGGCTATCAGACAACACATTCATTAGTCCAAATATGATGTACCTGGAATATAGATTGGACTATATTCAACTATGTAAAGAAGCCAATAGTCACCCAGGAAATGGCCTTCAGAGTTAGCTATACTGCCAATAAGGTTAATAGCCATGAATTCCAATGACTTCCATGAATGGGTCTAGCTGTTTTTTGAAGCCAGCCAACCAGTTTCTAGTTCCAAACAAAATGGGTAGAGCCAGAACCACATCTCAAATTCCAAAGTTTCATTGTCTGTCTAATATATAAAACAAAGATCATGTTTATTCCAGGATTAAATCTTGGAAAATCAGTTTATATAAATATCAAGCTAGTTGCTTTACTAGCAAGGCAGCTCCTTATCCCTAATGGTAAAGAAAATTCAAAAATTATACACAGTACATTATTTGCCTATTAATATATTTTCAAAAATAGGTTGCTATATTTCTCCCAGCACTGAAGAAGCACTACTTACTCAGCATATGAAGCAGAGGCATTAAAAAAATACTTTGGCATGTAGTGGGACTCTTCCTTCTGAAAAAAACTGACCTGAGCTCCACTTTTGCAAAGATACATCAAAATGACAGGAAAACACCCCAGTTATATTATGACACTTCACAGAACAGCCTGTGTTGTTGATTTATCCCAGTTACGTGTTAGTTGGTGCAATACTTCTGCTTTCCTCCTGTCCAACCTGCATTAAACCTCCCCCTCCCACTTTCCCACAACAGACGATAAGGAACTAGGCAGGCTTAGAAAGACCATGCCAATGATAAGATCATCTTATCTTATTCTGATTCTGAGGTTTGCTCCTTTCTTTGGCACATTAACAGTTACGCCTGATAAATGACCTCTTTTTATTTTTTTTAAACAAATTTTATTAATTTTACAAACACAACACACAAGACATAAACTAAAACATCTTTTCTGAAGGCTGCCTGATCCCGGGTTAAAACTCTTCACACAGACACAAATTCAAACATCATATTCATTTTATATATCCTTCCATATCTTGTTATCATTTTCTTTTCTTTTTTTTTTAATAAACCAATTTTATTAATTTTACAAAAACAGTGCACAAACAATCAAAGCATAACAGTTTATAACCATTTTCAATAACATTCTTTGTCTGTTCTATTTCCAACTATCCATTCATCTCTTTTCTTTTACTATACTTCTCCTATACACTATTTGGAGTGACGCCTTTACCTTAACTTAAAAGTACTTCATATAACACTTAATTTATCTTGGGATTCTGTTTAATAAATTCTAAATTTACACAATAAATTTTATACTCTAAATACACATATAAAAACACAATCTTATATACCTTCCAGAATCCCCCTTTTATCCTTAATTAGATTCACCCATTGTCTCTAAATAAGCTTTTTTTTTTTAGATCTTGCTTCCCACCATTGAGGCTTCTCCTCCCCCCCTTTCTCTCTTGCTTATTCTTCTCCTTGCTCTTTTTACCCCTTTGTCTCTCCTCTTCCCTTTTCTTACTCCCTTTCCTTTGCTTTCTAACCTTGCATCCACCTTTCCTCTCATTTTTCTTTTTTTGGGTTGTTTTTTCAAACCTTAAAATCCCCTTTTTCTTATCCTCTTTCTCCTCCTCCCCAGAAAAAACCCATTGTTCATCAAAGATGGCTTCTTGTTCCTCTTCTTCTACATAAATGACCTCTTTTATGTAGATTGTTTTTTGATAAATAAAAAGATGGTCCATGCCCATAACATAGGTTTGTCAGATGCTTTGGGAACCCCCCCCCCCAAAAAAAAACATTTTTAAAAAAAATATGCATTAATAAAGCATCTTGCTGCGAGTACTCAGATTTAAAAACTAGAAATATTCTGTCTGTGTTTTAAAAATCATATGCTCTTTCCATGGGTGGGATTCTCCCGGTGTTAACAACTGGCTTGCTAATCACACACTTCATGTGTGCTCTGCGCTCACGTGCATAGCTATCGCCATTACTTACCTTCAATGTTACTTCCGGGAAGTAACACAGCTGAGGCGTGGCAATCCGCTCTGTCACACAAATCAGCTGAGCAGATATAGGTGAGTACAGCGCAAGTTTATTATTACATTTTGAAATATTGTACTTGGGAACTAATGAAGGCTACGACTTGCCTTTTTGTTTCCAACGGCTTGGGGTTATTATTTCAAAAAAGGGACAATTTGTTCCATTTTCTCTAAAACGTGAGAATTTCCTTTTTCTTTTGTCTCTGACTTAATTATAGAAGACAGGGTAGCACATACTTACAAATATCCTATCTTTTCTTATACCCAGTAAGCTATAATTGCATCAAATTTCTAGTTTCTGTGGATTTTTATTTTCTACAATTTCTGAAACTTTTAACAACATTATACAAAAATATAAGGATGTCACCCCTCTTTTAATAACTATGTATAAAGTCATGGCATCATCAAATATAAACAGCAAGATACAAAGTAAATAAAATGTTAACATTTGAAAGAAAAGCAACATTTTCAGTTGTTGCTATATTTGTAATACCTTATCTGTTTAAGAAAATGCATCTGAAAGATTTGTTTTCATCTCTCTCTTTTTGATATCATGCATAAATTAAGAGGGCGATTTTCTGGAAAAGCTTTCATCCATTAAAAACAAAATCGGAAAATTTCAGTGTCCTTCCTAAGGTCCTAAGAATTTTCTAGTGAACCATGTCTTTATTTTATTATATTCCACACTTATTATGATTGTTAAGTCGCCTGAAGATTTGTCTTGCCTATTCAAATCACTGTATCCACATATTTTTATGTCATATAATTATTTTGAATTTTTGCAATTATGGAAGTGTTTCCTTCCTTCCCGAATTCTTATTCATGAAAATGTGTTTTGCAATTAACAACTTACTTTGTACTTTATGTAATTTGTTTGATACTTGCTATTTGCTATGTACTTATACAAAACGAATAAATTTAAAAGATCATGGTTGGCTTTTTCAAAGTTGGGAATCTTTTAATTTGAAAAAATTCTAAAACTTATGTAGCTTGGACTGAAGGCAGGGCAAAAGGTGTGTTTACTTTATAAAAATGTAGCTAACAGGAGAAGAGGAGGAGGAGGGGGAGGAGGAGGAGGAAGAGACCACCAATTTTCTACTCTTGTGTCCTCCCCCACTATCTGTGGTCTGTAACCAGGAAAACCTTGGGTATATCAGAATCCTTTAAATATTGGATTATTCTGCCATATTCTGTGTGTCCTTTAAAACATTGCAACAATGTTTTATTTTATTCATTGCACAATTTATTTAGAAATTTATGTTATTAATTAATTTATTTATTTAGAAGTTATTTTGAATTAGTTAGGACTGCAGGGAAAAAAAAGCAACCTGCCTGTCTTTCATAGAAAACATGCATATTATGAAGGTCAGAAAGAGAGCTGAGAAAATATCTACCATTCTTCATATCCTGGACATAAATTGTTTCAACTGTTCCCCTTAGGACACTGCTATAAGGCAGGGGTCGCCAACCTTTTGGACCTCAAGATCACCAAACTCATAATTTTAGATCCCAGGGACTACTAACCAGTTCTGTGGGCATGGCCAAATTTGTGGGTGTGGCTTGGTGGTCATGTGACTGGCTGGGCATGGCCTGTATGTAAATATTATAAATATTGATATAAATATTGAATTTTTTATTTTTTTAAAAGAGCAACTTTTACCCAAAATCAGGCAAAGCAGGCAGATTGAGTTGCTCACAGAATCATTCAGTGATCTATTTATCTATCTGCCATCGGCTAGTTCAGTCTCTCAAATTTGCTTGCCATGAGTCTGCACTGAATTTGCTTGCAAGCAAACCTTCAGTCAGTCCTAAGGGAGGTTTGGCTGTGCTGAGCTGAAGATCTAAAGACTAGCTAGAAAGCAAGAAATCCAACCATTTCCTGTTTCCTAACTAATCTAAATCTCCAGGCACAGCAGAACAGATAATGGTCAGAAAAAGGAAAAATAGCAATTTAGCAGGCAAGTTTGCCAAGTAAGGAGTGAGTGGGCGGGGAAGGTTCTTGCAGGCCATGTGAGCGGTGCAGCCTTGTGTTTCTGCACAGCCTGGATTAATTGCTTTGGGGGGGGTGCTTTGGAGGTGAGATTTCTCTGCGGCCTTCCAAAATTTTCTCACAGCCCACCGGTTGGCGACCACTGCTATAGAGCCTTGCATGCCAAAACAATTAGACATAGGGACAGCTTTTTCCCGACCCTCTGTTGAACACCTAATTCTCACAAAACTGTTTTATGTCGAAGTATATTTTCCTATGTTTTATGGCTATAGTATTAGTATTATCTTTATCTTCTTTACTATCATTCTTATTGGTGGCGGTATTGTTGTTGTTAGTTCTCTGTTGCTTTGCATGTACACTGAGAGCTTCTGCACCAGGGACAAAATCCTTGTAAATGTAATCACACTTGACAAAAATAAAATATAAAGTATTACATTGAATTATTTATTGTGGGTTTTTTTACTGCTAACTTGTTACTGAATTTTCTTAATTAAATTCAAGGACACATCTATCTGCAACCAAGTGATTTGTAATGGCCCCTTATTCCACCACTGACTTGTCCAGTAAAGACCCAGTCGATGCTTCACTTAAACCCCAGGCGAATACAGTGAGTAAAAGAGACACTACCAGTCCAGAAGACAATGGTTGAATTCAAAATGAAAAACTTTCGTATCATCTGTTTACAGACATTTAGAACAGTATCTCAGAACTAATTTCTCTGCTGTAATTGACTACCTAGTTTATTTAGGAAAGTTTATTCCCTGAGAAATTACAGTAAAAAGCAATCCACAGTAATGTGAGAAATATATTATATTTTCCCCATCAGAAAAACTCATAGTCTATATTAAGTTCTCTGGATAACTTGGGACATTCTGCCTTAGGACAAATGAAAAAACATATGTTATATACCATCTTGATTCATCAAGCATTTTGCTCTTCAGGATGTGGTTTTTATATATGTTGTATTAGCCTAAGGTAACTTACAAATATTTTAAATAAATCTCCCTGGTCTAAATATCTCCCTATTTATCTAGTGCTTATCTATAATCTACTTGTCTTCCAGCCTGTTTTCAAACTTGATTTATGAAATAAACTTTCATTATTTATTTGTATCCATTTCATGTATTAATAATCATGTTTATATGTATATTTGTTAACTAATACATGCTCCACAAATAAATAAATAAATAAAAATTGTTATCTTTTTCTTGTTCATAATTTACAAAATAATAAGGCAAATCACCATTTTCAGACAGTTAATTGATTAATAAATCACATGCCCAGAATTGCACAATTCTGAGAAGACAGACAGCTCTTGGTTTAATAGATCCTTACTCACTTTTTACCTACATTATAATAGATCCTACCTTAAAAAAATAAACAACCCAACTATGATAATTAAACATTTCAATTCTTTTTCTTTTATTTGTGCAAGCACTGTTTTTATGCCATCAATTAAGTTAAAATACTACATCTATTATTTATAACCTGCCAATGAACATATCCAACACACCTCCCTCCTCCTATTTTCCTCACAACAACCCTGTGAGGTAAGTTGGGCTGAGAAACAGAGGACTAGCCCATGGTCACCCAGCTAGCTTTCATCAATAAGACAGGAACAGAACTCTTGCTTTCTAGTCCAGTGCTTCAACCACTAGACCAAATTGGCTCTCTCTACCAGTGGTGGCATTCAATTTATTTTACTACCAGTTCCGTGGAGATGGCTTGAAGGCATGGTATGGCGTGGTGGGCATGGCTTGGTGGGTGTGGCAGGGGAAGGATGCTATAAAGTCCCCATTTCTACCCCACTCCAGGAGGATACTGTAAAATCCCCATTCCCTCCCCATCCAACTAACCTGCTTTCCAGCTCCATTCTCTTGTGCAGGGCAACAAAAGAAGATCCAGCTGATCAGCTGGGACTTGGGAGGAAGTGAATAGATGGGGTGGCAACCAGAGGTGGTATTTACTGGTTCTCTGATCTACTCAAAATTTTCACTACCTGTTCTCCAGAACCTGTCAGAACTGGCTGTATACCACCTCTGCTCTTTACATACAGTATTTCTGAAAGGAGCTGCACTTATCTCTAGTACCATCAATAACCAAGGGTAGTTTTGATCATGACAACATAGATGAAGCATCCCTTGACTCTTTCAATGATTTTTGCAGCCTATCATTGCATCAACACTCTGAGAAGGCAAGATTAAAGCTAGCCTGTCTTCCAAGAGATCCCAGTGCAGGCATGTTTGCTATTTCCTCACCTATTATCACCGAAAAGAGACAAAATTCTTGTCTATAAAGATTGTGGGAAGTGTGATTCTAGTGCTTCCTTCCTCCTCACAATTCTCACCAGGATTGCTGTTTTCCAGTTGTCTGTACTGAGGCCACTAGAGAGGTAGATAAAAAGAAATGTCTGAATTGCCATATTGTGCAGTTTCTGTAACATTTTGAAATATCATTATTATTAGGTTGATATGCCGCCACCATTTTGTATAAATCAAGATGGTAACATACCTAAGGCTTCCACCTTTTCTCCCTGCAATCGATGGGGTAGTCCGAGAAAGAGTAAATGGCTAAGACAATTTTCATTCCTAAGAGAGGAGCAAAACTCATCTTCAAGTTTCTAGTCCAGCAGCTTAACCACTACACCAAACTGCCTCTATATAACTGAATATATACTACTCAATCACAAAAACCTGGTCATACACATTGTAGTATTTGAGTATAGTCTTGCAAACTAAAAAGGTAAGCATTTTTAATGCCTTTAAATTGGCAAGAGATTTGAGCAAAAAAGAATTACATGTTGTGCCAAGTAGCACAGCAGATCTGTGAACACGGGTCAGAAGTTAAGAAAAGTATTTTATGTTTTACCTCCCAATATTTATTTATTTTTTGCCAAAGGATAATGAGCACAAATTCTTACACTCTTTTCCCTGGATAACAACTGTTATAGGTTTGTTTAATGTCAACAACTTGGTGGCATATATTTAACCAATCAATCAATATATTAGGTGATTATTATATCACATAAAAGAGTGCCTTCATCAATCTGGCCAGGAGAAGATGGGCTAAATAAGGGGAAATATGCCTTTAGTCTCTAGAACTGAGAAAACATGATTGTGGCTAGAGTAGAGGAATATGCTATAAAATATTTTAATAAGAGAAATGTTGCATTTTTTTCATAGCAAGAGATATTATTTATTCTTTCCTACTATTACCAAGGCATTATGACCAAAATACACTATTTATAAAACTACCTCCACAAGTTACTTCTTTAAAAGCATATCAAGGCAAGCGAGCACATACACACACATGCACACACAACAGAGGGACAACAAAAATAAAGATCTCTTAGAGAGAGATCTGTTTTTATAACCTTGAAAATAGTTGATACTTGTTCAGGCCAGAGTTTCTAGGCAACAGAACAAGGTCTCTCACACATCTCCAGGTTAATAATTATGCACCTAACCCCCAATTAATCTCTCAGTTCTGAACTAAACAAAAACCACAGAAATGCTGCAGCGTATGTGACACTACGGTATAGATTTTATAAGTCAATCTGATTTTATACAAGACTGATATATCTAAGATGCTGAAAGAGGAGGGTTGTGTTAGTCTAGGGCACCAAGAGGAATCTAGAAGTACCCTTTCTGACACATTTTATTAAAAGGACCAAGTTTTGATGAGTAACAGCTCACAAAAGTTTGAATCTTTTAATAAAATTAGGCAGCCAGAAAAAGTGTTACTGGATTGTGTCTAATAAACCTAACAATAACCTTAAAATGTCTAACTATACAAGAAAGATATGTATTTTTTTCTAGCAAATGAAATACCAATCCAGGGCAAATCCTCAGGATTTAATTCTACATTGTAAAACACTGAAATTATGGTTGCAGTTTGATAATTTTATTTAAATGTACCAACTATCATGACATGGCATAATGGGTTCCACATGTTGGGGTAACTGCTGGAATCCTGACATATGTATTTATTTACATATATATATTATGTAATATGTATTTACGTATGTGTTTACATACATATTTACATATATATGTAATTAGAGCAGTGTTTAATGGCCTCAGCAAGTTTAAGATGTTGAAATCTACACATCTAAAACTTCCCCAGACTAAGAAACACTGGTCTAGAGAGATCTGATGTACAAATATGGTTAAGTGAGATATTCCTGTTCAAGTAATATCTCACTTACCATATTTGTAAGTATGGTAAGATAGAAGCTCAGCATGTATCTGCTTTATGTGGTAGCCACTGGCCCGGCACCATATAAACTGACTGCTGCCAATTCACTATAACTGCACTTTTGTAAATGTAGGGAAGCATAACTCAAAGCCTGAGGACATTTGGATGGTAGAAATTAGATAGTGTTGCTATGTGAATCAGCCACCAGATATACATTTTTCTATAAAGCATATTATTCCATTAGGCAAAGGGCCAAAATGCCAATAACAATGACAGCTCTGTAATGAACTTGCACCGAAGACATAATATGGTACGTATAGAAAATCAACTGGTAGTATAGAAAAAATGTTCTAAGGTCTGTAACTGTAAACACTGTTTTTAGAAGGGAATTAATAACTTTAGGAATAAACAGCACATTCAGATCCAGCTGCATTTACAACAGTGGACTTATAACAGAGGTGGGCCCTTTTATGAATTATGGACTTCCAGAATTCCTTTTATGAATTATGGACTCCCAGAATTCCTGAGCAAACCATGCTAGCTCAGGAATTTGGGGAGTTGAAATCCACAAGTCATAAAAGGGCCATAGTTTCCCACCTCTGGCTTATAATAATAATATAATGACATTCCCTTGCAAATTATAATATTACATTCCCCGAATTTGGAGCTCAATAATGTTATAGATAGGTCCACCACAAAGCAATGCTGCCATTATTTGCCATCTTCTCTGGAGAAAGGCAAGTTCAGGATTTGGGAATAGTCTAAAACATAATAGAAATTAATATTGAAAAAAGCCATTTATGATAAGTAACTAGCACTTCTAGCCTATTCACTTCCCTCTCAATTATAGTCCTCCTACTATTTAATGTTTAGACTAAATATTTAACTATACATAGTTCTCATCTTACGTCCATATGCCACTCAGTCACTCTATAAGGAAGATGGGTGGTTTTTAAATATAATATATGTAAAAAAAATTGAGTGACTGTTCAAAATTACAGGGGCATTGAAAAACAGGATATGTGGCTAACCCTCCAAGTTCTAGCAATTGCAGCATCCCACAATCTTGTGATCATGATCTAGCGACTGGGATGCCTAGCTCACAGTTACGACATTGCAGGGAACCATGGTCGAGCAACTGCTATTTGCAACCTTTCCTACCAGCTTCTCACAACCAAAGTCAATGGAGAAGCCAAGAAGTGAAAATCATAAGTCACTCCAGTAAGTCCTGATTATTCTCTTACTGTCAGCACACACACATACACACACACCAAGTCATAAGCAACCTACAACAGGTCTTGCTTGGCCTCCCATGAATCATACACCTCTTGCACCAGCTATCTCAGGCTCTCCTCCTGTGACTAGAAAATAGCCTGAACCAACCCTTCCAGGCTCTCCCTGCACCCCAGCAGTCCCACCTTTTACCATTTGATGATCTATACTTCTTGGGATTACAATGGCAACCAGGATCGATGTCAGTAAGCAAACATGGTGGTCATGCAACATCACGTTTTACAAACTCATTGTTTGGTGATAACAAATCCCAATTCTAACTGCCATCATGAAATGAGAACTGACTATCTGTATTGATATAATTATGGATATCATTTGCTCCCTTAAACATATACAGTCTCATATGAATGAATAAGCTATTCTACCCTATTTGGGCACATACCAAAGATATGATAAATGAAAGGGTGAATGAATTGAAAACTGAAAAAGCAGGATATAGCAATTGATCAATGCAGTATTAGTAAAATGGCACCAATCTACAATGGTTCCTTAATTAATATTGGGAATGAGATTTTATAGAAAACACATTCTCAAAAATTGTCATGAATAATCTTTGCAATTTCCCACTCTAGTTTACCAAATATTTTTCTCTAAGTGGTTAAAATAGCAACTCAGGGAAGAAGGTCCAAAATAACTAAGGAAAGAGAGGACAGGCACTGCAATAATAGACATGACTGTATCAGCTATCTAGGGTTATGTGTTTGCAGTGTGCAAGATATTTAAATAAAGTTTATTTCATTTTATGAGTTTTGCTTAAAATTTATTTCTTATTTGACTACAAATCAAACCAAACATATAAATAGACTCAACCTATGGAATTTCTTAACTTGAGAACCTGGAGAGTCACCAGTAAATCAGTAAGAAACATATGCCTGTTTGATGGATTTATTCTTGCCTATTCTTATATATGGAGTACTGAATATGGCAGTAAATTCCTACCTGGAGTAATGTAAGACACAAAGTCTGACTGGCAATATGTAAGTCTTGATTTTTAACAGGATTATTAACTTGATATTTCAGCTTTTATCAATTCTTCGTTGTATGCTCTGGTCAAAGATCAGTAGAGTCTCATCAAAATAGGAACCATGGTAATCACTTCTTAGTTACTACAAATAATATACTAGGTGATAGTTACAGAATAATTTCATTAAAAGTAATAGTAATTTACACAGTAGATCATATTAACACTGCTGCATTATCTCCCAAATGTGCAATTAAATAATGTACAGTAAGTACTGCATGCTATGTTTAGAAAGCTGTTGATACCACATTCTGGATCATAATTGCAAAGATAAGATAGAAACTTTCTTGAATAATGATAGTGCAGCTAGTATTACTCCATTTCTCCCATACAGAAAAAAAAGATTGCTATCAAGCAGCTCTGAAAATTAACAGTACTGAAAGTATAAGCAGCAGCAGGTTGTCATACTGAAACAAACTATAATATGGTTTTATCTTGGATACAGATCATTGTTCTATGGTTAATTGGTCTACACAATAATCTTGTCAAATGATTGCCCAGACAGATACCTATCTAAGAAGAGTCGGGGCCCTTCTGCCCCATTCACACACCCCAGATGCACCTCTTAATATAGAACATATTATATTTCAGGCTCATGTCTTGATACGCTCTGAGTCTTACATCTTGTTCACGCATTCAAAAATGTGTGATAAAACTGTCAATCAATCATTCAAGCCTTAAGAAAGTAACTTATTTTCAAATAAATTAGTAAATCTGTTGACAGAAAATGCACTTGTAATATATATGTTGTATCAGTAAATTTAAAAGGACAGATTTCTACTGTCTTTTTTGGCAATAAAAATAGCAGGCAGACAATTCTGAATTTAATATGGGATCCGTATTCAGATCTAAATATGCAGCATCATTTGCTTCTAATCTTCATGATTATTTCTTTTTTAATTATAAAATACTCCAACTTTGTTGCTATGTCCTGACTGTGTCTTTGGTTTTTATATTTTTGTTATTTTATTTTAGTTGTTTTATGCCACCCTGAATCATATTATTGCACAATGGACAGCGATATAAAACCTTTAAGTAAATAAACATAATTGTTTCCTACTCATAGCATTTGTAATGTTCTCCAACGCTCAACATCCAAAATATATATTAAAAATGAGATGCAAATTGCAAATATTAAATATTGCATAAATACTGTACATTCCCATTGCATCGAATTTTATCTTACTTTACCATTTATCTACAAGTTTTGAATTATACAAGAAATATATTTAAAAGATATTGCAATATTTGCCTTTAAAAGGAATAGTTTGCAAATAACTGTACACATAACTTTTATCAGATCTGAACCTCTCTTATAAAGTTGATTCCAGTTTCATTTTCCTTTCTGCTAAGACATGTAATGATTACAAAACAAAAATGCATGATTTTTTTTGGAAATCAACATGCATCCTTTCAGTTTTGCATGCCAGAAAGATGAATAAAATTATACATCTTAGATCTTTCAAGCAAATAAATTAGTTGCATATTTAAATATGTTCTTAAAACCAATTTTGGTTATTGTATTTCATAACACTGAGCAATTTAATAAGCATTAATTATTTACAAATAGAATAGATTCTGGACTCATTTTGTGCATAGAAAACCCCTTTTAGTTAGGAAACAGTACTAGATATAGGATCCATGCAGCACATGACTTTTATTAGAAACACAATAGTATATTGTAGCCTTTTGTTCTATTTGGAGTCACAATGGCTTTTGATAATATCAACCATGATATCCTTCTGGAGTGCCTGGCCTGCATAGATTGGGAATAGGGAGTATTATGCTGCAGTGCTTTCTTTCTCCTTCATGGGAGGTTCTAATCAGTAAAACTTAACAAGAGTTGGTAGTTTCTACATTGATTAACATCAATATGAAATCATCTGATCATCCAGCAATTCAGAATGGAGTAGCATCAATATTGGAAATATTTTTAACTTAACAAGTTGCAATTATTGTTTGTATTTCATGGTTCTCTTTCAGTTCCAAAGTTGTCCTCAAAGAGTAGTGGCACTATTTCAAAGGAGCAGGTCAGCAACTGCATGTCCTTCTGGATATATAGGTCTCGTAGAATGGGCAGATGGAACCAACAGCCAGGAAGTCCTTTGCTCTTCTCTGGCTGAGGTACTATTTTTGGAGAGTTATTATGCAATGTAACTGCAATTGAGACTATGAAATTGATGCACAAAAAATTTGTAAACCAACCAACACACTGTTTGTACATTTATGAAAGAAAGTTGGATGTTTTTATGTTTTGTTTGTTTTTGTTTGTCTTTAAAAACCAATAAAAACGTGTGTTTTTTAAAAAAGAAATTAGATCTCATCCAATATGTTGCAGTAGCCATACTACTGGTACTAGTTGCTATACTACAGCATACTACAATATACTACAGGTACTATGTTCACATTACATAGTCTGTGTGCTTATATTGGTTACTAATAGATTTCCTGGCACAATCCAAAGTTCCATTCTGATAGATAAGCTTACAGTTCCCCCCCACACACACACACCAGAACTACATATATTAATTAGAATTGACAATACAAAAAGATCCTTCCATAATCTAAGAAGCTGTAGGGCTCCAGATTTGTAAAGGTAAAGACAGAAAATACTATTTTTCCATTATGGACTTCCTTTAGAAGCTGTGGTTTTTGCCATGATATCCTTCTGAAAGATTGTGAAAACTATACTCTTCCAGAATATGATGGGAAAGAAAATGTTTTCCATATAAACCTGGATTTTATTAGATAGGCTACTGGTACCAGGGTGGGATTCTACCGGTTCTCACCTATTAGCTAGCACCTGTTGTTAACATTCTAAGCAGTTAGGAGAACCAGTTGTTGGAAGAAAACTCCTTTTGTTTTTTTCCACTTTACAGGGCTAATCCTGTAAGGAAGGCAGGAAGGAAACCTTCTGGTGGTATCGCTTACAGAAACTGCCTCCCCATTAACCCTTATTACATTCTTGGCAGTACGCCTAGACTTCCTGTCTCCAGAGCTTCTCTGGAGTTTTTTTTTTCCTTTGCTGGTACTTTACTTGACTTTCTTTTTTTTTTTTTTAACAAATTTTATTGATTTTAAAGACAAACAAAACATAAGACATCAAAGTATAAAACCTTCTTTCTCAAAAATTATTTATAAGTTTTAACAAAGCAAATAAGGCATTATTTTTTAAAGCATAGTTTCACATTTTCACATTTCCATTTAAACACATATATATCTTTTCCAATTTTCTCATTGTTTCTCCCTTCACTTTTATCCAATTATATTTCATTCTATCAAGGTTTTTGTTCTGTCCTTCATTAACATACTCGAGATCCCCGCGCTTTGATTGGCCAAAGCGCGGGGCTCTCCGATTGGTCAGGCGAGCCGCACCGATTGGCTCGCTAAGAATCTCCCGCGATTAGTCCGTTCAGACCGCGGGAGATTCAAAGCGGTGTCATTGGCCGCGGCCGCGGCGGCGAAAGGAATAAAAGCCGCGGGCTTTTTTCCTTTCGCCAGTTCGGTTCCCGCAGATCAATAAAGAGCTTTGCACTAAGTCACCGACTCCTGGCATCATTTCGCGGACACAACAGTTTTATTAATTCTCCATCAAGCATAAACACACAAAATACAGAACATAAAACAAAACATAAAAAGATAAAACCTTCTTAATTATTATTTATACATGTCTTTTCCAAATTTCTCTCCCTTTTTTTTAAATCCCTCCAAGGTTTTCTTAATTCACAATCAAAACATAGCTAACCAAAACACAAAACATAAAACATAAAACTTCTTTTGAAAAGTGGCTTAGCCCCGGGTTACATCTTTTTTGACAGACCTAAATCAAGTTCATGCTCACCTTATATACCATTCATATCTTATTAACCATTCTATATTTTCTATATAACTTCTCCCTTCTTTTCACTCTCTTAGTTATATTTTATTTATTTCATCTTATTTCAGAATCATTATATTTGTATCTTTTATCTGTTCTTTTCCAATCATCTATTTTTATCTCTTCTCTTTAGCAAAAGAATTTCCCCTGTAATCACTTTTAAAGTGTGATGCCTTTCCCTAAAATAACACTTAAAATAACACATAATTTCTACCCTGATTCTGCTTAGTACATTCTACACATTGCATTTTGAAAAGAAAAAGAATAATAAATTTATAATATAATTAAATATATAATTTCCATTCTAATTCTAATTCTATTAATAGTATAACTAAACATTAATCATTTTACACATTCTCTTTGATATTTTGTTAAACATTGAAATCTATCATTATAAAACATTTATATTTTGTTAAATCTTATAATATTCCAATAGACTATTTCAAATGCAAATACTACAAGACTATCTTATGTACTCTTGCAGAATCTTTCTTAAATTATACATCCTTTATCCTTTTTCTCTAAAAAAAATATCTTGTTCCAGATTGTGGCTTTTTTTCCCTTTTTCCCTCCCTTTCTTCTCCAGTCTGATCTTTTTGCCCCCCCCTTCTCCTAATCTCCCCCTTTTTAGCTTCCCTTCTCTGTTGTAATTCTCTTTTCAATTGCTTTCTAACATTGTACCTTTTTTTCACCTTATTTTTCTTTTTCTTGGTTATTTTATTAAATCTTAAATTCTCATTTTTCCTTCCTCCCTTCTTATTTTCTTTCTTAATCAAAATTTTTTGTCCATTAAAAATGGCTTCCTTTTCTTCTTTTTCTCCTTCTCCATCAAGTATTTGCTGGTACGTAGAAACCGCCATTTCTAAAAAGTGGAAGACAGCTCCCAATGAATTCTTGCCATTTGATTCTCTTTCTTTTAATTTTTCATATTCCATTTTTAGTTGATCCAGAGATGGTGCCATTGTAAATTTTTTAAAAACAACCCAGATATTTTTAGTCTTAAGGTAATTTGCAAATGTTAAAGTTATCAAACAGTCCAAACAGCCAGAAATTATTTCCTCTTCTTCTCTTTGCAACTTTTCCTCCTGGGGCAAAATCCCAAATATATTTTAAAGCCTTATTACAATTAGTTGTTGGTCTTATAATCTTCAAAGCGTCTCCTCCAACCAGTTTTAAAAGATTTTTTTTTTTAGTCCTCTCCTTCCCACTTATAACAATGAGCTTGTTTTTACCTTAAAGCAGCAGGTTTTTCAGTGCTCATTTGCTTTCTCCGTAAGGAAGGGGAATGAACTTTCCTTTCAGCACTTTCGCCGTTTTAACAACTTTTTTTGGAAACAAATGTATCAATCCAAAAATCAGGTTTCCAGGGTGTTTAAAAGTATCTTAATGACCCAGTTCAGCCAAGAAAACTTCTCCTTCTGATTCTTCCTCCTGCACAACTCTTATCCGGTTGAAGATTCCTTTGAGGCTGCCATTTCTGACAGCCGATCCACCACCTCAGGAAAAAGGAATCTAGCCGGCTGGGGAAAGGGGGTGCGATATCCCCAGACCCCTGCCCGGATCTCCTCTGTCTTCCGCTGCCTCTTTGGGGCAGCGACAACCCCCAAATCCAATTGGATTGGGGGTACCTCAGTGGCAAGCGCAGCAGGGACCCGCAGATAAGCGGATTCCTGCCGCCGCCAAAACCTTGCAACCGGAACTGGCTTACTTGACTTTCTTAAAGAGGAAGGGTTGCTTTAAGCTTTTTACACTGCTGTTGGGAGGAAATATTCCCTTGTTGGAGTTCTTCCAGCCGGGATGCAACGATTAGCACTTTGAAGAAATAATTGAATAATGAAGCAGAGCTGCCAGAAAGAAGCTTTTAATGGCAAGGAACCAAGATGAGTGACATTCAGCAAGGCTTCTTAGCTAGCTAGAAAGATTGACATTAAAACATGAGTTTACATACCCTTTCTAAATTTTGGTCTAAAACTGGATTTTGGTGAAGTTTAATTCTGTACTTGGTGACATTTAATCCTGTGTTTATTGATGGAATAATTTTTCCTATTCAGCTATATTTGGAAGGAAAAAGTTTAATCTCTGAATCTGAAAAGAAACTAGGTTGAGAAATCCAGCTAGTTCCTATGTTTATTTGTTCTGGTAATTGGTTTAACAAGCAACAGCTCCTGTTGTGATTTAATTATTTGTATTGTATTTCAATTTTTTCCTGTCTCATGGTTTCTTTTTTTATATGGGGAGGAGGTCTTCCTTCATTGCTTTAGTGTTATCTGGCACTGTCCTTTTGGGGGTGCATTCCAAGAGACAGGATGCAAGCTTGGCATTTATTTTTTTTTACTGCCTTTCTGGGGGGCATGTGATCTTTCCTTAAATCTGGATGATTTCCTTAGGATATCTTGTGAGGTGAGTGAGACCAGCTGCTGTCTTTAAGTGGTGCAAATGGATCTAAGGATTGCTTCTCCTGGGTGTGCTCTTACTGGAGAGCTTAAATGACCTCTCTACTAAAGGGTTTCACTTTATTAGCAAGAGTTGGCTGATGATAGTTATCATTGCATTTTAACTATTTTAATTCGTCAAGGTGTTCTGTCACCCTACCTAATTTGTAACTCCAGCTTGCAGATATTTTTAATCTATTGATTGGTATTTAGGGCAGCTTTTTGCAAGCAAAGAAGTTTTTAGTATTTTTGTACAGGTAATCCTTGACTTTCAACAGTTCACTTAGTAACCATTCAAAGTTACAATGGCACTGAAAAAAGTGACTTATGACTGTTTTTCACACTTATGACCATTGCAGCGTCCCCACAATCACGAAGCCAGGCAAGGAGAAGCACCCCTCGATGTGAGTGATGTCAAGTTAGCCATGCCCAGCCAGTCATATGACCACCAAGCCACACCCACCAACTAAGCCACGCCCACAACACCAGTGGTTAAAAAAAATGAATCCCATCCCTGACTGGTACTATTGATTGTATTTGTTTTCTTTTGATTTGTATTATTATTACAAAACCTTTCCTATGTTTTACAATGTTCTAAGCAACAACAAATTATTTGTGATTCAATGGAGTTTATTACAATAATAAATAAATTAGTAAATAAATAAATACTATGTCCATAGTTACAGCTATATAAATATTAAAAGTATAATTTCTGGTATGATTTGTTTTAGGAAATAAGTTGTCTGAATAAAAAGCAACAAAACTAAGTAAATAAAGTAGATAAATAAGCAATATACATAAAAGGTTGTAAGTATTAAGTAAAATTAAGTTGATTTATAGATTGGAGATTATGTTCGGCTTAACTGAATTTTTTTTCCCATTCGTGCTTCCTTTTTAAAATTCTCTCTCTCTCTCTCTCTCTCTCTGTGTGTGTGTGTGTGTGTGTGTGTGTGTGTGTGTGTGTGTGTCACCACTGCTTGAATTCCATTATGTTTTCATAAGTTCATGGTCTTTGCATCATATTTAACTCATAAAACCGGTAAGAAAACACCATTTATGATATAGAAAAGCTAGACTCATTAAGTTCATTGGAAGTTAAAGAAATACTGCTTTTTTGTAGTTTGCTGTACTACCCAGTTCTGCACCTAAGGTACCAAATAATCAAACTGATAGTGAATATAAGATTGGAAACAAAGCTTTATATGGTTTGCTAAACTGGTCTGCCACCTCCACCAATTTTAAGAAGGGAGGGAGAAGACATCCTTTTTGGATCAGATACCCATTATCAACTTGGACAGAGTGTGTCTGAACCACTATTATCTGCAATGATTTATGAGTGCAGGTATTTCTCTACCTGAACATTTTAGTGAAACCATAAATATAAGAAAAGACAGAAGCTGAAATTCAGGAATCGCTTTGAAAAGCCATCTGCAATGGAATATTATTCTCATTTGAGGAAAATTGTTATTCACTACCTAAATCTCAAGTGCACAATACTGATGTTGAATGGTATGTAAAAAAAAAAACCCTATTTTTATAATGATGAATTCATTTCTACAAAGTGATCTAGGTAGTGATCTTATTAAGCACTTTTTAAGGACTTAGCACATTTTGTATGCAATGACTGTACACTTTTAAAGAACGTTAATATGGAAAAGCTAATATAGTGCGACAGGATGCACACACCCAGAAGTTCTGCATGTGCAGTCTTACCACTTCTTAATTTTATATAAAATGTACACCCTGCCTTTCAATTAAAGGCTAAGATGCCTATAAAGAAGCAGGAAGATGACCTTGAAAGAAACAGGCAAAATTAAAAAGGGCTGGAACATTGCTTATTTTTGCTTATATAACATTACCCATGTTTGCTTATATAACATTAGTTATGTTTCTGGGAAATAAGATTCAAAATAGTTCCTCTTTGATTCATTGGGATATAAAAGGGAGAGGAGGTAAAGGATAATTTGGCTTGCACATTGAGGTAGATGAGATCAGGAAAGAGATTCTACTGGAATTCTAGAACTATATTTTACAGAGTATAAGTGTAGTTGACTGGAGAATTCTATTTAGTATTTTTAGTATTTATTTGATTTGTCAATCGCTACCAGATACAGGTATAAGAATAAATATAGTTTTGAACACATTAAATAGATACTTATAAGAAAAATAAAAAACAATAGGACAGGGATGGTAGGCACGATTAGTGTGCTTATGCACGCCCCCTACAGGCCTCTTAGGAAGGGGATGAGGACAATGGTAGACAGTCTAAGGTTAAAGTTTTTGGGTTTGGGGGAAGAAACCACAGAGTCAGGTAGAGTATTCCAAACATTGACTACTCTGTTGCTGAAGGCGTATTTTCTGCAGTCAAGTTTGGTGCAGTTAAACTTGAATTTGTATCTCCCTAGTCTAAATTTGTGTGCTCTTGCATTGTTATGATTGAAGCTGAAGTATTCATTTGCAGGTAGGACATTGCAGTGTATGATTTTATATACTATATTTAGATCTGACCGGAAGCAGCGTAGTTCTAGTTTTTCTAGGTCTAGAGTTTCAAGTCTGGTGGCATAAGGTATTCTGCAATGAATAGAGGAGTGGAGAACTCTTGTGAAATATTTCTGGACTTTTTCAATTGTGTTAATATCAGATATATGATATGTGTTCAGACTGATGAGCTGTATTCAAGTATAGGTCTAGCAGATGTTTTGTATGCTCTAGTTAGCAGTGTGATATTACCAGAGAAGAAGCTATGTAGGATTAGATTAACAACATTTAATTCCTTTTTGGCTATGTAGTTAGAGTGGGCTCTAGCACTTAGATCATTTGAGATGAGTAGTCCAAGGTCCTTGACAAAGTCTGGATCCTCAACAAGGTCTTTACTATTTAGCTTGTATTTTATTTTCTGATTTTTTTTCTGCCACAATGTAAGACAAAGCATTTATTTGTTGAGATTTGAAGTTTCCATTTGATTGACCATTCTGACACATAGTCAAGGTCTTTTTGGAGGGTAGCAGTATTGTCTGTGGTGTTGAATAGCTTTACATCATCAGCGAAGAGAATGCAGTTGCTCTTGATATGATCACAGAGGTCATTTATGTAGAGTATGAAGAGAGTTGCCTCGGGGGACACCACTGTTGACAGGTACAGAATTTGATAGAAGTTCCCAATCTTGACCATTTGTTGTCTGACAGGAATGCTTCTATACAGTTATGTAGGTGTCCAGAGATATCATAAAATTTTAGTTTTAGTAGTAGTTTGTCGTGTACCACTGAATCAAAGGCTTTACAGAAGTCTATGTAGATTGCGTCTATTGCTTTGCCCTGATTGAGTTGTGTAGTCCATATGTTTTTGCAGTGTAAGAGTTGCAGATTGCATGATTGTTTTTTTCTGAAACCAAATTGTTTTTTAGAGAGTAGGTTGTTTGTTTCTAAGTGGAGGATGATGGATTGGTTAATAATTGATTTCATGACTTTACAGGTGACACAGCATAAAGAGATTGGTCTGTAGTTTTCAACTAGGCTGGGGTCTCCCTTTTTGAAGATGGCGATGACCATGGCTTGTGACCATAGTTTTGGTAAGGAGCTGCTCCTGAAAGATTTTTCAAAGAGTATGCTTAGAGGCTCGGCTATGGCAGTGGGTAGCTTTTTAAAGAAGTAGGCACATATTCTGTCTGGTTCAATAAATAGGGATGGTTTTAGATTGCGCAATGCTTTTTCAACATTGTCTTCTGTAAAATCGATATGTATCACATCATTGTAGTTGTCTGTGGTTTAACTAGGAAATACTGGGCTTGATCCATTGCTGTTTACAAATACTGAGCCAAAGAATGTATGAAAGGTTTGCTTTGATGGTATTGTTGTTGCAGTCTTTGCCATTAGGTCCTTTCAGGGGTGGGATGGACCTTGAATCTTTTAGTTTGTTGTTTACAAAATTGTAGAAAGCATGGGTGGAATTGGTGCATAGAAGGTTTTCTTCTTGTTTAATGTGATAATTAGTACATTCAGTTTTTATCTGGTGGCATAAATTTCTGTATTGCTTTTGAAGTTGGCAACGTGACCAGATTTGATTTTTCACCAAAGTAATCTCTTTTTGGATTGAAGTTTCCTTATTGTTATGGGTGATCTGTTTTTCCTGGTTTTGGGAGTTGTTTCTGGTACATATAGTTTGATGGCTCTTTTGACTTCAAGTAAAAATATGTTGTAATGGTCTTCTACAGTATTGCATCCAGAGAATAGAAATTGCCAAACAAGTGGTTTATAAGATCATAGTTGCCTTTTTTGAAGTTATAATTGGGGATTCGGTCGTTTTGATGATATTTGTGTAGACATATGTTGAGACAAAAGTCAATCATGTTCTGGCCACTGTTGGAAAAGGGTTCTTTAATTTGTATTCCATAAATTGAATTCAAACTATTGCAGAAGATGAGATCGAGGCAGTTGTTAAGTCTAGTGTTGTTGGTTACTAGTTGTTCTACTCCCAGATTTGTTACTGCATTGTAGAAGGTTGCATTTGTGGGTTCAGTTGTACATTCGTTAAGGGTTCAGTTAATATGAGGTAGATTGAAGTCACCAAGAAAGATAAAAGCGTGTGGGCAGGATGCTGCCCATGTTGGTAGTGTATTTAGCTTGTTTGCATGTTCGATGTCATAATCAGGGGCTCTGTAACATAGTAAGAACCAAAATGTGATATTTAAGGACAGTTCACAGACAATGGTCTCAGGAATAGCAAGCTCCTGGGTAACTTGGGTGTTTTTTAGATGTAGGGACTTTTTATAGAAGATAGCAACACAACCTTCTCTACGGATTTCACGATCTGATCGGTAAACTTGATAGTCTCTTACTGTGGTAATGGAGTCAGGGAGAGATGCATTGAGCCATGTTTCACACACAAATATAATGTCGAATTTATCTGTATTTAGTAAGAGGAGAAATTCAGGTATTTTATTTACAAGGCTTCTTGCATTGAGTAGCTTGTACTCTATATAATATATAATATATATAATATATAATAAATATATAACATATAATATATAACATATAATATATAATATGTAATAGTAGTTTGCTGAAGTCCACAATGTTCAAGTTGCCAAGTTTGAAAAACACTGGTCTGTAATAGTAGAATCTTGCAAGGCTGACCTTGCAAATGGAACAATGGAGCTCTGTAAAGTTTGGAGATGGGCCAACATATATGGCTATAGAACTTAGCTTCCTACAGCCTATTAAATTCTATGTAAATTTCTCAGGCAGACTTAACAACAAACCTAGCCTAATCAATTTCTATTCAAGTTTACAAAGCCTGTAAAAACTCTGTTTTTTCTTGCTTATAGAAAGAAGCAGTATCTATCAGAGTCATGTTACATCTTGCTTCCCAACCTCTAAGCCATTACTCTGTTTGTACCTGTTTTCAATACATAGAAACCTTACAACACAACCTACAAATACAGAAGCTGCAAAATTGTAGAATCAGGCCATCATCACAAATCTCAGTGAAAATTATGTGCAAGAAGCCACTCCAAAGCATTACTTTATATTTGCAAGTCAATCAAACACACTATACATAGTGCTTACTGAAAACATGGGCAGAGAAGGAATACAAGCCATTTTCCCCCTTCCTTTTATGGGAAGGCTTCGTCAGTTTTTGTTACTTTTTAGTGCTGGATGTGAGTGAATGACAGTTTTTGCGTTATCCTAACAGACAGTTGAAGGGAATGTTGGTTGGGATCATATTTGCAGCCTGTCTTTCACTTCTAAATTCAGCAGAAGGGAAGACAATTACATGACCAGCTATACAAAGTATTTGGGGGTAATTAAAGAGGAATTGATATCACATGGCAATGCCCTCACAGAAATCTATTAATTTCATCCCTACGGACTATACTACATTCAACCAGAATGAAATCAACTATGTTGTCCAAGGCTACTGATGTCAAGACAATAGAGAGGACAGGAGCTACATTTCAAATATTGCAGAAGGGAGTGTGTCCTATATTCCTTTACCTCCTCTGAACTGCTTACTTTGTTTTCTTTCCAGATAAAATGCTAATAATCCATCCCATTAGCTGGTCAACGACTCTGCTTTTCTTGCTGCCATTCATTGCTTCCCCCCCTCTTTGACAAAAACAAAATGGAATACCAATTTTGAAAATGCCATTATCATTATGTAGAATATAATTTTAATATGTTTCAACAAATGAATATACTTATATATTTCAGGATTGTTTGCCTTAATTCAAAAGTGCAATTGAACAACCTAAAGCAACATTTGAGATATACAACCTGTCTTCACCAACACATTTTAAAATGTTACCAATATAGACCTATGTAATCATGTACAAGCAGAGAAATGTACATTGTATTATCTCCCAATGTAAATGGTTTGAACTGAAGGTTGAGTGTTAGTTGAAAGAGGCTGCATGTGCTAATATATATAACTATCTAAAACATTTTTTTAAATAATGAAAGATGTCATCTAAACCTATGAAAATACTTTCAGAGTTAATTCATCTACCTCAGGATTATCTCTTATGACTTGTATGAACATTCTTACATCATAAACAAAAGCCTTTCTCTTATCTATCACTTCATTTTTAATTAGACATGGCTGGAACTAGACGTATAACTTTCAAGAATATAAAACGTATTCGCTACCATAAAATTACAGTCTCATGTTCAGTCCAAAGACTGAGCTTCATTCTAATATAACTTTACACTAAATATGTGAATGACAGTCCAGAGAAACTTTCCATAAGTGATCAGTTTAAATATATGAAATCTAGACGTTTAGTTCTTCCCAGTCCTTGACTTAAGTTCTCATTCTTAGATACAATGGAAGGAATACCATATGACCCATTTCAAGATGAAAAGATGTCAGATTGACTGGTGTGTGCAAACAAAGCACTTTCTTGGGAAGAGATTATTGTTAGAAGACTGGATTAAAATAATCAAAACAATGGCTACTGTCATTTAATGTATTAAATATATATATTTGTATTTTTCCCCATACAGTCCCAAGTTCAATTGAGGAGAAAAGAATTTAGCTATGGATATGATTCCTGTTTCTCCTGAATAGGGGAAAAAGAATAATAATTTTCATTTGATTACATTAAACAAAATGTGGGTTAAGTGGAAAAGTAGATAATTGGAAGGGTTATATAGAAAAAAATTGTATAGCACATACAATATTTTTTGGAACTTTTAGGGTATATATGAATGTTTGTTAATATTCTGATTTATGATTCATATTATATTGACCATTTTAGTTATGTAACATTGACTTAGTAATGGTTTTAAATTTAAACTGACACAAGAAACTTTCAAATGCAGCTTTATCTACCGTTACTTCAAAATTTCTATTCAAATGTCATCTTAGAAAAAATGTGTAAATCTCTTTTCCTTTTTCTTTTTGTTTCCTCATTTTTCTCTACCTTTTAGATATCTAACAAAATAAGCAAATAAAAATAAGCTGTATCGTGTAAAAAAAAGGGTGAACATCGCATCCATTTGTGAAAAGAAAACATTATTTATTGTATAGAGGACATATAAATAATCACTTGAGATTGTTAAGGTCTGAAACTATCACGATACAATTTAGAGTGATATATCTCATGAAACCAGTGATAGGTTATAAATTGGTTCTTGTATCAGGTAGAATATGAAGAAAAGCCTCTTTAGTTGTTTATTATAAAAATATATAAATTAGATAATGATTAATGCAATTTTGTAGAGTGAAAAAGGAAAACTTTTACGTTAAAGTACCAAACTTATTATGGCCACTTATGATGACCTTATTCCCCCGTAAAAATCTTTGAATGAAGCAGCAGATAAACTTCAGCTATCAAAAATAGCTTCATTAAGAACTTTAATGAAGCACAGGAGAGCCATTTATCGATTCTGAAACTATTAAGGTGTAATATTGTTTTAATAGTACCTCTATCTTCATTTAGCCAATCATGAGATCAATGTGCCAAAAGACCTCCTTTCTCAGTTTGGTTCAATGAATGCACTTTATTATATTTTTAATGATTAAAGGCGACTATCTTCCAATCCTCAGCTGTTACCAATAGGGAAAAGGACAAGTGTATAGACAATCTAAAGGAACAAGAATGATTTATAAGGCCCGGTGGTTCCAAATAATTAATAATAATGAGAAGAACAGCTACTCTCTTGTTCTGCTTAAAGTAAGAGATTACTCCATATCAGAGAAACTTACCTGCAAACTATGTAACCCCCCACCCCCACCTCCGTGAACTGCTGTCAACCTGTGAGACATTTCTATTTCTCCGACATGTTTCGAATGCAAAAGGACTGTTTCCTGGTAGTTCTCACAGCCCCACTTCCTTTGAGGTACAGATGTGTAGCCAAAGCGCCCAATCTGATAATTCCCATTTACATATTTATAAAGACTCCTGTAAAATCTCGTATCAATTGTTGCTACTATATATAGTGCTTTTCAAAGTATCTTGTGGGCACAAGCTGCTCCACTGCACCGTTCCCGTCAGGAGTCCTGATATATCTAAAATGTGATTTCAATGTAAATGTGGCCCACATCCCATAATCATACCACTTCACAAACTCTTTTCTGCTGGGGTAGCTTAAATCTAAACACACTCAAGCAGCTTGCTGCACTGGAGCAAGATTTCTTCCATATTTTTTTTTTCTTAAGTCAAAAAATCCCCAAGACAACAATGCCAAGTGGAGAAAAAAAAAACCTGAACGTTTTCTGCAGAAAGATGGGCCGTCTCCAAATCCTTGTGGCCTATCAGACAAATTAAAGTAAATCAAGCATGAAATGAAGCAGAAGAGCCCCGAGATAAGACTCCTTTAAGTCGTTTACAGATTAGGATAGAGAGAGGTGCATCTGGTCTCTGGCAGAGAAGGAGGCCAGTTTCTCATCTCACAATAGCAGCCTGTGTATAGGATTACCTTACCTTGTCACTGACAAGGGAGAAAGCGCCTGCAGAATGTCTCTAACTAACTTCCTAATGTTCCCAGTTAAGTTGCCTTATTAAAGTATTAACGGCTGCAACGATAGAAATACGTTTTGATAAAAACAAAATAAAGCAGATGCAAGTCTGATTTATGAACGGGTCAAACATTGATTAAATTGAGATTGGGAGAAGGGAAGGAAAGTGGGGGGAGGAAGGCTAGGAACAGAGGAGCCTTCTCTTTTATTACTCAGATTTTGCTAATTGAGATAACGCATTCTGAACCGCAACCACAGCCACAGCCCACTGGTTCAACTGGCCTTGCAATCGGGGAAAGTTCAAAGAAGTCCTCTTTTTTCTAATAACGATGGCACTTGGTGACTATATAAACTGATCTTCAGATATTAACTTTGCCTGCTGGTGATCTGTATGGCAGTGCTTTCAAACGTTCTGCGCCTATTTGTTGCGATCCTGGTGGTGCAAATTGAGAGCTTCAATTCATTAGGAAGTGGGCTATTCTTAGGCAGCTGTGACTAGCTTCCTTTATTCCCCCAAAAATCCTTTGGAAAGGCTGGCAACAAAGCACATACACCCTTGTCACACTATACTCACAAATATAAAGCACAGTTGGCAAGAAGAGATAGAACTTGGCAAATGTATATTCATTTCATGCTGTACTGGAACAGTGGGAGCAATTCATTCTGTGCAGATGGTGAGACATACTTCTCATGCATCAGTATTCCTAAAGATGGCTGGGCCTACATTTCCTATCATGAACATAAAGCATTCTGCAGGTGGCTTCTTCTCCATGTAGGATTCTAGGAGGGAGTTAACAATCTTCACCAAGCCAGACAATGGAATGCTGGAAGACTCCTTTAAAAATAATTAAGATGTCAAACTATCTTTTCACTTACCTCCAATGTGGGCCTGAAATATTCATTGACTAAACAGCTACAACCAAATTCTTGTGACTTTAGCTTCTTTAAGTGACGCAGCTCTTGAATGCAAAGTAACAATTCAATTTAATAAAGGTGAAATGGAAGTCAATATAACTTGTAATTTATATTGGGAACAATACAAGTTGGAACATCCAATTTGGAATGTTCAATTTGGAACATCCAATTTTTGGAGAAACAATATTGCTAGGTGTTAAAAATGTGAAATGTATTTGCCATGATTTAAAATAGCTAATTGAGGAAACCCACCCACAATTCTTACTCAAGGCACAAATGACCAGGCTCAAATTATTTCTACCTTGGACACATTATACAAAGATTTAGATCTCTGGAGAAGCCTATAATACTGCAAAAGGTGGAAGGAAAGAGAAGAGGAGGAAGGTCAACAGCAAGATGGACTCAGTTACAGTGGCAATAGGTACACCATCAAAAAACGTGAAACATCAGGTTAGGATGAACACCACTGGAGAAAATCTATCTATATGGTCACTAAGAGACACCACCAACTTTATGGCATGTAATCAATCAATGATTAAAAATGAAATTAATTCATCAGAATATAGTATTTATTGGACCATTCAAAGAATGTTTAAAAAGAAATAGACCCTAGATTTCTTATGCTGGCAAAGTAAGAAATTTAACGGTTTGTTAACTAACACAATTTGGTCCTGTTCTATTATAGCTTTGGTTTAGTTTCAAATCACTGCATATGGTAATACAATTTTGAGAAAGAAATAATGTAGTGAAAATCTTAGTGTGTCAGGGCTGCCAACCTTGAGTGATAGTTCGGAGTGAGACACTGCGAGGGAGCGGAGCGACCGAGGGGGGGGGATGGTGTGGAAGGGGGATGTCCCCCCTTCCACGGTAGGGAGCTTTGACAATTTTACATTTTAAATGGTGCAATCTGATGCATACTTTAGTCATGATTTGGACATATACATACATACATACATGCAAGCAGCACCAATGTACTTGAACCGGATTTGTAAGATATTAATAATGCAGTTCACTGACCATGAATAATTGAAGTTCCTGACTTGTATCTGCAGTATTCTACCTCAACTGACTTTATTAGCTTAGTGATGTACTATAGACCACTATAGGATGAATTCAATGTGCAACAAAAAGACAAAAACCCGAAACAACTACAGAGATAATGCAAATACATCAATGGGTATTCTTCTTTCTGTATCAAATACCATACTACATGCCAATATCAAATGCTATAGTCTCAGTCTTTAATTATATACTAACTTGTTGACTGAAATAGGGGTTCATAATTTCAGACATGTATAAACTAAACATTTAATCAAATAATGAGTGCTTCATATAAATATACATATTGTTAACTGTAAAACTCATCTACTGTATTCTGAAGCTTGAGCACAGTGAGGAAACAGTATATTATTTATTGGGTAAGTTTAGATTCTGAACTTAATGGTCTTACTGCTCTTTGGATGGTAAATTGTGTTAAGATTAGAATATGTTCTAGTTGAGTCAGGGCTATCCCAATTTGGGGCTGAGAAGCCTACTGGCATCAAAAAAAGTCCTTATTGAGTCCTTATCTAAGGGTTTGAAAATACGATAATAATGTAGTACAGTCCTGTCGATCTGGAGCATGGAGACCTAGGATTTAAACTCAAAGGAGAAAGAGGAAAAAGTGATTCCTTCATCCACTGCCAGAGATGTAATCCTGTCAGTCCTCCAACCTTTCTATTAAGTATTTTGCAAAAAAGCTGCCCAGCCCCTTTATAGATCAGCCTGGCGCGCTTCTCGCCTTGCTGGTTTGGGAAGACTCTTTTGGATCAGCTAAAAGAGAGCATAAGGCATGTAAAGGGGTGGTAATAATAATTATAATAATAATAAAATTTAAAATAATAATAATTTTATTCAGAGTTGTGTTGGATCTCTTTTTTGGGGGGGGGGGTTGTCCCATTCTTTCTTGGTGTTCTTTCTGTCCTTTTTGCTTTTTTAAATGGTCTTTCTCCCCTGGGTCAGAAATCCAGCCAGAGAAAATAAAGAAACATCACCAAAGATTTAAACACCAAAGGGTTAAATGGAAGCCACTCCGTTGGCTTTGCTTACCATTGTTATTACTGGCCGAGGCTGTAAAGAGGCTTTGCCAGCCCCCTCGTGTCCTTCTTTGGAAAGCCTAGGGCAGCTGGCTTGTCCCAGAGGACATTGCAGAGAGGGAGAGGGCGGGGCAAAGTGGCTGCGAGCGCCCCGGGCGGCGAAGAAGCCTCCTGCTCTTCGCTTTCCTGAAGCGATAATGATCGGCATCGTGACAGTTACGGGACGCCGGCAGAAGGATTAAGGCGGGAAAAGAGGCGCGGTGGGGTGGCTGGGCAGGGCGGGGCGACGCTGGGAGCTCATCCTTCTCCTAAGCTAAGGGGAATATTCGGAATATAATCAGAGAATGTAGGGATATTTTTGTACATTCCATGATTTTGGGGGTTTAGCGTGAGATTTTGTTTATCAGAGTGAGACAGTCAAAATTGATTGAATTGCGTGAGTCTCACGCTGATTGCGTGAGAGTTGGCAGCCCTGGTGTGTTGTTCAATTATATATCAAAAATGTGGGGAGCTTCAACTCTGTCAAGAGATACAGCAAAGAAGAAAATTCTACAAAATTGGAAAGAAAGTTATTATCTTAATTTGAAGGAATGGGTCCAGGACATGAATTTGTGATTTGAAAACCCTTTGATTTTTAAAAATGAGATGACATTTTGTGTTGACATCTGGTCTAGAATTAATTATAAGCTTATCAATTGTATTACATATATATAGTTATAGTTATCACACATATTTTTGTTAATTCATTGTAATAATGTTTCTTTTCTTCAGATTCAAAAAGAAATACAGTATATAAAATGACATTGCATCTGACTAAAATATTGTACAACTGCTGTGGTCTTAATAAAACTTATGTATAATTTAACTTGATTTCCATAACATTTGTTCTCATCTTTTTTAGTTAGAACACAAAGTGATTGTGTTCGAACTAAAAAAAACCCCCAGTCTTCAAGAAAATTATTTCTATGTCATGCTGCTGTCTCTAAAGTAATATGGATTAAAATAAAAGAAAACAAAGTTATACAGTTGTTCTGCTTCCAGGAAACAGCATGACTTAACAATATAAAATTAGCACATGTGAAACAAAAGATCTACAAAACAAAACAAAAAAAATAGCCATAACTGTTTGTCTACATTACATTCATTCCAGGTATTTGCTTAAACCCTTCATGAAAAATTTAGCAAGTAATATACTGTAAAATTTAATTTCATGTCTACCAATATTTATTATGACATTGTATTCTACAGAGCATTATAAAAATAAACTTTAGAAATGTGCTTAGATGAGCAATATATTATCTACTTATTACATTAGTATCATCTCCTTCTTTAATATCCACAAAGTTTCATATCTTATTCCTTTTTCATCTCATTCCTAAAATACTGTGGAGTATTTTAGTTACAGAAATACTGATTAGTTCAAAACCAGCCGACAAATCCAGATCTAAGCAAGAATGTGAACTCATAACACTGACATCCAGTTAAATTGGCACTAACTTCTCCTTATGAGAATCATTGCCAATTTCATCTATGTATAAAATAGATGAGAGCAGGGTACAGTATCTATACATATATATAGATACTGTATACATACACACACATATGTACAGTATAGTATGTATATATACCCCCACACACAAACAATAGTGATGACACAGATAATAGATAATCAGAGTTGGAAGGGACCTTGCAGGTCATCTAGTCCAACCCTGACCCAAGCAGGAGACCCTACACCATTTCTAACAAATGGCAGTCCAGTCTCTTTTTGAAAGTCTCAAGTGATGATGCAACTTCCCACAACTTCCAAGGATAAGCTGTTCCATGGGTTGATTGTTCTCACTGTCACAAAATTTCTCCTTATTTCCAGGTTAAATCTCTCCTTGTTCAATTTCTATTCCTTGTCTAGCCTACAAGTACTGTAGAAATAGCTTGAGCCCTTCCACTCTGTGGCAGCCCCTTAAATATTAGAAGACTGCTATCATGTCTCCCCTTGTCCTTCTCTTCACTAGACGAGCCATGGCCAGTTCCTGTAACCATTCTTCATATGTTTTAGTCTCCATCCTTGTTGCTCTTCTCTGTATTTTTTCTAGAGTCTTAACATCTTTTTTGTAGAGTAGTGACCAAAACTGGATGCAGTACTCTAGGTGTGGTCTTACTAGGGCTTTATAGAGTGGTATTAGTACCTCACTTGATCTTGATTGTATCTCTCTGTTAATGCAACTTAGGATTGCATTAGCTTTTTGAGCGGCAACTGCACACATACATGATAGATGTAACCAAGTGAGAGCAACATTAGGAAGGAATATGAAAAGCTTGAGAAGTACCAGGGCCTGAAGAAGGAACCAAAAAGCACATGGAAAGTAAGGGCCAAAGTGGTCCCAATGGAGGTAGGGGCACTTTAAGCTGTGTCTCCTAGGCTGGGAGAGTAGCTCCAACAGATCCCAGGAACAACATCAGAGCTCTCTGTCCAGAAGAATGCAACACTATGAACAGCTAAGGTATTACAAAGAACCCTCAGGCACCTAAATCTTTGGTAGAGGAGCAGAGAAACATACCATGCAGGAGGCTGAAAAGGGATTTTTTAAATTATTATTAGCTACTTTATTTTGTTTCAAATGTCAATATGGAAAGGACAGTAAATTTAGAAAATCATACTTAAGGAAACAGAATCTATGTATAGTTGAAAATATCCAGCGAACAACCTCATTCACTCAGTAATTCACTCAATAGAAGAACGCTTAGCAACATGTTTTGAAACAACTATGCAAGCAAGTCTAATTTCTCTTGAAAAAAAAATACAGCACAGATAAGTGAGTACCTATCAGCTCAAAAACAAATCCAACAACCACAACCACTACCTCAACTAAAATCACAACTACAACCAAAAATAACCACCAAACCACAGCCACAAACAATTACTATCCCTTTAAATAATTCCACAAATAATATCTCCTTACTCATCAGAGACGCCATGGAACGTGAACAGAAACATCCAAATGCCATCTTATTTGGTCTCGAAGACACCAACGAATCAAATGACATCATCAAAGTTCATGATATCACAAGCAACTCAAATACAACAAAAATCTCTGCTGAAGATATCATTTGAAATAACCAGAGATGGCCACGGGTACAAATACAATGAAGGCTCTGTGGCCCCAAGATTTTGTAGAGTTGTATGCAAAAATGCATATTCATTCATATAATAAATGCCATTGCAAAAACCAATCCCGACTACAAAAAACTTCGCTCAAGACCAGACTTATCCATACTGCAAAGAATGCCCTCCCATGAACTCCACGAACTCAAAAACCATCTAGACAGTGGAGAAAAGGACTACAGAGCTGATTGGATCAAAAGAAAGTCACACAACCCACAACTCCGCATCCAACCCCACCCCATCCGATCCAACACCACTCAAAACTAGGCATGCACACCCCTAATCACCTCTATTCCAAACACAACTGGTCTTAACTGCAAACTACTCAATACAAGAAGCCTTGTAAATAAAATACCTGAATTTCTCCTCTTACTAAATACAGATAAATTCGACATTATATTTGTCTGTGAAACATGGCTCAACGCATTTCTCCCTGACTCCATTACCACAGTAAGAGACTATCAAGTTTACCGATCAGATCGTGAAATCCGTAGAGGAGGTGGTGTTGCTATCTTCTATAAAAAGTCCCTACATCTAAAAAACACCCAAGTTACCCAGGAGCTTGCTATTCCTGAGACCATTGTCTGTGAACTGTCCTTAAATATCACATTTCGGTTCTTACTATGTTCGAACATGCAAACAAGCTAAATACACTACTAACATGGGCAGCATCCTGCCCACACGCTTTTATCTTTCTTGGTGACTTCAATCTACCTCATATTAACTGGACCCTTAACGAATGTACAACTGAACCCACAAATGCAACCTTCTACAATGCAGTAACAAATCTGGGAGTAGAACAACTAGTAACCAATAACACTAGACTTAACAACTGCCTCGATCTCATCTTCTGCAATAGTTTGAATTCAATTTATGGAATACAAATTAAAGAACCCTTTTCCAACAGTGGCCAGAACATGATTGACTTTTGTCTCAACATATGTCTACACAAATATCATCAAAACGACCGAATCCCCAATTATAACTTCAAAAAAGGCAACTATGATCTTATAAATCACTTGTTTGGCAATTTCTGTTCTCTGGATGCAATACTGTAGAAGACCATTACAACATATTTTTACTTGAAGTCAAAAGAGTCATCAAATTATATATACCATTAACAACTCCCAAAACCAGAAAAAACAAATTACTCAAAACAATAAGGAAGCTTCAATCCAAAAAGAAATCACTTTGGCGGAAAAACAAATCTGGTCACGTTACCAACTTCAAAAGCCGATACAAAAATTTATGCCACCAGATAAAAACTGAATGCACCAATTATCACATTAAACAAGAAGAAAACCTTCTACACACCAATTCCATGCACACTTTCTACAATTGTGTAAACAACAAACTTAAAGACTCATCCTACCCCTGAAAGGACCTAATGGTAAAAACTGCAATGACAACACTATTAAAGCCAACCTCTTTAACACATTTTTTGGCTCAGTATTTGTAAGCAGCAATGGATCAGTATTTCCTAGTCAAACCATAGATAGCTACAATGGTAATACATATAGTTTTTGCAGAAGATAATGTTGAAAAAGTACTACGCAATCTAAAACCATCTCTATCTATTGGACCAGATGGAATATGTGCCTACTTCTTAAAAAAGCTATCCACTGCCATAGCCAAATCTCGAAGCCTAATCTTTGAAAAATCTTTCAGGACCAACTCCTTGCCAAAACTATGGTCACAAACCACGGTCATCCCCATCTTCAAAAAGGGAGAGCCCAGCCTAGTTGAAAACTATAGACCAATCTCTTTGTGCTGTATCACCTGTAAAGTCATGGAATCAATTATTAACCAATCCATCATCCTCCACTTAGAAACAAACAACCTACTGTCTAATAAACAATTTGGTTCGAGGAAAAAAACTATCATGTAATCTGCAACTCTTACACTGCAAAAAAATATGGACTACACAACTCGATCAAGGCAAAGCAATAGACACAATCTACATAGACTTCTGTAAATCCTTTGATTCAATGGTACATGACAAACTACTCCTAAAATTAAAATATTACGGTATCTCTGGACACCTGCATAACTAGATAGAGGCATTCCTGTCAAGCAGAAAACAAATGGTCAAAATTGGGAGTGTCCTATCAAATTCTCTACCTGTCAATGGTGGTATCCCCCAAGGCAGTGTTCTAGGACCAACTCTCTTCATACTCTTCATAAATGACCTCTGTGATCATATCAAGAGCAACTGCGTTCTCTTCGCTGATGATGTAAAGCTATTCAACACCACAGACAATATTGCTACCCTTCAAAAAGAGCTTGACTATGTATCAGAATGGTCAAACAAATGGCAACTTCAAATCTCAACAAATAAATGCTCTGTCCCACATAGTGGCAAAAAAAGTCAGAAAAAAAAAATACAGGCTGAATAGTCAAGACCTTGTTGATGATCCAAACTCTGTCAAGGATCTTGGAGTACTCATCTCAAATGTTCTAAGTGCTAGAGCCCACTGTAACTATATAGCCAAAGAGGCGTTAACCTAATCTAACGTAGCTTTTTCTCTGGTAATATTACACTAATAACTAGAGCATATAAAACATTTGCTGGACCAATACTCGAATACAGCTCATCAGTCTGCAACCCACATTTCGTGTCTGATATTAACACAGCTGAGAAAGTCCAGAAATATTTCACAAGAAGAATTCTCCACTCCTCTAATCATTGCAGAATACTTTATGCCACCAGACACGAAATTCTAGACCTAAAAAACCTAGAACTATGCCACCTTCCGTCCGATCTAAGTATGGTATATAAAATCATATATTGCAATGTCCTACCTGTCAATGAATACTTCAGCTTCAACCAGAACAACACAAGAGGAAACAATAGATACAAACTCAAGGTTAATCGCACCTTACTTGATTACAGGAAATACAACTTCAGCAACAGAGTGGTCAATGTCTGGAATACTCTACCTGACTCTATGGTTTTTTCCCCCAACCCCAAAAACTTTAACCTTAGACTGTCTACTATTGACCTCACCCCTTTCCTAAGAGGTCTGTAGGGGGTGTGCATAAGTGCACCAACGTGCCTACCATCCCTGTCCTATTGTTTCTTTTTTGTTGTTGTTGTATGCATCCATGTATTCATAACTATGTTTTACTTATACCTATTATCTTGTAAGCAATTGACCAATAAAAATAATAAAAATAAAATAAATAAACTATTGGTAGCAGAACATCAATTGCTTTCAAATAGAAGAAACTTTAATTTGCCGACCAACTCAAACAGTTCCTAGACCTTAAGTGGAAATTGTGAACATTAGGTGAATATTTTAAAAAGAAATTGTTTTCATATTAGATAAAATAAAAGTTATTTAATTTTTTTAGCTTATATTCACTTATCATGAACCTCCGACCAAATATATCTTTATGGGGCATTACGTACAGTGCATAAATTAATTTTCATTAGTTTCCTTTTTCTTATTTATATAAATTACAGCTGCTTAAAAACATTAATAAGTTGATTCTTGTTTCCCAATTAATTGTTTATTAATATTCATGCAAACTTAGAATAACAGAATAACAAGCTTGGAAGGGACCTTGGAGACCTTCTAGCCCAACCCCCTGCTAACCAGAAAACCCTATTTCATTTCAGACAGATGATTGTCCAATCTCTTCTTTAAAACCTTCAGTGTTGGAGCACTTGTGCTCTGTGTTTTGTACAATTTCTTATTAAATATAAGAAAGATATATTCAATCTTAATAAATCTATTATATATAATCTTATACAGAAATACAAGAATCTGGGATCCCCCAATTGCTATTCTTCAAGAATATAAACACTTATTCAACTGTACCTTTTTAAAGAACGCCAAAGGGCAATAATCTTACAAAGTTAGAATTAGTTTATATCTTTCATACATCATGGTAAAACAAAACATACTCTTTGATGAGAACTATATATATTTTAAAAAGGCTTTCAAAAGCATACGCATAATTATAACATGTTTGGGACTATCAGTGAAAAAAAAGAGAAATATACTAAATGTACTGCCATTATAAACATTAAATTTGCATGTGAAATGCTGAACATATATTTTCCATTTAACTTGAATTGATATCGTGACAAAAGAGGTTCGTTTCATGATTACAGTATCTTCTTAGTTTCTTTATAATTCAACTGCTTTATTGCATTAAAACTGTACAACACTTTTGGAATACACTGGGAAAGAGATTCACATTTGATCTGAATTAGTTATTGATCTGACTAACATGACAATCCAAGAAATTAGTAGCAAACCATTATTCTGAAATTTAAGGGCAAAAAAAAAAAGACATCAGTTATTTGAATAATTTAAAATTAATCAGTGTTTTAAAACGTTTTATGCTTTGCAAAGACATATGAGTGCCTAACATTTCTGAATAACAATATATCCAATGAAAACATTTTTTTAATTTTACTACTTGGTCCGGAATTATTAACTGTGATTGAAGCTTCTGAATTATTAATATTGTTAGAACTTCAACTTATTTGAAGTTCCTAAATCTAGTATTAAGCATAACTGAAAAGTTGTATTAAGATCAATGTGTATTAAGATAAACATGTGGCAATTTTGGAATAATGAATTAAAATATCCTATTTAATTAATAGGCTAGAGTTGTATTAGTATTTCATGATGTTAAAATTAAATTAACCTAACCAGTTATTTTTTTCCAAGTTTACTGACTACCCTAAAGTATTATTGCAAATATACAGTTTCAACTTCTTAAATTGGAAACAAATCAGACAAATGCTCGACTTACTTGTCTTGAATGCGTTCTATGTTAACACTTTTGGAAAAAGTGTTGAAAAAAGAAATAAGGGTCAAATATATAAATAAGATGAATCATATTCTGAAAATATATAACCTACCAATGTCGGAAGAACTTTGTATTTATCATGGATCACCCCGACATTGTTTTACCCCAATGAAAAGATTCTAATGTATCTGACCTACAACCCTGGACAGAAGTCATTTCTAAATTTTTTACATGAGAATTGATTTCCACCAATATCATGGAAAGTCTGAGCAATATAATTTCCTATGGTCAAAATTCAATTTATTGAATTCTGTTGCATATGCAAATATTCCAATATGCATACTTTTTCTGTTTATTATTGCACTATTGCCTTTTGTCATTTATATTTGTTCTTCATTATTGCAATCTGTATCCTCCAAGCAAAAGAGAAATGTGGTACGTATTGGGAATGAGTTCATAAAGAGAGATGGTTTGAAATGCACGACTGCAGCACAATATTTCTGATTATGTAGCTGTAGTTATGATACAGTAATCGGCAATGGAAAATAATTTACTATACAAATTGGGCAGGACTGGCTCTGTATCCTGTCACAGTAATATTTCATGACATCACCCTCAAACAACTTCAGTTGTAAAAATGCTGCCTCCCACTTGGCTGATAAGCTATCTTGAATGAGCTTCATCTGTTAGTCAACTTGACAAATTTTACCTCCTTTCACTTCCTTTATGAGGTGAAAAAAGAAGGACATTCTTGGTTTTTTTTCTGAGGGGAAACTTTTGGGAAAAAAGTATTTAACTCTAAGAATTTGCTACATATGGATTTCACAAATCTAAAAATATAAACCAGATTCTACTTCAGCTTTTCCTTTCCAAGTGTTTATGGGATGCTTTAGGTCAGGAATATCAAACATGATTTTATTGAGGGCCACATCATAGTTGTGTTTGACCTCAAGGGGCCAGGAAGATCATGGTCAGGGTGGGCGTGGTCAGCTTGACATCACTCATGTCAGGGGCATCTTTAGTGGCCTGAGCACTCTGTCCACGAAAATGGGCTGCCAATTTTTGGTTGGGACAGCCTCCTGCAACCCTCTGCCAGCAAAAATGGAGTGGCCTGAGTTCTGTTTTTGTTGGCAGAGGGTTGCAGAAGGCTATTTGGCATCCTATTTTTTCTGGCAGAGGCACCACAAGCTGGTCTTTTGCTGTTTCCAGAGCAGCCCAGTGGGACAGATTCAGCCCACGGACCTTTAGTATAGTGCACACAAAAGTGGAGAACATGCTTATAAATTGAAAAACTACAGGAAAAAAAATAGTAAGGATCAGCTCTTCTTTTGCTTGGATATTTCAGCATTTCATTGTTCTGACCGCAATCCTTTTTAATGACTTTGTTCTGACAATTTAAAATAAATGCTGAGCTGAATGTCCAAGTATCTTTTTAAAAAAGGATGGATCATCTTTACTTGAAATTATTTTAATATCTCAGTGCATTTACTTAAAATCACAGTTTTAACATGGTCAATCTAAATCTTTTTCAATTTTTATCTGTATTGAACAAAAAATCCTTCTTGTATACTACCCTGATGTTTCTAGTGCCTGACATTTCCAAACATGACATTTTTCTTGCCCTATAGGTACATATTGTATCAGATTTGTGAAAATGTCTGTGTTAAAGGAAAGGATTCTGTTATATAAGTTGACAACAGTATGTGTTCTTATTTTATTAATTACAATGGTTGATTAATTACTATTCATTTTCACAGACAAGAAACAAAAGATCCTTTGAGTAATTCTCGGTCTATAATTATCAGTGCCTTCAGGTTTTTGTTTTGTTTTTCAATATTACAATAGCATGATAGGGTATAGAGAAAGCTAAAATTAATTAAATATAAAAAATTTAAACAAGGCAATGATCTTCAGGAATGATGTTTGGCTATGTGATGCTTACCAGAATGTGACTTATTTTAAGAATCTATTGGTACATGTCCCATTTTTAAGACTTCAGCTGCAATTCTATGGTCTTTCAGAAGTATCACATGGCTATCTACTAATACCTTGTTATCTTCCTCTCCAGTGATAGAGGGAGAAAACTAATCTTGTAGAAAGTAGGAGACAATGTTAAATAACCTTCACAGCTTTTGTGTTCCATGGATGGGTCAAGGCTTTGATTTGCCTTCATTAATCTTAATACAATCAGTAGATTTCCTATGCTTTTCCATTGACATGATAACTCATAACTCTGTCATTTCCTCAGATTAAATGTAACCCCAAATGACTTAATCCTACATCCAATCCTATTATCTTCACACAAAAAAGTGGTGAAGAAGGCCAGCTCATACCTCCTTGTCCCATTTTCTTAACTAAACCTTCCAGAAAGAGAGTTAAAGAGAAGAAACAGTTGAAGAACCAAGTGTACCTATTATATATATAGATAATTAATATCTATATTGCCAAAATCCTAGCAGCATCAGAATACACTTCCCAAATGCTGATCATCTCCAGGATCGAGCAGTGTTACTATTCCTATTTGAATAATGAGGATGGAACTAGTTCTCTTAGGAAGCCCTGCCAGGACTGTTTTGATGCAAATATTTATGGGACAACAGGCACTTTCTGGAGAAAGCAGGTAAAAGTTTATATTCTCCAAATGACCATTTTGGATAATTTTAATTGTGTGCTGCTAAAACCACCAACAAGGAAATCTGAAAGTACTCGCTGTTTTACAAAGGAGGCAAATATTTAAAATATTGATCCAGGGCCAATACAAAATAAACACAACCAAGTATTCTCATTGCTGATATTCTGAATAACAAAGGAGTATTCAAAAACTGGAAATTAGGGAAATTAAGGAAAACTAGACATTGGGAGAAAAACACTGTACTGATAATTCTTTGGTGTTGCTACTACATTTACCTAAACTCACCTAGATCAATTGGAAACTACCTAGAAGACGTTCATGCAGAATTTCTGATCCACAACTTGTGCCAATCTCTTCTCATATTTAGGAATGTGAAAGCATTTTATAAGGAATAGTTCAAGAATCTCAACCAAATGTTCACAAAAGATTGAAAAAGGGGTATACAACTCTCTGATATGCTTGCAAGCCTCTATCACCACCCTTTTCTTCAAGCACAAGACACATAGTTTGAAAAAGTAGAAGAAAGCAGCAAAAATCATCAAGAATCATCTTCACATAAGCAAACATTAGTCTCAGGTTAAAACTGATATGGTTTCAAATGTAATTTCAGGCTATTGCAATAAATTATTTGAGCTATCAAAATTGTGTTGACTAGTTCCTATCTTAATAGAAATGCTGAACTGTCAACTAGTAATTTAACTTCAGGTGGAAAATTCCTTCATTAAAAATAGTGAGCACTCATTAATGGTGATCATAATCCTGAATTATATAATTTGCCACAGTAATGAAACCCTTAATCTTGAAGTAGCAAGTCCACAGAAATCAAAAACTCTCAAGATGGACTTCCAAAAGAATATCAAGATTACATAATCCATGTACTATCTATAGGTCTCAGTTAGTATTGCATATGGGTCCAATAGAACTTTCCTTTCCTTTAGAAAGGGGAGATATACCAGAAAGAAACTCAACCAAGTGTACTAAAATCATTTCACATGTAAGTCTTATGGTAGAAAAGCTCCGGAAAAAGAAAGATTTCTACTTTTCAAAATATACCCACCTTTTTAGTCTCCCCACCCCAAAATCAATGCTTACCCAAGCTTAAAATTCATCCCCTTGGATCTACATCTTCCTTATGAATTCAATGAACTCAGTATTAATCAGGGACCATGCATTCAGTCATAAGAAAACAGAAACCTCGCCAGCAGTTTTATAAGAAGTTCAATTACGATTTATATTGACTGTTTCCTAGTATGATTTGATTGTTGGATGTACCCGATGACTATCATTAAGTGTTGTACATTATGATTCTTGATTCTTAATGAATGTATCCTTTCTTTATACTGAAAGTATTTACACCAAGACAAATTCCTTCTGTGTCCAATCACACTTGGCCAATAAATTATTTTATTGTATTCTATTCTATTAAAATTAAAATATAGTAAATTCTCTATCTACTGGTGGTCTAGATTTTTGTAGCCCATGGATCTAGAAGGAGCCCATTTTTAATGCTCATGACTCTGGCTTAATAGCAATAGCACTTAAGACTTTACAGCCCTCTCTAAGCGGTTTACAGAGACAGCATATTGTCCCCAACAATTTGGGACCTCATTTTACTCACCTCAGAAGAATGGAAGGCTGAGTCAACCTTGAGAGTGGTGACATCTGAACTGCCAAATTGCAGGCAGCCAGCAGTCAGCAAAAGTAACCTGCAGTACTGCACTCTAACCACTGCACCACTGTGGCTTATATGTAATAAAGAGATAAAAGTCACAAAGAAAATACAGCTATTTTAAATGGTATTCAGATTTGCTCTGTGAAACAGCTAATCTATATTTTCTTAGTCTCATGTGTTGGTATTTGTTCATCTTGCAAATTGCTACAGCTGGAATATTAAAAAATGATCCTGGAGTCCCTGTGTAAAGTATTAGGCTAGATTCTATAGTATTTACAGGCTAGTAAGATTATTCTGTTGAATTTCCTAAATATACTACTGCACAGATACTTTAGATAAATTTAAATATTTTGTATTTTGTGAGCTAATAAGAAAGTGGTTCTACTATAAAAATAGGCACAGGGCACCTTCAAAAATTGTGTTCTGGGGACTTTACTTTGCATTACTGGAATACAACCATTTAGTTTTGGGTTGGGTATTTTTTATGTTGTTTTGGGTTGGGTTGGTGGTTTTTTTTTTTTTATTCTGGCCATTAATTACAAATAAATTCATCTCTCTCTTCTGAGGCCTGAAGTTCACTTGTTGTTGTGATTGCTGTTTGATGACTTGCATTCAAACTCTAACCAAAAAAAGATGAGGCCAACATTGAAATTCATCTCACAGTTCAGAATTTACTTAACGGCCAGCTTGTGCACTGTGATAAACAGAATGATGATCCGGCAACATGTCTTTATCCATGGTTTGCTTTAATTAACGCTGGCTTGTTTGTTCAAAAGATGATTAATATGCCAATGAAAATTGCATAATTGAATACTAGAACACTGGCACAATCATGAAAGACACATGCAGTTTTTGATTAACGATTATTATTATTACTATTACTATTATTATTATTCACTTTAATGTATATTTCTGGGTGGGAGAGAATGCAGCTTATGACCAAAAGGTGAAAATAAACAAGACACCAGGGCACTCCCTGGGCAAATTCAGTTTGATATAAAGGAACAAATTAGAATGAATGAAAACAAATCAGAAAGATACACAATGCAGCAATATACCATATGATTATTCTGCTCGTTAATTGTTCTGCTGGTTAATTGTTCTCACTATTAGGAAGTTTCTCCTTAATTCAAGTTGCTTCTTTCCTTGAATAGTTTCCATCTATTGTTTTGTGTCTTGTCTTCTGGTGGGTTTTGAAAATAAATTGACCCCCCCCCCCATTTCTTTGTGGTAGCGCCTCAAATATTAGAATGCTGCTATCATTATTATCTTTTTTACTCCATTATATTAAGGAAGGAAGGAAGGAAGGAAGGAAGGAAGGAAGGAAGGAAGGAAGGAAGGAAGGAAGGAAGGAAGGAAGGAAGGAAGGAAGGAAGGAAGGAAAATTCACTGATTTACAATTAAATGATTCTGGGTTCGATGGGTAGGCAGGCAGGCAGGCAGATAGATATTTGACATGATAGCAACATTCTAATATTTGAGGCGCTACCACAAAGAAATGGGGGGGGGGTCAATTTATTTTCAAAACCCACCAGAAGACAAGACAGAAAACAATAGATGGAAACTATTCAAGGAAAGAAGCAACTTGAATTAAGGAGAAACTTCCTAATGGTGAGAACAATTAACCAGCAGAACAGCTTGTTTTCAGAGGTTGTGGGTACTTCATCACCGGGTGGCTGTAAGAAGAGACTGAACATCCACTTGTCTCAAATTATATATAGTCTCCTGCTTGAGCAGGGAATTGGATTAGAAGATCTCCAACATCTCTTCCACTCTATTCTGATTATATGTACTTTATTAAAGAGAGGTAGCAGCTACTCAAACAGAAAAAATAGGAAGAAAAAGATAGAATATTCTAACATTACCAAAAATAGTGAGAAAGAAAATAAAAATAAATCCTTTCTCAAGAATTATAATAATTAAAGAATTATAGTTGGCATTGGTAGAAGGTGGATTAGGACCCATTAGATTATTTGAATGTTCTAGTTTTTATTTCTCCATCAAAAAATGCAGCATATATCTCAGTAGTACTTATGCTGCTGGTGGCAAATCAAAGCCGATTATGAATCTACCAGTCCTGAGCCCTATTATCGCCTAGATATCCCTTTACCCTTGACACCAAACATGTGCCCCATTCAGTTGTTGCATTTAATGTCCTGCCCTTAAGTCAGTGGGGGAGAAAGGAGAGGAGAAAACCCAGGTGGAATGAAGTAACTCATCCTCATTTTCTGTTCTAGCCCAGCAACATTTCTGTTTGGTAGCAGATATATCATTTCAGGAACAAAAGTGATAATCACCACTCAGTGTAATTATAATATAACATAATAAATTATATAACAGCTATTCCAGTTTCCTAATGTTTTATGGTGACTGCTATTACCATCACTTAATAAAATCCATAATTACAATTTCATTACTTCAATAGAGAAAATTGTCAGAAAGTATCAAAAAAATAGCCATCAGAAATGAAGATTACTGGAGTATCTAGATCAATATCCAATTATGTTCACATGAGTATAACGTTCTGTATTTGCCAGAAATTACAAATTAGGGGCTAAGCAGATATTCAGTATAGAGAATTTGTTTCTTTAACAAATATGTCAAGTTTTCTTAAAGGAAAGTCTTGATAAATATAAATTAAACTGCTCCAAACACTCCCTGCTTGATGCAATTTAACATGGGCCAATCTATATGCATTTCCACCTTTACTTGCAGCTTTCTCAATTTAAGTGTTTTGTGCTGAACCAAGGTAATTTTCAGTGCAATAACAGAAAACACAATGTAGACAATAAAAATGTCATTTTAAGTTCATAAGAATTAATATTTACAAGACTCTTTATGACAAGACTGCTCCAATCCTGTTGCATCAATACAAAATACTTCCTTGAGCTAAATCTAATATTTTCAAATAAAACTAGGTTTACACAAGATGAGAGAACCATGCATAGGAAGGAAGGAAGGAAGGAAGGAAGGAAGGAAGGAAGGAAGGAAGGAAGGAAGGAAGGAAGGAAGGAAGGAAGGAAGGAAGGAAGGATTCTATTTATGCAGAAACACAAAAAGCAATAACTGATTAATGGCAATTAAAGGCCTATAAAGAGTATTCCCAAACCAGGTTATCTCAAATCCCAAGAGGTACCAAGTACAAGTGTGATGCAAATATTCCTTTTTATCAAGGTGGCAGAGGGTCTGGCTAACCTGCTTTGTGCATTCTTGGAGAAACCATTCTAGACAGGTTTCAGAGTACGTCAAAACACATTTGATCATCTTTTCTGATCTGTTCAATTGGAAAATCAAAGGACAAAGAGTTATCTTCTGAAAGAATCAGCCATAATGACTAGTAAACTGAATAGAGATAGGAGACTATGTTTTTAGTATGAATAGGGGAAAATATTTGTTGGTCAAAGTTGAAATGAAGGGGTCCTTGGTGCGCTTTGAGCTTGCTTGCTTTTTTGCCCAATCTGGGTAACATCATCAGTGCTAGTAAAGAGCATGATTTGGTGCCAGTTGATATGTTTGTGGCTTGCCTCATCATCCTTGGTGGGAATTGTCTTACAAGATTCTTTGGTTGGGCTGTTTACAGTTGGCTCTTTGGTAATTTCTTGATTGGGGTATTGTTTACTTGATCGGGGGTATTTGGTGTCTTCCATACCTGCACAAAGGCTATTCTGGCGGCTGTTATAATATGTAACACTAGGTATTTTACTTCTTTCGGTAGTCTTTCTTTAATGATTCCTATTAGAAAGGATTCCGGTCTGAGCTCAATCTGATAGCCAGTGATCTCTTTTAACCAATTTTTAATTTGAATCCAGTATGTCCTGGCCCCTGGGGCACATCCACCACATGTGATAAAATGTACCATCAACTTTTTTGCACTTCCAACATTTAGGACTCATATTGGAGTAGATTTTTGCCAATCTTGTTGGGGCTAAATACCATCTATAAAACATTTTATATATGTTTTCTTTGTATGCTGCAGATACTGTTAATTTATAATTTATATTCCATATTTTCTCCCATTCTTCTAATTCTATAGTGTATCCAAAATTCTGTGCCCATGCAATCACTGTACTTTTGCCTATTTCCTCTTCCATTTTAAAATCTAATAAATATTTATATATTTTAGCTATAAGTTTTTGTTCCAGTCCCATTAAAATTTTATCTAGTTGGTTCTGCCCTCTGCCAAATCCAAAATCTTTTGAGTCTTTTTTATATTGATTTTGAATTTGCAAATATGGCCACCAATTGATTATAGTTCCATTTTCCTTCAGTTCTTGGTCTGATTTTAATTTCCCTTGACTATCTAATAGTTCTTCATAGTTTACCATTTTCCATAGGTCTAATCTATTTGGATGTATTATGGCTTCCATGGTTAACAACCATTGTGGGATTTCTTTATAGTGTCTATCTTTGATTTTTTTACAAATTGTAATCAATGAGTCTCTTATTAGGTGTTGATTGAAATAGGTATGTATATTACTTTTATTTTCCCACAAAAATGCATGCCAACCTATCAAGAGATCATGTCCTTCTAATGTTAAGATTCTCTTGTCTCTTAATTTAATCCAATCCTTAATCCAACTCAACACTGCTGTCTGGTAATAAAGCTCCCATTCTGGTAGTCCGAGACCTCCTCTACTCCTAATATCTTGTAATAGTTTCATTTTAATACATGGCCGCTTGCCCAACCAGACAAACTTGGATGTCACTTTATTTAGTTCTATAAAAAAAGATTTCCCTAATTTAATTGGAATCATTTGGAATAGATATATTAGTTTTGGTAAGGTATTCATTTTCAACATTGCTATTCTTCCTAATATAAACAGTTTCAATTTGGCCCATAATTCCAATTCTTTTCTGATTTGCTTAATCAGTTTAACATAATTGTCCTCTTTTAATGATAAACATCTGGGTGATATCCAAATTCCAAGGTATTTCACCTTTTTTACTATTTGCAGTCTATTATGTTTTCTAATTATACTTTCTGTTTTGTTGGTAGTTTTTGGCTATCATCTTAGTTTTATTTTTATTTATTTTAAATCCTGCTGCTTCCCCAAATTTTTCTATTTGTTGCAACAATATTGGTCCCGAATTCATTGGATCTTCCACTATAAATACCAAATCATCAGTAAATGCTTGAACTTTATATTCCTCATTTCTAATCTTAATTCCATAAATCTCTGGGTTTTGTCTGGTTGCAGCTAGCAACACTTCTAAAGACAAGATAAATAACAGAGGTGATAATGGACAACCTAGTCTCACTCCTTTTGCAATTTCAAAATCTTCAGTACGATCTCCATTTAATAATACACTTGCTTTTTGATTTGAGTATATTTCTTGTAGTGTTTTTTCTATATTAGTGCCAAAGTTCAGCTTCTTAATTTGATATAGCATGAATTTCTAATTGAGATTGTCGAATGCCTTTTGTGCATCTAAAAAAATTAAAGCTGCCTGTTTTTCTGGGTGAGCTTCGTAGTTATTCAATCGAATTTAGTACTGTCCTAATATTATTTTTGTCTATTTGGCAGGAAACCATTCTGGTCTGTATGTATAAGTTCACTCAAAATTGGTTTCATTCTTTCTTCTAATATTGTCATAAATATCTTATAATCTGTATTTAGCAATGAGATTGGCCTATAGTTCGCAACTAATTGTTGATCAGTGCCATCTTTCGCAATTAAGGAGATGTAATTGTTTACTTGATCATTGGTCTGCTATTAACCTTGGAGAAAAATCTGTGCTGATCTAGGTGCAAATGGCTGGTGGAGAGATGTTTTTGTCTTTTTGTTTCCTTTTGGGCTGGTTTATTCCTCTTTTGATTAGCTTATATATGTTGTTAATATCTATGTGTATATTGATGGCTAATTTCGACAAGTTACCCAGGCTTCTAGAAATTATGTGATATTTTTTGGATTTGGCCTGGTTAAGGATTATCACATTTTCCCAATTGAAACTATGGTTAAATCTGTCTATATGTTGTGGAAAAAAAAGAATTTTCATCATATCTTCTGACTGCTACTTGGTGTTCATGGATGCATTCTGCCAGTGTTCTGCCTGTTTGTCCTACATAATGGTCGTTGCAGTACTCACATTGTATGTTGGAGATGACTCCTGTTTTTTTCTTCTGAGGTTGTTGGGTCTTTTGCTTAGGATGTTTTGAAGGGTTTTAGTTAGCTTGTGTGCTATACTGATATTTTTTTAGTTATTGCACCTGCAGGATTTGGTTCAGGAGATTTCTGCTCAGCTTCTGAGCTGAAGAAGCTTCTTGGATGAGAAGTGAAACATCTTTAAAAAAACCCCAAGAAAGTCCAGTTGCTTCTTGGGTGAAAAAATGCACCTTTGCAACAACCATGACCTGGATGACTGAGAATCTCCATAAACATTTAGCTATGTAATCAGAAATAATTCCTTTTGTGAAGTAAAATTTTGCCTTCTTTGGTTCTACAATTTGCTCCTTCCTTCTTTGTCAGTTAATCACATGGATGATCTAATAATTATTTAAATAAGAATGGGATAGCATTTTTAGCTTTTATTCCAAGGAAGACATGTATCGGCCTTATCTTCCAAAATCACTGTATTTCTAAATTTAAATGTTTACTAAATTGTTTTATTCTATTTATTCTATTCTATTGAGAGCAGCTCTTAAACTTGTGATACTGTGATAATAAACATCAATCCTCTTTAAAAGAGTAACAATCCAATTGTCCAAATATCTTTTAATTCTAAGACAAAGTAAAACTTTTACTTTTTTTGTTAAAACCATGAAATTACACACCTTTGGATCACAACTGAAACCACGTACCAAGCTTATTGATATGAGTTTATGTGAAACGCTCTCAGAGTTACATTAGGGTTAACATTAGCCTTCTGCTTAGTGAATGCCATCACCTTCTGCCCTATATATAGAAAGCTAAATGTATTCCAATAACAATTAAGCCTGCAAGTACCCTTCAGAGCCAATACCTCCCCCCCAAAAGCCACATATAATTAATACTAGTCATCTTGACAAGGTCTTTTCCTCCTACACAACTGATACCTTCAATGCAGCTGAAACTTTTATAGATCAGAGGACACTGTCAGTATAGGCTGACCAATCTCTGAGGAATATTCCCCTCCTCCTTTTCAAGATACACTGTATTAACAGCTTGAGGGGGTTCAATCAGCAGTGCTTTGATCTCGGCTGGAACGATAATTATTTAACATTGTTACAAGGATTTCTATAATCCATGCTACCATTAAATCCCTTTTATATCCTCATCTTCTGAAGCCTAATCTTCATCTGTACACTCAGTTTGTCTCTTCAGCTGGTTTCATCAGGTTCCAGCATTCTCCAACACTAAGACTGATAGCTCTTTTTTAAATAATAATAATAAATAAAAATGAAATCATTTTCTTTAAACATTGGAAATGGCTAAAAGGTTTTGTTTGTTTATTGTCATTTGATAAGCTAGTAATATAATGCTACAATATTCTGCTGTTTGCTCAATATCACCTTCTGTTTAGTACAATAAAAACCATTTTGGCATTTGTGTTCTTATTAAACAGAAGATTTGTTATGCTAATCTATCGGATGTCTTGTAACTTTGTGCACAAACTTGCAGCAATATCCACTGCAACAGCATGAAACATATACTAGTCTCCTAGGAATGCTAGAAATTGTTTTCAGATAAGTACTTAACCCAGGCAAAAATTCAAATGTAACATTTCAAAATTGAACATAAGAATTGGAAACAGATATTGGAGACTGAACAAAAATTCTGAAAGTCAGTACTAAAAATGATCTGTAAAACATTACAGAAAAACTTAAGCAAATGAAGGGAAAGGGAAACAGGATCTGGACATACTTTAGACAAGGGTGTCAAACTCAAGGCCCAGGGGCCAGATCTGGCCCACGGAGTACTTAGATCTGGCCTGCCGGGCCCACCCTGGAAACAGTGGAGGACCAACCCATGGTGCTTTTACCAGCAAAAACAGGCTCCCAAAAACGGGCCACGTCCCGAGCTCCATTTTCAGCTGCCACAGCCTCCTTCAACCCTCTGTCAGTGAAAATGGAGCTCAGGGTACGGCCCTCCCCAGCTCCGTTGTCATGGGCAGAGGGTTGCAGCAGGCTATGGCAGCCAAAATGGAGTCAGGAACCAGAGGTTGTATTCAGCAGGTTCTGACCAGTTCTGGAGAACTGGTAGTGTAAATTTTGAGGAGTTCAGAGAACCAGCAAATACCACCTCTGACAGAGATTTTACAGTATCCTTCCCCTGCTATACCCACCAAGCCATGCCATAGAACTAGTAGTAAAAATTTTTGAATCCCACCACTGTCAGGAACCCATTTTCTCTTGCAGAGCACTTAGGGCACCACAGACGCCACTGACACAAGTGATGTTGAGCTGCCATGCCCATGATGGCCACACCCGCCCTTGTCCCCAGAAGTCAACCAAAGCCTGATGCGGCCCTCAATGAAATTGAATTTTATACCCCTGCTCAAGAGAGGAGCAGCAGGGAAGAAGAGGCAGAAATTCTTAATTTACCCTAAATGATTGGGGGAAAGTGGGGAAGTAATGCTGGGTTTAAACTTCTGTTTATTATTACAATGAAGAAAATCAAACGAAATGAATCTAAACTTATGATTGTCAGTTTTCTTTCTGTGTGTCTTTTGCAAGAATAAGTCCACTTAGATAGGAAACTTTCGTAGCCTTTTCCAGAGCATTTTAACGATTGGTGTACCAACTCAAAATATGTTATAAACTACCTCAACTGGACTGCCAACTCAGTCATTAAGCAAAGCAATCCCTAAGTAAAAATATAATGACTGCAACTGTGCTTACAATTTTACTTCAGCATCAGAAGGACATAATCCCAATAGCTCAGTATATCCACAAGTTAACCTTGTTAACTTTCCATTTGTATATTTTTGGAGATGTATTACATTGCAGGAAAAAGCAGCTCAGAAAGGGATAGGGATAGAAAAGAGATATCTTTCTACTCTGCAAAATGGAAAAAATGGGTCAGGTACAGGAGAATGTGTACTAACTGACTGTACTGGTATTCCTCAAATATGACCATTTAGTGACCATTCAAAAGTTATGATATGCTTCTGTGGAGGTACTTATGGACCAGATTCAAAGTTCACAATATCACACTTTGGGCACTTGTAAACCAGGCTGTATTTATAGCCAGTTGCCAAATCCCATAGTCACATGACCACATTTTACAATGGTTTTGCTGAAAACTGGCATTTATTTCCAAAATTTCCATTTATTTTGGCAAAACTGAGCCCACAGCAAACCACTGATTTGCTTAAGAACTGTCTCATTCATTTCATGACCATGGAGTTACTGACAGCCACAAAAAAGGTCATAAAATCAGGTCAGTCATGTCTATAACCCAAGTTACAACCATGATGAGCAGACTCGTAACTGAAAGACTATTTGTAATCCCCAAAGGTGCTTTTTCAAGAAGCAACTGGACTGTTTTTTTTTTCCTTTGAAGACCTTTTGCTTCTCATCCAAGAAGCTATGAGCTGAAGAAAATTCTTGGATGAGAAGTTAAACGCCTTCAAAGAAAAAGCAGAAAGTCCAGTTGCCTCTTGAAAAATCACTTTTGGGACAACCATGACCAGGATGACTGAGAATCTCCATAGAGACTGACTGTAATGGTGAATATGGGCTCAGAGACATCCTGCAAAGGTTACAAATGCAGGCATAGCTTTGAAAATATTTATGGAGATTCTTAGTCATCCAGATCAGAAGCTTCTTGGATGAGAAAGCTTAAGAAGCTTCTTGAATGAGAAGCAAAATGTCTTCAAAGAAAAACCAGAAAGTCCAGTTGCCTCTTGAAAAAGCACCTTTGGGAACATAGCTTGCAAAGTTATTTTTTTATGACCATCATAACTGCAAGTGGTTGCTATCACAAGTAATCACTGAATAAGCACTACTTGTACTCAGAAAAAGTGTTATCAGATTCCTGATTTGGGGTTACCATGGACTGATAGGTCTGTCTCTGTGTACAGTAGTAGGCTATATTCTTAGCTCAAGCTCCATATTTTATTTATTTTATTTTTATTCCATCTTTATTATTTTTATAAACAACTCAAAGTGGTGAATACTATCAAATCCTCCTTCCTCCTCCTATTTTTCCCAATAATAACAACTCTGTGAGGTGAACTGGGCTGGGAGACAATAAGCAGCCCAGGGTCACCCAATTGGCTTTCATGGTTAAGGCAGGATTAGAGCCCACAATCTCCAGGTTTCTTACCTGTGCCTTAATCACTAGACAAGCTGGCTCTCTTTTCCTTCTGATTGTTCTTCTTTTATTATTATTGCTATTAGACTTATTTATTCATTGCAATATTGTCACACAACAGCAAAATGGTCGGCCATTAGGATAATTCAGTTTTATATCCTTTAATGAATGCAATGGTTATAAAGAAAAATGCATGCACTAATGAACAACATGCAGTCATATTTCATTTATAAACTAAGAGCTATACTTCATCATTCAAAAGCTTCTGAAACTATACACAAAATATAAAATGATATATTTAAGGTACTGATTTTTCAAGTCTGGTTCAGATCTATGAATATGAATCCCTTTAAATTCCATTTAATGCACATAAATAGCAAGAAAGTCTAACCAGCACAACATGCAAGTTGAAACAGCATGTGAGGTTTCACATACTGCAGTATAGAGCAATAGCAATAGACTTAGACTTGATAGTGTTTTACAATCCTCACTAAGCAGTTTACAGAGTCAGCATATTACCCCCAACAATCTGGATCCTCATTTTACTGACCTCAGAAGGATGGAAGTCTGAATCAACCTTAAGCCACTCAGAATAGAACTCCTGGAGTGGAATGAGTTTGCAGTACTGCTTTCTATCCATGCATCACCATGGCCCAGTATATTATGCCCAATATGGATTATCCTTATTATTATCCACCAATATATAGACATCTCCTTCCATTTGTACCTTAATACTCACCTATTTATTTTACTTTTTTCGGATAAATGTATACAGTTAATACATCATTCTCTAAAGCTCCAACACTGAAAACTGTGTTTGGCATGTAACAAAAATAATGCTTAGAATACATACATTAGAACTTCATATGAAAAAGGAGATGCCAGAGGTTCAAGCTGATTTTATAAAAGGAACATGAGATTGTTGATGCATGCTGATTGAGAAAGCCAAATAATAATAAAAATAAGTGACTATGTGCTAGATTGATTATAAAAAAAGGCCATTGATTGTGTTGATCACATCAAACTCTGTAATGTGCTCAAGAAAGTGGGAGTCCCAGGACACCTCATTTGCCTCATGAGATCATGGCAAAACAGAGTGGTTCCAGGTTGGCAAAGGAGAGCAACAAGGCTGCATATTCTCCTTTCATTTTTTTCAACCCACATACTGGATATATATTAACGGAAAGTGAATTGGAAGAAGATGAGTGTACTTTTAAAATTGGAGGAAGGAGGAAATAATAATAATAATAATCTCTGGTAAATATGATGATACTAATCTGCAAAGGAACTGAAACGCTAGTTATAAAACTCAAAAAGCATATTAAATATGACTAAAATTAAGTATAAAAACCAAAGTAATAGCAACAGGTACAGTAACTCGCCTTAGAACTAACACTATCATGTGCTTCATGGAAGGAATAGAAACCAAGTATTATGTAAACTATAGTGCATTAGGAGCAACATGAACCATTCTGCACATTCGCCACGTTAATTTGCAAATAATTTATACACAAAGACTACTGTTCTCATGTCCATCACAAAAACATATTCTCTAAAAGGCCTTAGGAAACATGTTTATATTTCTAGGATTCTGAATATTTCTCAAATGAGTATGGATAACTTCCAAGTCAATATAACAAATACACAGATCTTCATGCATTATGCATAATCTCCAGTAGATATCAGTGACTGACAGGTTTTTATAAATTCCTCTGGCTAGATAAACATTTCCAAGAAGCATATCCTTGAGTTATATTTCACTCATAGTTTGGTAACCCACCATCTTCAAGAAGGTACGTGAATTCCACTGTAAATTTTTACTGGTGGCATTACTTTCAGCCAGTTAGATGATGGTATCACTCAGGGTGCACATGCACTGTAGAATGAAGATGTAATTCTTCCCCCCCAAAATAAAAGTAATAGCAGCATAGGAGAACATTTAAATGGGATTGTAAGGAGGGACTAGTTAGATTTCCCCAATATACTTGCTCTGTACTGAAGAGAAGGGAAGACAAATATTGGGTGGAAATAGAATTATCCTGATGTTCATGTGTAGTCCCTCATTACTGAGATGGTTTTCACTGAAACATATATTTTGTGCATAGGCATTAATAAATAAATAGTTGCATATGATATGAAAAAGTGAGAAAGAAGTAATGTTGATGGTTGGGGTTAGGGTTGATGGTTTTGTCATGTATTTCCATCTTCTCTCTCACATACATAGATACAAAACCTATATACATACCACTTCCATATTCCCACATGGAGGGATTGGTTAAGAAAAAAAGCTCTTACCACTCTGAGAGTAGCTCTTACTCTGAGAAGCACAGAGCCGAAGACACAAACCTGAAAATGATGAATGAGACTTCATCGAAACGTTGCCTAGATACTTCCAATTTTATGCGGGAGAAAACCCGAATAAACAAAGATCCACATACAAATACCCGCGAGAACCGCCCATGTCATTATAGTTGTGCTTTTAAAGTTGTAGCTACAACTTTAAAAGCACAACTATAATGATGTGGGAAAATACCCGAACAAAGCCAAATACCATACATGTAAGTACCCATGAAAACTTTATATATATATATATATTTATACACACACACACACACACACACACACACATATGTTTTTTTAAGTTTTCGCGGGTACTTACATGTATGGCATTCAGCTTTGTTCAGGTATTTTGCCATGTAATTGTACATATACATATACATATACATATACATATACATATACATATACATATACATATACATATACACATATATATTCTGAAGTTTTCGCAGATATTTGTATATGGATCTTTGTTTATTCGGGTTTTCTCCCACGTAAAATTGGAAGTATTTTGGCGACATTTCGATGAAATCTTATTCGTCATCTTCAGGCTTGTCTCTTCAGCTTTGTGCTTCTCGGAGTAATGTGAGCTTGCAGCTGCTTCTTCCTTTTAACTGCTAGTGGGGGTGTGACTTGATTGGGTGGGGGCTTGGCTGTATTCTGATTGGTTGGGGGTCTGTTCTCATTGGTTGGGGGCCTGGCTGTGAACTGATTGGCTGGGAGGGGGGGTGTTCTGTTCAGGTGGGGGCTTGGCTGTGCTCAGGCTAGTCTTAGTTGCCAGAGGATTTGAGCTGGTGAGCTGTTATCCTGTTGTTTGGCTTCGCATTCGTGGTCATGCCACATCTTCATGGTGGGCATCAGTTCGCTTCATGTATGGGTCGGAGGGGTTTGAAGCGGATACTGATGCAGCTGCGGTACAGCTTCTAGTCCGTGGTCGTGTCTCATCATCTGTGTGGGTGTGAGTCTGCTTTCTACATGGAAGTGTGGTGATAGCATCTTGTGTGGCCCTCATGGGTGTGGGTCTGGTGTCATTCTTCATGTTAGGTACTCATTTGTTAATGAGAGCAGGTTTCCAAATGGCTGGTAGGCGGGAGGTATCATCTCATATATTCATGCTGTGTGGGCGTTTTTCTATCTCTATGGCTTCTCTGATTATTCTGCTGTTGAAGTGTTCAGTTTGGGAAATAGTTCTGGTATTTTTAAAATCAATCTCATGTCGTGTGGCTTTAAGGTGCTGGACCAGGGAAGAAGTTGGTTCTTCTTTTTTGACAGTTCTTATGTTCTTCAATGCGTGTTTTAATTCTTCTGTTGGTTTGTCCAATGTATGTGGTGTGGCAGGCGGTGCATGGGATTTCATATACTCCTTGGTTTTCTAACTCAATTCTGTCTTTAGGGTTTCTTGGGATGGTGGATATTTTTCTGTTTGTGCAGAATGCTGTCTTAATGTTGTGTTTTTGGAGGATCTTGCTGATTTTGTCTGTGGTGCCTTTTATATATGGGAGGAGGGCTTTGCCGTTCTCTTGTTCTCTGTCTTGGATTTTGGTTGGGGTTTCTTTTTGGATTTGGTGGGTAATCTTCTTTCTTTGGAATCCATTGGCTGTTAGTACATTAGTGAGAGTGTGTAGTTTGGTTTTTAGTTGTTGTTCATCGGCTAAGCATTTTGTTCTGCAGATGAGTGTCTCGGCTACAGAATTGATCTGTGCTGGGTGGTGGTGTGAGAGTGCGTGTAGATAGCAGTTTGTATGTGTTTTCTTCTGGTGTGTCCTAGGGAGCCATTGGATTTTTTGTATACTAAGACATCTAGGAAGGGAAGTTGATTGTTAGCATCTGTTTCCATGGTGAATTGTATTTTGGGGTGTAGGCTGTTGAGGTGTGTGAGGAAGTTGTTTAGTTTTTCTTTCCCATGTGGCCAGATTATGAAGGTTTACGTATCTAATTTATATATATAAGGTTTACGTATCTAATTTTTATATATATAAATTCATGCATATACATTCATAGGTATATATTATAATTTCATATACATTCTCTCATATGGCAGCGTGGAAGCTTCTGAGACTAATATAACTTCCAAAGCATACACATTCTTCATTGCCTCATATACAGTAATGTACATTTGTTATCCTTTTTCTCTTGATGGACTATAAATTCTCCAAATAAATTTACTTAATATTAAAAGCCAAGTTGGAACAGTGGTTAGAATGTAGTATTTCACAGGTGTCAAACTTGTGGCGTCACATTGCTGCCACGTGACGTATCATGATGTTTTTCACCTTCACAGAGCTGGGGCAGGCATGGCCTGCATGTGACGAATCCAGCCCATGGGCCACCAGTTTGACACCCTGCAGTATTTTAAGTAAACTCTGCCTACAGTCTGTAGTTCGATCTTGACAGAGCTCTAGATTAACTTAGGCTTCCATTCTTCCAAAATCAATAAAATGAGGATCCAGACACTGTAAACTGCCCAAAGAGTACCATGCAGCAGTATATAAGTCTAAGTGCTACTGATATTGCTATTTAATGCAAGGTGTTCAAAGACCAGAAAGTAAATTCAATAGATTATTGTTTATATCATAAAGTCTATTTTAGAACCTAACAAAAACTTTGAGAATGAGTTACTTTTACATTCATACATATGCAAAGTTGAATCCCTCCTTCCAGGCAGCTGATCAGTAAAGAAAAGAACTTTGATGTATAGTTTTCATTGCTAAGCTGACTGATATGCAGCCATTCCGTCTCAAGTTTGTTTGTTTATATTACTTTAATATCAAGAGCACATGAATCCATAGTGACTTTGGTTGTTTACTGGTACAAATTAAAAGAAAACCAAACATATCAATAGAAGGGAAAAAAGACAGGGACAGCTGAGCAGAAACCCCTCAAAGTCAAACAAATAATAACCAACCAATGTGGCTCAATTTCCAGTCCAGCAACTGGGCTTGGAACAATAACTGATTTTTAAGAAATTGCAGAATATCAGAAAGATTGGAGCAATATGAATCTCTAAGCAACTATGAATTCCACAGGGCAAGAACCATCACCAAGAAGACATACTTTCTCGGTCCCATAAAATGACATTGCTACCTGGATGGAATCTGGAATGTGCTCACCATGGTGATTTAGATATATGTGCAAAAACATATGGAGACAGGCAGCCCCTCTAATAAGCAGGTCCTATGTCATGCTGGACTTTCTATATGTGAATCAGTCAAAATTCTGAATTGCACCTAGATATCACCTGGCAACCAGCACATATAACACAAACATGTCTGTTATTTCAGTGAATTCAGGCATGCTATCTATCTGGTTCGGGTCAATTCGTTAATTTTTTGGCTGTTCCTCAAGAACGTCACATTACATACTTAGTTCAGGCAGTCCAAATACAATGCCTGTTTTGTCTGTCCTCCTTTTGCAGGACAATTCTCATAATGGAGAGGTCTCCTCAATGACTGGAAGAAAACCAGGAAATTGCCCTTAGAGTAGAAGACAGACCACCCTGGTAGAATTTATTTTCTACATTTATGAAAAATAATATCACTTTTTAATGACATGCTAATATAATTATTAACAATTGAATATTTCTGTGTTAATAGATTACTCTGACACATCCATGGAGATTGCACATATAAATTATTTTATCTTTTTGCTACTAATCTAATAGTTACACTGAAGAAAAGAATGGGCAAAACTGATTGCACTGAACTGGAAAAAAAATCTTGTTAGAGAAACTACTTTTGTGCATAGAAGCACAGGAAACATGGACTAAAATCAACAAAAAAATAGCTTTAGCAAGAATTGGTATTCTCCTAGTTCATGCTTTGTTTGCAGGCACTTGTTCAACTGTAGCTTTCCTCCAAAATGATTCCATGTTGGGCACACTTGTTCATATATTAACAGACCCGTCCTTTAACAGTTCAAAATTATTGCTATGCAGGAATAATCTTGGCAGAATTAATGAGAAAAACACAACAAAGAGCAAAATGGTTGTGGACCAATTACATGCCCCTTTTGATTCTCAACCCATCTGCTTCCAGAGGCTGACATTGTTTCCTAGTCCTATGCAATTACCGGAGTATGTGATTGCCTTTATGACCAAAATACAGTGGAGACAGCTGAAAAGTGCAAAGCTTCCTGCCAGATTCTCTGGGTCTCTTGGTGCATGAAACTACAAGAAATAAGGTATTGTAATGCAGATGTCTGTTGATTCCCAATAGAATTTCTCACTCTAAATCCTTTATTGCACAATCTACAGGACGTTGAACTTCTAAATATCTTCATGTCTAAAAATGGGCTTTCATTTTTCCTCCTGACAGTTTGTCCCTTGTGGATATGCACTAATACTGCATTGCCACACATATGTTATTGAGGCCAATGAGCCAAGCAATTACGCAGAATAGACTATGACCCTTCGTCCACATTTAACAAGCATCTGTCCAGGAAATTCAGAGTACTCATGCTTTGCCTCCAACCATACTATAATAATACCTATGACCCAGCTATTTTGTCCTCCAAATTTTAAGGATAGAGACCACATAAGAATAGCATATTGGACTGGGCAGAGAAGTGTCATATTTCTTTATACTATTTAGTAAGGGACTTCACAACTGGCTCTTCTGAGATATAGTAGATATTTCTACATTAAATCAGAAACATGACAGAATTATCATAAAAATGTATCTCAGTGTCATATCTGTGTTCCAAGGTTGACATCTCCATGCTCAACTGAACTGTATAAAGTCAGGTTAATATTGTGCATGTTTTCTAAGTGGACACATCTTTATAAACAGCATTCACACAGTACATTTTTGCCTGAAATATCTTCTCCTATAGGATATGAAATTAGCTATAGACTGAAAAAAGAAACCAAGTAAGAAACACATCCTGGGATATATTCACAGACTCTCTTTTGAGAACTGTAGGTCACATACTGCATAGACATGCTTCCATTAAACTAAAAGAACATGATATCTTAATTGCTACCCACAGGTTCTTGGAATATTTCATATTTATGTGATGGAAGCCGGAAATAGATGCTTAGGAAGATCTTCATGCATCCTAAACTCGTTTATTTTGCAACAAAGGAGCTGATTTTCATTCATTCAGCAATTACTTCAGAGCTTCTCAACCTCCACCATTTTGAGATATGTATCCAGAATTCTCCAGCAAGCATTCTAAAAGTTAAAATTCACATATCTTAAAATGGCTGAGGTTGAGAAATACTAATTTATTTCAATGTAGAAGATGTATTTAGTCTGCTTATTTAAAAAAAAGTAGACTGAAGTCTTAAGTAATCTTGACACATTGTTATAATGTTTCTATGACCCATTCCTGCGTGCACATTCCTTCTCAACACATCACCACCCAGACTCATTTTCATATGGATATAAAGCATCAGGATAAAATGATGGTTCATTATAGTAGTACAGAGCTCTTATCTTCATCCAGCAAGAGTCATTTCCTTCCAAAGATTGAAATGCAAATGTGAAAATTAATGATAACTGCATTATCTGATAGCCAAGATAATACTGATTCAGCGTCAGAGTAGCACACAGCCATCCTAAGATTTCCTTTGCTTTTTTACCATTTTTTTCTTACTGTCAGAGTATATCAATGGTTAACTCTGTATCATGAATTTTTGTTAATTTACATCAAATAGCATTTGCTAGATCCCATATCTACTACATATTCTCCCGTTTTTCAAAAAAAGTCACAAAATCAAGACAGTAATCTTCAAGTCTTTCTCAGGAGATGTGTGTGTGTGTGTGCATATTTACACACACACACACACACACACACATATATATATATATATATATACATATACATATATATATGGTATTCAGCTTTGTTTGGGTATTTTCCCATACTACACAGGCATCACATCAAGACTGCCTTCAAAACAAACAGAAAAATAGCAGCCATCCTTAGAAACCCCAAAGATAAAATTGACCTGGAAAACCAAGGCATGTATGAAGTCCCCTGTGCATCATGCCCGGCCACATACATTGGACAGACCAATAGAAGAATAAGCACCCACCTGGATGAACACAAAAATGCAGTCAAAAAGCTGGAACACACTTCCTCACTAGTCCAACACATGAAAGCCACGGGTCATAGCATCAACTTCAATGGCACCAAAACCCTAGCCACTATAGAAAACCCTAGCCACTATAGAAAACCCTAGCCACTATAGAAAACCACAGCCACAGAATTATCAGAGAAGCCATAGAGATTGAAAAAAGACTTGAAAGCATGAATAGAAGAGATGATTCCACCAGACTGTCAATTATTTGGAAGCCTGCACTCACAAACAAAAAAATCCCCACACCACAAGCCAGGCAAACACCTGGGCACAAACAGATCCCCCCGATACCTCCAGCTCAAACACACCCCAACCAGGCACCCAGATGAAACCTACCTTCCTAACAAATGATAGCCATCCATTTACTCGAAACCAAACTGCACTAAAAGCCTCCAATACAGGAACACAATGTTCCCAGCCAACCAAGACAAAAAAAGCCACAAAACAGACAGAAGATATTAGAAACACCAATCAAGCAGAACACAGCAAAGTCCAAGACCAATAAACACAGACCAAGACTCCCAACCAATCAGGATGAAGAAAAAAACCATTCTGGCACAGCAGTAGGCTAGCCCCAAATTTAAAACTGAAACAACTGTAAAAGTCTGACTCACAGACGAACACAATACAGAAGCCTGATGATGGCAGATGAGATTCTGCCAAAACGTTGCTTTAAAACTTTAAAAGCACAACTATAATGCTGTGGGAAAATACCCGAACAAAGCTGAATAGCATACATGTAAGTACCTGCGAAATCTTAAGAAAACATATATATATATATATATATATATATATATATATATATATATATATATATACACACACACACACACACACACACACACACACACACACACACATATACAGGCACATACAGACACACATAGACACACACATACCCCTGTATCTGTATGCATGTATATGTACACCCATATATAGATAAACATATATATGCACATATGAATATTCTGTGTCTTTTTTGTAATCAGCCATTCTGATGCATACTAAATAGACTGTCTACTTTCTACCCCAAAATATTTATAGCACCAAATAAAAATATAATTTATAAAGGCTGGAAGGGCATTGCATAAAACTGATTAAAATAAGCATTTCAAACTCCTACTCCCAAATCATGAACATAGTGCAGAAATCACTAGCACTTTCCATTAAAATGGCACTGTTCATAATTCATATTTGACAAAATCAATTCCTTCATTTCAAAGTAATTACATTTTGTTAATTTCCTCACTGGGCTAGGCATATCCTTTTAAAAAGTGGTGCCCAAGTATCTGATTCTTTTACCCAGATGCCTCATTCCTTATTTCAAGGGGGGGGGACACAAATTGCACATATTTCACATCAGCAGGGCAGCTCAATCCTGTCCATGGTTTGTCCAGAAAATAAAGCCTCACTGTGCCAGTCAATTTCTTTCTAATGATTCATGGATTTTAAAACCTGTTGCATTTTTATTGTCATGTTGGTTTGGACAATCTCTTCAATTTTGAGTTAGTCTTTTTAAACTCAAAAGTCCTCAAGTCGCAAGCATCTCCTCATTGACCTTTTTGGTTATTTTTCTTTTTAATAATGATGAGTAATCAATCAATGTCAGCGAAGTGAAGTTCCAAAATACAAGAGCTTGTTTAAAAGATGAAGGGAGGCATAGCACAATGACATATTTTCATTCTACTTTTTGGCTTATGGGCATTTCAAGTCAATTATTTTCCTGTGCATAATATTTCTGATTCTGATTTTTGGCTATTCTGCCAGCCCAACAGAGTCTATACAAATTCACAAATAGGAACATCTGAAATATCATATTTAGATCTTGCTCAACAAAGATGCTATGGAAAACTGCTGATTATAACTTTATTAACTTTATTTAAAGTTTATTTTATTAAAATAGGACAGAATTATAAATACAAGCAGAGCCTACCATAATGTTGCATCAAATCTGAAGAGGAATTTAGAGTTAAGTAAAAGCTTGGAGTAATTAGGTACAGTAAAGTTTGAAAACAATGGTAAGTGGGAAATCCTTGGGTAGCCTGATTGCTAGACTTTGGTACAATTAAATGTTTTTACAATGAGTAATAATAACATCCACAGTTTCAGATGTTCTTATCTTAAATTAATTCACTGAATTTTCAAACCATCTTAAATGGCCAAATCCAAAGAACCTCCTTGTTCTACCAGAAAGACAGCCCACTAACCAATTCTCGGTCACATTCTGGATGTCAGCACCAGTATTTCAATGTCCTGTTGCAACCCAGAAAACCTGAAGTTCTATGCTTTCCCAATTTCCCTCTGCAACATTACAATATAGTATGGTAATGTACAGTATATTGGAGGTGCAAGCTGTAAATTTATTTATTTCTTTATTTAGCATATGGCATATCATACATGGATTAGCATGTATATTTCATGCCAGAAACCTTGTGGATGCAATTGATTCCACTGGTTTCTGTGGTCCTTCAATCTGGTCCCTCTTGGCATCTTCTCCTGCTCCTCAGATCTGTTAGGCCATAAGGAAGAACAGGCCATAAAGAAATGTCTATGGAGATAGGAATTTATTGATGCTTAAATGGTTATTAAGTCAAACAGTTGGCTCATAATTTCAAGCAATTTCTGTTTTGCTTGCAATTTTAATTTAATTTAAATTCTAAAATGTTGAATTGATAACAAATATGCTCATTTTTTGCAAATGAGCAGAGAAATTTAGTGAGCTCCTTTATTTGCCAATCAATTTCTTCTAACCACACAGTAAACCTCATCTCCAGTTTTACTCTAAGATGGGACAGTCTATTGCATCCCAACGTTTGTTCTTGTGAAGAAATAATGGTAGTGGTAATTACAGTGGTAAGTACTGCAGGGTTAACTCATTGCTCACTCCAGTAGTTCAATTCTGTCCGGCTCAAGGTTGACTCAGTCTTCCATCCTTGCAAGGATGGTAAAATGAGGACCCAGATTATTGGGGGCAATATGCCAATTCTGTAAACCACTTAGAGAGGGCTGCAAAGCACTGTGAAGCTGCATATAATTCTAAGTGCTATTGCTACATAAGAATTAATTTTCGGTTCCTTCTCTCACTTCTTTACACTTTTCAGTCAAAATGTTGTTGAATCTTATTGGCCGATTCAGAATTGTTGAACATATATTCTCTTACCGTGTTCCTTGAAAATACAATCTACCCCAAAAGTAAGTCCTACCTTGATTTTTACATGTGTCCAATATAAGGCCTATCCCCCAAGTAAGCCCTTATTAACACCCTGCTCACTCCAGAATGCATGGTAAAAATTAAGCTAGGGTGGGGAAGGGGGTGGTAGAGCTGCCCTACTACTTACCTTTCAACAGTTGCAGCCAGGCCACACACACCCTGACATCTTCCTTGCCAGCCCATTTCTTCTGCAGCCGGCAAGGCTACCCTGAAGGCCTCTCCAGCCAATAACAAGAGCTCCAGATTGCCAACCACAGAAGAAGTTCCTGAAGGCCTCTTACAGCAAAAAGGAGGCCAGGGGTGACACGCACAAGGGAGTTGAGTCATGAATGACAGGGTCTTATTTAAGGGGAAGCACAGGTATTCGGGAAGTGGTTTGTAGAAGACACCCATGCCTTTCCTCCATCTAATATGGTTTAGCATCCCCCTAAATGGCTATTCCCATGCTTTATGGTAGCAGAGATACAGTCACCAATTTACAACCACAATCGGGACCAGAATTTCCATTGTTAGTTGTTTAATGAATCGTGCCCAATTTTACAGTCCTTTTTCCCACGGTTGTTTAGTGAATCACTAAAGTGACTCATACAGTCGTTAAGCAAATCCAGCTTCCCCCATTGATTTTGCTTATCAGAAGCTGGCCAGGAAGGTCACGAATTGTGGCAATCATATGACCCTGGGAAACTGTAACCATCATAAATACATGTCAAGTGCCTGAATTTGGATCACATGAACTTGGGGATGCTGTGATGATAGTATCAGTTATAAGCCACTTCTCACAGTGCCGTTGTAACTTCTAATGGTTGCTAAATGAATGGTTATAAGTTGAGGAATACCCAAATGAATATATGGTGGAAGGGCTAGGGTGTTATGCATCACTTTCTTTTACTTATCTTCTTCTACATATTGCTGTAGTTTAACAAGGTTCCCCATCCTTTCCATTACTAAATTTGGTTGTGTTTTCTTAATTGTGCATCAGGCAAACTTTTAGAGGGAGAGTTGGCATATTTAAAACTTTTAAATAATTCTCAAGCACACTAACAGAATGGCTGCCAGGTGCCAGCCGTATCTATTCCAAAAAGGATTCTACATTCAGCATGACAGTTCATAATATAATCAAATACAGGCAATATGAAGTTTTCCAATATCGTCTTTTTCTGGGAAGGAGGACAAACTTCCAAACAAAGCACTGGGCTGCAACTACCCACAATCTTTTATTTGCTAGTCTCTAGGGCTCATAAGAGGGAAGCAGAACTAAAGTTTGAGAAACCAGCACTATGATAACATACCTGTTTTTTTTAACTTACATTTTAAAAGAATATAGTATAAACTGAAAATAGTGGAGTGTAGGACAAATGATGTCGTGAACTCCAAGGGAAGTTATCTGTGGATATATTGTCCACCCTGGTCTTAAAATGTAAGTAGTTAAGAACAAAAGTAATTTCAGATGTCTGAAATGTGACTTTCAATCTTTCAGTCCATGCTACTTACAAAGCCTTTCTCTATCATGGCACCTGTTCTCTGAATGAGATTCCCCCTAAAATCCATGTTGTTCCGACCTTATTGGCATTCCACATGGCCTTAAAGATGTGATTGTCCTCCCAAGTCTTGGTAGAAGGATTCCCTATTTGATGTGTTTTTGTGTAGTGTGAGCATATCCCATCTGGTTTTGAATTCTGCTTTTATGGTTCAATATATTATGATCTGCCCAAAGTCAGTTTAAATCGATCAACCAGTCAATTAATCTCTCAATCAAATTACAAATTAACTCAAAGAGGCAAATGTTTTCAACATAGTTTCCTCCACAACAACCCTGTGAGATGGGCTGGCTGAGAGATAATGAGGTTCCTAGCTGGTTTTCATGGCTAAGGCAGGACTACAATTCAAAGTGTCTCACTTTCAAACCTAGTGCCTTGATACTAGAATAAACTGTCTTCAACTATTTTACACCACGCAAGATCACCTTTACTGAGATGGATGGCTATATAAATTTCATTGATTGATTGATTAATAAATAAATAAGTAAATGAATAAATAAACCTTTCAATATAAGCTAACTCTTTCTTATTCCATAGAGAAACCTTCTTTGCTCTGAGAATCTTGTTTGTGATGTAAGGGACCTAACCATTTATGAATATCCTTTGTATACTTTGTATATATATTTTAATCACTAATTTTTGTATTAACTAAAATATCAGCACTACCCAAGGCTGCTGCATTATGGGACAATATTACAGTATGATCCAACAGAAGGCAATTTCATAAACTGATAAAGAATCAGAAAAGTTCAAAGCTAAGAACAAAAGTTCCAGAATACTAGTAGCATTATTTTGTCCTCTGAATTTCTTATAATTTTGATATCTAGTATATATACATTCTATTTATGGCACTTTCTATTCATAGATCTTTTTAGCATTGAGTAGATTCAAAAAAATTTTATTTCCTAAGATATTACCCAAGCATTACACGTTAAAGAAAATTGGTCAGTAATACACGTAACAAAGAAATCACAAGAAAGTACAATTTTCAATGTATATTTTATTAATTGCAATAAATTACTTTAAAAAAAATTGAAGCTACATTACCTCAAAGCTAAGCAAGTAATTACTTTTTTAAAAAACATGTTGAAGCTACATTACCTCAAAACTAAGCAAGTAATTTCATTTTTAAATGGATTCCAAGCTACTTTAACTACACGGAAATATGTTTGATGGCAAATCTTGTTTTTACATAATGCTAGATGCTTTGTACAGAACATAGACATATTTTTGTAAATTATTAACAACATTATAAATACCACCATTATAATCCAATATACTATCTTCCTTCATTCTTGTTTGCCCTATATTTTCCACTTACTGATTTCAGAAAATTACTGCTGAAATTCTTTTCCTCTTCATGGACAGAATACAGCAATTTGCAAAGTCAAGCAAGGATGAAAATGTGATTGAAATATAAGAGGTTGTTTTAATGCAAATGTTGTTACTGCATTATAATATTTTTCCACCTCTATTCAGCTGTTTAAACAGAATATTCTTAATTTTTAGACATTTGCAGCCACAGCTATATTGAGTATATGGTTTTAAATATAATTTTTGTTATTATATAACTATCATTTATATAACAATTGAATTTTTTTACTTTTTTTATTGGAAAACTCAAATGATTTCAAGTGAGAGAGCCATTTCCATATAATTTTAACAAGAAATTTAACTCTTGCTTTTTTTTTTGTTTCACAAATTAAGTTTTGCATTATTTACAGGTAATAGCTCTCTATATCATTTTTATTCATGTTGATGAAACTGCCACTTTTTCCCAGCATTGTTAGGTTCCATCTGCACCATTTATATGGCTTGTAAGAGAAAATATTAGCTTACATTTCTGCCTAAACACAAAGCTCTTACACTTTATTGATTGGAGTCTGCAGGTTTCTCTCTTAACTGTGAAGTCAATGACCAGGGTGTGTTAAATGATTTATATCAAATGAAAAGTGATAAGAAAAGTCCTTGAAAACATCATTGACTGTCATATCCATTTGTTAAATGCAACGTGCTGCTAATGTAAGTTCAGAATTGGAAACTAGATAATAAGTACTTAGTTTCTGGCCCGCCAAAAAAATGTTTAAAGAACTACTAAGCTCCATCATTTAAAAATTCTAGGGCCTACAATTAGGAACTGCTGATTTGATATGAGTTTGATGTGTGTTTTAAAGACATAGGGATATCCCAAAAGAGAACTGGGAAAATTTAGAATAGCAGCAAGCAAAAACAGGGAGTTTTTAGAATGAATTTTAATTTTAATTTCTACTATTTTAATTTCTGCTATAGCCATTCTTCCTCTATAACAATGATCTTGGAAAGACTGTGTTGTAATATTGTGTCATTCCAATGGAACTGTGGCAAGGAACATGACTTTTCTTGCTTCTGAATCCCACCCAAACACTTCCAAAGTTATTGTTTGCCTATGGCTTGCTAATTAAGTCATACCTCATGACCTCAAAATGGTTTTGCACATGGAAGATGTATCCATAATTTTGGGTGAGTAAGAGTGACCCAGTGACTGAAAAGGAAAGGTATTTAGTATTCATCTGGACTCTCTAAAGTTCATTTCTTGCTGCTTTGGCAACACTAGTTAGCACCAATTCGCCATGTGAGCTAAGGTGGCGCAGTGGTTAGAATGTAGTACTGCAGGCTAACTCACTACTCATTCCTTTCAATTCTGAGCTGCTCAAGGTTGATTCAACCTTCCATCCTTCTGATGTCAATAAAATGAGGACCCAAATTGTTGGGGGCAATATGCTGACTGTGAATCGCTTAGAGAGGGCTGTAAAGCACTGTGAAGTGGTATATAAGTCTAAGTGCTATTGCTATAGGAATTATGGTAACCAGTGGCTAAGCATATCCAAGGTTTTGCTGAAACAATTTTGATCCATTTCCATTTTGCCTTTTTCATGGAATTTGGTGCAGAGAAAGATTGCTTTTGTCATCCGTTAATTTTGTTTATAAATAAAAAGAGTGGAACAGTATGTGTATAGCTTCCTGGATTTCTCAATCATGATGTTCTTCTACTCAAACGTATGGGTTTCGAGGCTATCAGAATCATTTACTAATGCTGAAATAAAAATGAGATTCTGTTCAAGAGATCAAGAGCTATTTCTATTTCTCTCACACCAGAGATACACATATAGACACATCAAAAGTTTCAATTTCAGATTTTTTCTATGTTCATGGATTTGGAATAATTTATTGCCAAGGAATAAACACTCTGCACATTCAGACCTGTAATTACTATTAGTGTTGAATTTCAAGACTGTGAATGTCATATCTGAACTTCATTTCAAATACTGTTCTTTTCCAAAACAGAAGTCAACACAAATGCTTATGACGGGCAATCAAGTATTAGTTCATTAGCAGTTTACATGCTTTTCTCCTAAACAAATGGTATTTTAATCATATCTTGAGATAAATCTTTGCATTTTAGTCATAATTAGACAATCCACAACCTGCCAAGTCATCATTTCAGAGATACCTAAACAAAGAAAGAGAATGACCACAGGCAGGCAGAAAAGTAGTGGGAGCATGAGTGACTTCCAACTTCCTGCCAGCTTCTCCATTGACCTTTCTTGCAGGAAGCTGACAGGGAGCTCTGGAATTGACAATCCACATGACTGCAACTCACCACAGCACTGAAATGGCCACAATTATGCCAAATTTCATCCCACGTGAGACAAAGACCCAGATTCTGGGCACGCTGTGTACGCCCATTTGAAGGACATTGATTCAAGAAGGTTGCCCTATGATGCCCCAGCTGTATGTTACAATCCCACAGACACAAAAGTTGTAGTAATATGTAGATACTTGCATTTAGCAGTTTTATAGATATTTGCATTTGGGAAAAAATACCTACCTAAAGAATATCATAACCTGTCTAGTTAAAACCAATTATTAATTTCCATGTTACTTTCATATAAAAGATATACTTCTGCTATATCATTTCAAACATTACTTCTTAGCTTTAGGATCCACTTTTAACCACTGAATCAGCTGCAAATGGGGTTCAACTAGTAAACTGCTACAGCACTGAGTTTTTTTTAATCTAAGCTGTTCTTTTCCTTAGATACTCCCTTACCTGGTCCATCCCAGTCTTCTGTCTCAAGCATAAGTGGTCCTGGTTTATCCAAACGTGCATCTCCATCAGAATCTGCTGCTTCTTGGCTGCCCTCTTCATCACCTATTAATTTGCCAAAGAAATGTGTACCAATTAATAATGACTGGTTTTATTTAAAGAAAAAAAAAATGGAGATTCTGAAATAGAAATCAAAAATTTGTTGTAAGTTGTTATGTATTGGCTTCAATTTTCTTACCAGATATACAGTAAATGATTAGTTTGTTTAACAGGGGTCTCCAACCTTGGCAACTTTAAGACTCATGGACTTCAATTCCCAGAATTCCTTAGCCAGCTCTGGGAGTTGAAGTCCACAAGTCTTAAAGTTGCCAAAGTTGGAGATCCCTGGTTTAAATGATTCCTGAGGTTCAGAACATCTTTTTTTTTCAGGTCTGGGAAAGTTTCCCTACCTGATTTTGAAATCTGATTTCACTACTGGAAAGTAACATGACACCAATGAGATTATACATTTCTTTACCAAGGAACAGCCAGCCATATAAATGTTTTAAATAAATAAATTAAATCAATAAATATTCAGGTTTATTGGGAAATGCAGACAGTTTAGAAAGCACAATGCAGTCAGAATGGACCCTGACATATATACATTCCAGGAATCAAACATGTCTACCATTGAAGTTTCAGATAAATAAAGGAAAAGAATATACTCAGGCTTATTATTTCTTGCCACATTATTGAAAATTTATTTGCTTGAAAAGCAAAGCACAAGGAAATTTGCTCAGTGGACAGGGTAACAATTCTTACAGACTACAAGATTTGTTTAAGAGAAAGATAAAATCTTTTGAGGTTCTTTTAGGAATGATCTGAAGCACCAGAATGATTTCAATCAGCCAAGGAGTATGGCTTTAAAGCAGTGTTTTTCAAACTTGAAATCTTTAAGATACGTGGGTACTGACAGGCATTCTGGGAGTTGAAGTCCATACATCTTAAACGTGCCAAGTTTGAAAAACAACACTTTATAGCAAGGGCCTTCAAACTTAGAAAGTTTAAGACTTTTGGACTTCAATTCCCAGAATTCCCGAACTAACATGATTGGAGAAAGAATTCTGGGATTTGAAGTCCACAAGTCTTAAAGCTGTCAAGTTTGAAGACCCTTGCTTTAAAGGAACTCCTAAACAAGGAGGGAAACACAGACGCATGACTGAATTTTAAAAAGCTTATAACAAGTATTTATTGAGCATTATTTACAAATTGTTGATAAAACACGACTTGGAAATTGAAAAATTTAAAGGCTGTATAATCAAATGGATGAGGAACTTAGATACAATATCTCATACTAGAACAATGAAAATGAAAGACTATTAAATTCACGCTAAATACTATGCTTAGAAAAAACCTGAGAAGCTTGCTGTGTGTGTGTGTGTGTGTGTGTGAGAGAGAGAGAGAGAGAGAGAGAGAGAGTATATTTGTGTGTGTGTGAGAGAGAGAGAGAGAGAGTGTGTATGTGTGTGTGAGAGAGAGTGAGTGAGTGTATGTGTGTGTGTGAGAGAGAGAGAAAGTATGTGTGTGCGTGTGTGAGAAAGAGAGAGAGTGTATGTGTGTGTGTGAGAGAGAGTATATGTGTGTGTGAGAGACAGGGAGTGTGTGTGAGAGAGAGAGAGAAAGAGAGTGTATGTTTGTGTGTGTGTGAGAGAGAGAGAGTGTATGTGTGTGTGAGAGAGAGAAAAAGAGAGAGAGAGAGTGTATGTTTGTGTGTGTGTGTGTGAGAGAGAGAGAGAGAGAGAGAGAGTGTGTGTGTGTGTGTGTGTGTGTGTGTGTGTGTGAGAGAGAGAGAGAGAGAGAGAGAGAGAGAGAGAGGGTGTCAGAGGACAAGTCCCTGTAGTTTTCTTGGCAAGATTTGCAAGAAGCAATCTGCCATTGCCTTCATCCTAAGACTGAGAGAGAGTGGTTTTAACAAGGTCAGTGATGAGCTAGCTCCATTGTTAAATTGGACAGTTCATATTTTCTAAAAATTAGCACAGAAGCAACAAACAGATTGGATTCTGTTTTCCTATTTGATAGCAATGTTGCACAATAAAAAGCAACAATTTTCTGAAATGATTTATAACAGAATGAAACGGATTTTAAAAGTTGGATTTCCTTTCTAACCTGCCACTTTTCAGCTATATATTCCCAAACCTCACATTCCTCTGCAAAGCATATTGTATTAGCACTGTAAACCAGGGGTCCCCAACCACTGGGCCTCGGACCAGTACCGGTCCATGGATCATTTTGTACTGGGCCGCAAAGAATGAATAATTGTGATTAAAATATATATAAAAATATGTTTTTGCTTCTGGGTATCTTATTTTGAAAGACAACCACTTCCGCCCTCGCCTAACTTCCGTGCTTGACTCTTTGGGGCGTATTTATCCTGCTTCAGTAATGCAAGCTAGCCCTCGCAAAATGAGCCAGAAACAGAATCCACTGGAGAGTTTTTTTGGAAAGGGTAAGTTACGGGTTCATCGCTTATTTATTTACTGTTATTGGAACCTTCACACCCCTACCCGGTCCTTGAAAAAGTGTTTCTGCGTGAAACTGGTCCCTGGTACAAAAAAGGTTGGGGACCACTGCTGTAAACGATAACTGCTGCAAAAAATGCTTTTTTAAAAAGAAAAAAATACTTATAGGTAGTCCATGACTTACAACCATTCTTTTAGCAACCCTCTGAAGTTACAATAGAGCTGATCCAATTGACTTACAATATTTCGTTGCCAGTACAATCATTGTAGCATCCTTGGGGGAACTTGGCAACTGACTTGCATTTGTGACAAGTTGTGACATCCTGAGCTTACATGATCACCATTTCCAGTGGTGGGATTCATAAAAATTTACTACCAGTTCTGTGGGCGTGACTTGGTGGGCATGGTGTGGTTTGGTGAATGTGGTTTGGTGGGCGTGGCAGGGGAAGGATACTGTAAAATCTCAATTCCCTCCCCATCCCACTAACCTGCTTTCCAGCTCTGTTCTCCTGTGCAGGGCAACAAAAGAAGATCCAGCCAATCAGCTGGGACTTGGGAGGCAGAGAATAGATGGGGGCGGAGCCAGTCTGAAGTGGCAATTGCTGGTTCTCCGAACTACTCAACATTTCTGCTGCCGGTTCTCCAGAACTGGTCAGAACCTGTCTGAATTCACCTCTCTGACCATTTGTCATCTTCCCAGCCAACTTCCAACAGTCAGTGGGGAAGATGGCAGGGAAAGGTTTCAAATCACAACAACTATGATGATTTGCTTAAGGACGATGCCAAAAAAGGTCATCAAGAGGCTATCAGGTATGGTCATATGATGCTTCCCCTAACAACTCCACTGTTTACAACTAAAATTTCCAGTTCCAATTTTAGTTGTGAAGCAAGGACTACCTGTTATTGCTTCTAGAGAAGAATGGTTAGTGAGCCCTTGAAGATATGCCTCAATGTCTAACTTAATCTTGCACCTTAAAAGTAAATCTGACACAAAATCTAACTTGATTTGGAAACAATTCTGGATTACAATTGTAAATATAGATTCTATCATATTTGAAATTTGGGTAACTCTGAGTGTAAAATTTGTATGCTTCAGACTAAAATTATATAATTCTTAATCTTGCCTTACACTATGTTGACTACTGCTTTTTATATTTACTGTATATATTATTTGGATTCTAAAGACTGATACTTTCAAAAATGATTTAATACACTTAGTTATTTAAAGTAGTTAATAAAATACAGAATTGAAATATGTAACCCAATTCTACTTATAAATTCCTTATCTACTTTACTTTTTCACTTTGGCTTGTTTTTTCTTCTTTTTCTCCCCCCCCCCCTTTCTTCTTCTTTTAAATCACTTAGTTAAAAATACAATACAAAAAAAAAGAATGCCACGTTGCATTATTCAACGTATGTATTTCAGATGCTTTATACTAGTGTATGAGTGTGCGTGTGTGTGCATGTGTATTGTATGTGTGTTCATTCTTATGTAAGAGAACTACTAAAGTGTGTTTTTTCTTGACTATCACAGCAGCTGTTGCTTCCCCTATAATGTACTTTGCAATCACCTATATCTACAAAGTATTTTTTTTTTTAACAATGAACAGTTTAGAACTGACAGGTCTAGTTTCTTGTTCACAACTACTTATCACAGCATAGATATCATATATGTTTTCCAGGTGCTTTCTATAGTTAGGATACCTTCACAGAAGCTGCTTGTGAAAGATAAGGTCATAAAAGAGATGAAAAATGTGTGAGCATCATACCATGGTTTTATCATCAGACGAGATAGCTTTCAGTAAGGACTCCCCAATACAAACGGAAAGCTGTCTAAAAGACAGAGGGGGGAAATGTAGAAAATTTGGATGTTCAGGTGTGCTTTTTATTGAAAGCACACTTATAAAACTAAAGTGCCGGCACTACCAAAAAGAAAACCTGAATGAAAACTCTGCTTCCAAAATTCATAGAGTTACTGAAGGTTCATTTTGTCATTTCATTGTAAGTTTAATATTATATGTTTTCCACCCAAGTTTCATTTGATAGAAGAATGCCCTTATAAATATGATCAGTCAGTCCATCAAAATATCCATCAATAAATTGTGAATCAACCTGAAGTAACGCTTTCTCTATACCTCAATTCTTCGGAAAGTACCGCCTGCCTATTTAGCAGAGAACCCTAATATATTTGTTAACTTTCAAAAACTTGTAAAACATACTTTTCATCAAGCTCCTAATTCGTTGACTGTCGTTGTCTTTAATCTCTTCAGCTTTAATTCTAGATATTAATGCTTTCTTCCAAACTACTGACCTTAAATGATGTTGCATTCCATAAATAGAACATTACATATTGGAGTTCAGAAGCAGGCCTTGTTTTTGCTGGTGGTTTCATGTCTACTATTTGTATAAACTGCACAAAATTACGAGAAGTTTCAAAAATATAAAAAGAGAGAGAACATTCCTACAGAGCTGCCATGCCTTGCCTTTTCTTTTTTACACCAGTCAATCAAAAATATAAGCAAAATATAATGGCTAACATATAAGAAACATTATAGGATATAGCTATAGATAAATAATTTTTGTCCCCTTTGCTATCATGTCTACCTAGAGTAGGTAAAAAAGTTTTAAAAAGTAAAAGTAAAAAAGCTTACAAAAGTAAGAAAGACAATGTGTTAACATTTTTTTTAAAAGAAACTCTGATTAAAACATTCCACACTTCATTCTTGACATAATTGCTTTAGTTGCTTTGAACTGAATCACACTGCAGTTCTATCCCAGTTGTATACTGCATGGAAGGCTAGAAGACTTCAAATAATATACCTTGCTTCAATAGAGGTGAATATGCTACTGGAGACCTGTTCGTATACAATTATAATTACAGCAGGAGAACATTAATGTCAGTAGACATTATTTTTAACTTTAAGGCTGGCTTTTGGCACAGGTTGCATAATGCACATCCTTGCTCTATGTCATAAAATTATCAGAAGTACAGGTAGATAAGCACAATTTACAAAGTTCTCTGATGTTATTAAACTTCAGTAACATTATGGCAGGAAAGAGCTGACATAATTTAAACCCTACAACCCTTATTTAATGTATAACACATTCTTTTTCCATTTATCCTACAAAGTCATCCAAAACAAAGCATTCGGATATCAACTAGCTCTGCACTAAATTATGGCAGGCTAAAAGAAATCCCAGACACATTTCCTGGCCCCTAATATTTTCCCTGCTTCCCAGCCTGAGAACTTGAGCACATAACTTTAATCTGCTGGATTTCTCCGACATATCTAACCAGCTGGATAAAGGTTCAATTAATAACATGGTATTCCCAGATATATTACTAAGAGCCCAGTATTATTCCAATTTCCCAGTTGGAGAAGTTTGACTAAACAACTTTAGTCTGCTGAACTTCTCCAACACATCTTCATGAAATGTTAGGCTACTGGACTTCTGCGTCTCATCTGAAGGTGATAAAATTTAATCAACATGTATTACTTGAATGTGACATTTTAAAATTTAATGTATTATTTTTTCAGGCAGGTTAGTTCTGCCTACATTCTCTCATTAATTCAGTAAGTTTAAAATATGAAAATCTGCATTTAAATCAATATTTAAATGTGTTCTTTTAAGCCAGTTTCTTCTCAATATTAGCATTTATACACATATGGTCTTTCAAAATCCATATTCAATGTATATATTGCATATACTTTTTGAGACCAAAACTGTACTGAATATATCGAAGAACAAAACTGTGCACTATATTATTTTCTATCTTTTTTAAATGTCTCATTTATATATGTTTCTTTTCTGAAACCCAACTTTGTCTCAACAGTTAAGGACAAAAAGGGATGAAGGGGGAGATAATCACAGGTTTTCTGCAACAATAATTTAGGTTCATTTTACCCCATGTTTTCATGCTTTTTTTCTCTTGACTGCTGCCTATCACTTAGTAATAGGTGCTTATTACTTACAAAGTAGCATTTTTAAAATGCTTGTGATGAGCACTATGTTGCTTTTTATGTGAAATGCATAGTTTTCCCATTGCAACACAGAAAAACCAATCATATCCTACAGGATAGTGCTCAAAACTGAGATTATAATATACATGCTTCAAAGTCACATGCCAAAATTCAGGAATAACGTGCATGAACATTAAAATTAATATAGAATTGTAATTTGTATAAGACAAAAATGACAATTAATTGAGTTACATTAACTGAAAGTTTTATATATACCATAAGTACTAGAATATAACCAATCCTTTGCATGTATTCATAATATATATGCCAGAAAAAAAAATATCAACAGAATCCTTAAGCTAAGCATTCATAGTGTTACTTTCTAACACTGTGAATGACTTCTGTACAGACTACAAAAGTATGCTCTGTACAGGCTGAATAGTCAAGACCTTGTTGATGATCCAAACTCTGCCAAGGATCTTGGAGTACTCATCTCAAATGATCTAAGTGCTAGAGCCCACTGTAACTACATAGCCAAAAAGGCATTAAGAGTTGTTATCCTAATCTTACATAGCTTTTTCTATGGTAATATTACACTAATAACTAAAGCATACAAAACATTTGCTAGACCAATACTCGAATACAGCTCATCAGTCTGGAACCCACATTATATATCTGATATTAACACGGTTGAGAAATCCAGAAATATTTCACAAGAAGAGTTCTCCACTCCTCTACTCGTTGCAGATACCTTATGCCACCAGACTCAAAATTCTAGACCTAGAAAACCTAGAACTACGCTGCCTTCGGTCTGATTTTAGTATATAAAATCATACATTGCAATGTCCTACCTGTCAATGAATACTTCAGCTTCAACCAGAACAACACTAGAGCAAACAATAGATGCAAACTCAAGGTTAATCGCACCAAACTTGATTGCAGGAAATAAACTTCAACAACAGAGTGGTCAATGTCTGGAATACTCTACCAGACTCTGTGGTGTTTTTCCCCAAACCCCAAAAACTTTAACCTTAAGACTGTCTACTATAGACATCACCCCTTTCCTAAGAGGTCTGTAGGGGGCATATGTCTGTGTGCATAAGCGCACCAACGTGCCTACCATCCCTGGCCTATTGTTTCTTTTATATATTTTTATTTTTCTTATATGTATCCATGTATTCATAACTATGTTTTTATTTATACCTATTATCTTGTAAGCAATTGACAAATAAAAATAAGTAAAATAAAAATAAAAATCTTAAGTTTCTGTTTGTTCTGCTAAACCAGGTTTCCATGTTAATTCTGTGAACTATCTCACATACAATGGAATACAGATTAATTACAATAAGATATATAGTGATATTTTCAGTAGCCAGCCTGGCTTCTTACGGTCTCTCATGGTTACCAGTCTTAATCAAAGATGCTGAAGAATTAACCAGTTAAATCAGAATTAATTATGTGATGGTGGCAGATAAATTGGATTTGAGCACTGCCCACACCAATTATCAATAGGTTCTCCAAACAAGCAACTTTCCCAAATTTCCATCAAATCCAAAATATGGGAATTGAGCTTGAGACCTTCAACATGCAAGCAAGTAATCTACCTCTGAGATATCTAGGTCTTCATTAATAAGGATCCTGGTAAGACTATGGGTTTTGACAAGTTGTTGCTCTATTGAAGCAAACTCCCATTCTACAGCTTCAGGAAATCACTGGGAATCTTTTGTTATTGACATTCCCACAATATTAACACACAACATACAGATCAAAAGGTTTTTCTTCTGGAAATACAAAGCTGATCATTTTCTTTAGAGGTCTCCAATACAATTATTTCAGGGATACGACAGGGTTAACTACCGGTTTGGGATTTACGAAGTTCTGTGATTTATGATGTGCTTCCCTGCATGATACGAGCGCGTGCCTGTAAATCGTCATCAGCACAGTGCGAGCAGAGAAGCAGCCTTTGAAACAGCTCTCTTTTCCTGCTTTTTTAACTGCAGCCTTATTCGGCAACCGAAGTTGAAAAATCAGGAAATAAAGATAAAGTAAGAGCCTGGATGGGTGGGTGCGCAAAACCATCAGCAGACATAGAACCGGTTCTATGTCTGCTGCTCTTCAGAGCTACCGGTTCTACAGAGGTAGACAGAATTGGTAGAAACCCACCCCTGAATTATTTACAGACAAAAAGGTATCAAGTAATGCATATTTCTGTTATGCCTTCTTGGTATGATCTCTGTATATATACTATATGAATAGTGTATTTGTAATGTCTGCTTGAACTAAAGTCAAGGAAGTGTTTTAATGAAATGGAATAATTATCACTGTATTTTGATCATGACAACTAAAAGAGAAAACTAACAAGTTGCTTGGAATCCACTAAGGTCATTAATGTATCTCTGACAGAAGTCGATTGATCAATACAGCATCTTTCCAAAGAAGTCCAGAATTCAGAAGATCTTAAAATTCTTCAGGAATTGTACATATGCTATCATAGATAGCATATAGATAGCTCAGAAAGGGAGATGTGAAAGAACATTTTAAAGGGCATTTAATTTCCTGAGTATGCAAGCTACATAAAAATGAGTGTTTGGAAAGAAATAAACAATAGGGTTTATTAGGGCATAGGGTCAAATACTCAGGAACAAACTGTAGGATCAAATACTCTCCAATATTTTTTATTCAAGTCCATTAACACTAGTATGCCATAATTGGAAACTCAAATATATTCCACAACAAATATTTTTTTTATTTCTTCCACAAGTAATTTCCCCCAAAGTTAAGCTCAACTGGATCTACGAAAGGAATCTTTTTTTATCTCAAATGTGGTAATCAAAAAGGTCACTGTGTATGTTTATATTTTAATTTTAGCAATCCCTGTTTACTTCCGGGAAAGGTAAAACCGGAAGCAGATATTTCAAATGTTTGTTTAAAACAGATTGCAGTATCTGATCTTAAAGAAAACAAGTCATACTCCAGAAGAACTGTTAATTGAAGAAAAATATTCCTTCAGATTTTTTTTCTTTACTTTTGTAGCAACTACTCATTCTGAAAAAGCAACCTCAAGCTTTAGAAAAAAAGACACACAGAATTACTATATTTGAGTATATAATTAGAAGATTCTGGATTAAAGAGAATCCAAGGAAAAATTCCTTCACTTTTGTATATAAAATAAAGCATCTGATAATGCTGATCTTTAAAATCATTTTCACAAATTATAAACAGTAACTTTGTTTTTTTTATCCAATTATTTTAAGAGATACCTCTCATTGTACTTCATATGCTATCTTTGTTTATTCAGAATTACTGTGCCCTTCATTTTCTTTAAAACTCTTCATAAAGGCTCCGGGAAGAATTAAAAAGAAATAAGACACTGTTAGTTTGAAAAAACATGAAGTATTTTCATAGAATGATAATGTCAGTCCTAAGGGGGTTGTGGGGTTGATGCCAAGCCAAGCTGGGGGCTGTTCAATCACCTCTATCACAGCTCTATCAGTGTCTACACTCCAGTCAAATCCAGAGAAAACAAGGAGTCAAAGATGCAGGTCAATAAGCTTATAGACGATTTGCACAAACGGTTCCTCCAGCAAGGTAAAAAACAAAGTCATATTGGCTTTTGGGGAGGGTTTCTTTTTTTCCCTTCCCTTTTGAACTCTTTGGGCTAAGCACACCCTGAAAAACTCATCACTATATGCAAGACATGCAAAGTATTCTTAATCCTGTTAAGAAAAAAAGAGCAAAGTTATCATCCATAAAAAGTTCCCCGTGGACCTCAAAATGATTACAGGTAGAACCACCTTGTCTTAATTCTGCTTCTGGCTATTTAGCATTAGAAAAACACAAAAGATATTCTTGAAAAAGTAGAAAATCATTACTGATTCAAAGCATATCTTTTAAAAAAAATAACTTTTGACCTTTCTGATTATCTTAAATATACACAAACAGGACAGCAAATAAGTTGGCTGTTCAAACAAAACACAAAAGCTGCAGAAAATATTTACACATGGTCACATAAAGTCAGAAAATAGAGGAGATAGTGGGAACTTTTCCAGTTTGCCAATGATTTTGTTAGCATTAAAAGGCCCCCATTCGGCCCTTACAACTCCAGCAGGAAAAAGAAAAACACCCCTTACAACTCCAGCAGGAAAAAGAAAAACACTAAATCAAATAACAATGGGATCAGTGTAAATGAATACTGATATCCTTAGTTAAAAAAAACACTAAAATTCTAAAGCCCAGCTCCTGGAATCAGCACCAACTCCATCTTTCTGATTTCAAGTTGTTATTTATATCCAGACCCTTACCATATAGACATCCTGAATTATTAAAATATCCAACACCAAACCTGCAGGGAAGAATCAACTTACCAATATCAACTGGCACCAAATATTCCCATGAGCCTTTAAAACAGCTGTGTAAATGTGTGTGTGTGTGAGAGAGAGAGAGAGAGAAAGAGAGAGAGAGTGTGTGTGTATATTCCCAAAAGTATCAAGTATCTTCAATAGCACCTCCTGATAGTACCAAGAAGTTCAGAGAGAAACTACCAGAGAAACTACTTTCAGCTCCTTCAAGCATGATAAAAAAAATACCATGATTAAAAAGCGGCTAAGAGATCCAAGAGTATTAATAGAAATATATTTATTTATTTTTATGGCTCAATTTGTATTCAATGGTATTCAATTTATATGGCTGTCCATCTCAGTCAATGACTCTCTTTCCTTGTTTTTATTCTGGTGCAGATTGCCGATTAGGGCAGCCAAGGCTGTCTCCATGCCAAAACTGATGATCCATTTATTTTAAGAGTTTCTAGACCTGCACCTGGATACTGGTCTATAGTCATGCAAAGATCATTCTTTAAACCTGTGACCTTTTGTGTGAGAACATTGAATTCCTGCTGGAATTTTTTTTTTTTTTTTTTTGCATGTATATTGTACATTTGTGTTCAGACTACCAATATTGTTGATGCTTATGTTGTTTTTTGCATTTTTTTTTAAATTATAAGCCAAAGAGTTATTGGGAATTGGATGACCTGTAAATTTGTGTTAAACATAAACTGATAAATAAGTGACTACACCATTCATTACATACACACGCACACACACACACACACACATACAATGTCCTTCATTAATAATAGAAAGATTATATCAATTATGTTGACTATGTTATACTGTGGAATGTGCTCAGGAAAATGGAAATCTCTCATCATATATGAAATCAGGAAGCCATAATATAGAACTATAGTCACCCCAAAGAGCATGATAGCAATAAATACATTTAAAAAATAAATATCAGAAAACAGACCAGCTTAATGTTGGCAAAAGAGTGAAACGTTACTGTATATGTTCCTCTTTTTTATTCAACCTATAAGCTGAATATATATGTTAAGGGAAGACAGTTTGGAAAATTGTAAGCATAGTTTTAAAACTAGAGGAAAAAGCGTCAATAATCTAATCTGTGTTGATGACACTACCCTGATAATTGAAATTGAAAATGACCTACAAGCTCTGTAATAAAAATTAAGGAGAAAACTGGAAAAAATAGGATCAAGATTAAATGTAAAGAGCAAACTAAGAATAACAGATAGAATGACCAGCAGGAAGACATTAAAGGTATAGATATCTTCTTCATTCTGTTTGGCCATTAATAGTAAAGGAATAAACAAAAAAGAAATGTTGTAATTAGCACTTGCTTTGGCATGAAGGCAATGGAAAAGACGCTGTGATTATCAGTTGTTGTAGCCAAGAAATGAAACCATTGGATCATATAAAAATCTGGCCCAGTGTTCTTACTCAAGACACAAAGGACAAGGCTCCAACTTTTTGACACATTATATGGAAAGCCTAGCTTTCTGGAAAAGGCTGTAATGCTGAGAAAAGAAGAAAGAAAGAGAAGAAAATAGTGGAGGATTTGAAAATCTAGCATAGATATAGATCATTAGGAAGAAATTCTATCTATGTGTTTGCTAGCAACTGAAAATGATTTGATGACACATAATCAATCAATCAATCAATCTAGCACCAAACAAGAGTAGCATTATAGCCTATGCTTTCTCAAGCTGACTTCAGAGATTACTTCAGTAGGCAGAAAAGTAGGTGTACAGTTGTCAATAAAGCATTAAGACACAGCTGGCTATGAAAAAAGTTACTAAGAAGTAGCCTTATTTAATAGCTTTCCCAGAAAGAGATATGCCTTATAACAGTGGTGTCAAACTGGTGGCCTACGGCCTGGATGTCTCACGCGCAGGCCACACCCACCCAAACTCTGCAAAGGCAAAAAGCGTCCCGATAAGTCACGTGATACGATCGACTTTGACATCCATGCCCTATAATGTCCAAGGGGTCACTGTATGTTTATAAGACAATTCCAAAGAAAACAAATCAATTTACATTATGCCTGAACCAAGAACTGCATATTACTGATTACCTTTATTACAAAAGTATTCCACATCTTCACAGTTCAGATTCCCAGACTCAAATTCTGCAGAAAAGTTTCCCTCCAGGGGAAAGTCTTCTTTGGATATAATGTCATTTTCCTCAGACAGGCACTCTTCCTCTTCATCCTCAACAGCATCTTCAAGGGGGCCTTTAAAAAAACAAGAACACTGTACCAACACAGCAGCAAAAGCCACACCTAAAGATTTTGTTTGGGATTCTGTATGTAGAAACAGGTGATCAACCAGAAAAGAGCATAGGTAACAACCAAATATGAGTTCTAAAAGTTGCTAACTTTTGTTAGCATACCATAACAAAGCATACCTTTGTTATGCAAACAAAAGTAGAGAAACAAAGGGAGAAAAATAATCCAAGTATCCTTAACAGCTGGCATTGAAAGAGAAGTATATTATAAATTAGGGAATATTAATGATTGATAATGTAAGAATGTAATGTAATGAATTGACAATTACAGATAGATAGATAGATAGATAGATAGATAGATAGATAGATAGATAGACACACACACACACATGTATGGCATTCAGCTCTCTTTTATCGGGACTTGAGTGAATAGTGAAACCACGTCAAAACTTACAAGCAGATCTTCTACACATGGAGCAAGAAGATCTGCTTGTAAGTTTTGACGTGGTTTCACTATTCACTCAAGTCCTGATAAAAGAGACCCTTGAAATCATCAAAAATAAATACCAACCAGCTAAACACCTCATGGAACTAACAGAACACTGCTTAACCAACACATATTTCATATACAAAGGACAAAGATACAAACAAATTGAAGGAGCCCCCATGGGATCACCACTGTCACCTGTCATTGCAAACCTGTTCATGGAAGAATTCGAATCCGGACCCCTGGCCAATGCTATCCTCAAACCCAAACTATAGTTAAGATATATCGATGACACATTCGTGATTTGGCCCCATGGACAAGAAAACCTAAACAATTTCCTAACACACCTAAAAATCAAGTTCACCATGGAAACAGAAACAAACAAACAACTACCATTCCTAGATGTACTAATCTACAAAAAAAAAGATGGCACACTAGGACACACCATATACCAGAAGAAAACACACACCAACCGCTACCTCAACGCCCAATCCCACCACCACCCAGCACAGATAAACTCTGTGGCTAAAACACTAATTACAAGAACCAAACGCCTGGCAGACAAGACACACATCAAGACTGAATTATGCACCCTGACTAAAATATTGACAGCCAATGGCTTCCACAAAAGCAAAATCACCAACTTGATCCACAAAAACACACTGAGACATAACAGAGACCCAGAAGATGAACAGACCCATGGAACAGCTGTCCTGCCCTCCATAAGAGGCACTACAGACTAAATTAGTAAGATACTATGCAGACACCACATCAAGACTGCCTTCAAAACAGACAGAAAAATAGCAGCCATCCTCAGAAACCCCAAAGACAAAATTGACCTGGAAAACCAAGGCATATACGAAGTCCCCTGTGCATCATGCCCGGCCACATACATTGGACAGACCAATAGAAGAATAAGCACCCACCTGGATGAACTCAAAAATGCAGTCAAAAAGCTGGAACACACTTCCTCACTAGTCCAACACATGGAAGCCACAGGTCATAGCATCAACTTCAATGGCACCAAAACCCTAGCCACTATAGAAAACCCTAGCCACAAAATCATCAGAGAAGCCATAGAGATTGAAAAAAGACCAGAAAGCATGAACAGAAGAGATGATTCCACCAGGCTGTCAATCATTTGGAAACCTGCACTCACAAACAAAAAAATCTCCACACCACAAGCCAGGCAAACAGCTGGGCACAAACAGATCCCTCCTGACACCTCCAGCTCAAACACACCCCAACCAGGCACCCAGATGAAACCCAGCTTCCTAACTAATGATAGCCGTCCATTTATCCGAAGCCAAGCTGTACTTAAAGGCCTCCAATAAAGTAACACAATGTTGCCAGCCAATCAAGATACAAAAAGAGCCCAAAAAACAGACAGAAGATATTAGAAGCAGAACACAGCAAACTCCAAGACCAATAAACACAGACCAAGACTCTCAACTAATCAGGACGAAGAAAAAACCATTCTGGCACAGCAATAAGCTGCCCCAAATTTAAATCTGAAACCACTGTAAAAGTCTAACTCACAGACGAACACTATACAGAAGCCTGATGATGGCAGATGAGATTCTGCTGAAACGTTGCTACAACTTTAAAAACACCACTACTATGACATGGGAAAATACCCGAACAAAGCTGAATGCCATACATACATACATACATACATACATACATATGTTTTCTGAGGTTCTCGCGGGTATTTGTATGTGGATCTTTGGTTATTCGGGTTTTCTCCCGCGTAAGATTGGAAGTATCTAGGCAACGTTTCGATGAAGTCTCATTCATCATCTTCAGGCTTGGTCTTCAGCTCTCTGCTTCTCAGAGTGATGTGAGCTTGCAGCTTCTTCTTCCTTTTAACTGCTAGTGGGGGTGTGATTTGATTGGGTGGGGGCTTGGCTGTGTTCTGATTGGGTGGGGGTGTGTTCTCATTGGTTGGGGGTTTGGCTGTGTTCTGATTGGTTGGGGGGTTGGCTGTGTTCTGATTGGCTGGAGGCATGTTCTGTTCAGGTGGGGGCTTGGTTGTGCTCTGGTTAGTCTTAGTTGCTGGGGGATTTGAGCTGGTGAGCTGTGATCTTGCTGTTTGGCTTCGAGTTCGTGGTTGTGCTGCATCTTCATGGTGGGGGTCAATTTATTTCATGTATGGCTTAGAAGGGTTTAAAGTGGGTAGTGATGCAGCTGCAGTGCGGCTTCTGGTCCGTGGTCATGTTTCACCTTCTGTGGGGTGTGAGTCTGCTTTCTATGTGGAAGTGTGACGGTGGCATCTTGTGTGGCTCTCAGGGGTGTGGGTCTGGTGTCATTCTTCATGTTAGGTACTCGTCTGTTCATGGGGGCGGGTTTCCAAATGGCTGGTAGGCGGGAGTTATCATCTCGTTTATTCATGCTGTGTTTTTCTATCTCTATGGCTTCTCTGATTATTCTGCTGCTGAAGTGTTCGGTTTTGGCGATAGTTCTGGTATTTTTAAAGTCAATCCCATGTCCTGTGGCTTTGAGGTGTTGGACCAGGGAAGAGGTCGGTTCTTCCTTTTTGATTGAGTTCTTATATTCTTCAATGCGTGCACTAATTCTTCTGTTAGTTTGTCCAATGTATGTGGCGGGGCAGGCAGTGCAAAGGATTTCATATACTCCTTGATTTTCTAACTCGATTTTGTCCTTAGGGTTTCTTAGGATGGTGGATATCTTTCTGTTTGTGCAAAAATGCTGTCTTAATGTTGTGTTTTTGGAGGATCTTGCTCATTTTGTCTGTAGTGCCTTTTATATATGGGAGGAGGGCTTTGACATTCCCCCCAAGCACATCCTAGATCTGACCAACCACTGCCTATCCAATACATACTTCACCTACAACGGACAAAAATACAAACAAATAGAAGGAGCACCCATGGGATCACCCCTCTCACCTGTCATCGCTAACCTCTACATGGAACAATTTGAAACACAAGCTCTAGAAAAATATAATCACAAACCCAAACTCTGGCTCAGATACGTAGATGACACCTTCATAATCTGGCCACATGGGAAAGAAAAACTGAACGAATTCCTCACACACCTCAACAGCCTACACCTCAAAATACAATTCACCATGGAAACAGAAGCTAACAACCAACTTCCCTTCCTAGATGCCTTGGTATACAAAAAATCCAATGGCTCCCTAGGACACACCATCTACCAGAAGAAAACACATACAAACCGCTATCTACACGCACTCTCACACCACCACCCAGCACAGATCAATTCCCTAGCCGAGACACTCATCTCCAGAACAAAATGCTTAGCTGACGAACAACACCTAGAGACCGAACTACACACTCTCACCGGTGTGCTGACAGCCAATAGATTCCAAAGAAAGAAGATCACCCACCTAATCCAAAAAGAAACCCCAACCAAAATCCAAGACAGAGAACAAGAGAATGGCAAAGCCCTCCTCCCATATATAAAAGGCACTACAGACAAAATCAGCAAGATCCTCCAAAAACACAACATTAAAACAGCATTCTGCATAAACAGAAAGATATCCACCATCCTAAGAAACCCTAAGGACAAAATCGAGTTAGAAAATCAAGGAGTATACGAAATCCCTTGCACTGCCTGCCCCACCACATACATTGGACAGACTAACAGAAGAATAGGTGTACGCATTGAAGAACATAAGAACTCAATCAAAAAGGAAGAACCGACCTCTTCCCTGGTCCAACATCTCAAAGCCACAGGACATGAGATTGACTTTAAAAATACCAGAACTATCGCCAAAACCGAACACTTCAGCAGCAGAATAATCAGAGAAGCCATAGAGATAGAAAAACGCCCACACAACATGAATAAACGAGATGATACCTCCCACCTACCAGCCATTTGGAAACCCGCTCTCAAGAACAGACGAGTACCTAACATGAAGAATGACACCAGACCCACACCCCTGAGAGCCACACAAGATGCCACCACCACACTTCCACGTAGAAAGCAGACGCACACCCACACAGAAGATGAGACACGACCACGGACCAGAAGCCGCACTGCAGCTGCATCACTATCCACTTCAAACCCCTCTGAACCATACATGAAGCAAACTGACCCCCACCATGAAGATGCAGCACGACCAGGAACTCGAAGCCAAACAGCAGGATCACAGCTCACCAGCTCAAACCCTCCAGCAACTAAGACTAACCTGAGCACAATCAAGCCCCCACCTGAACAGAACACGCCTCCAGCCAATCAGAACACAGCCAACCCCCCAACCAATCAGAACACAGTCAAACCCCCAACCAATGAGAACACACCCCCACCCAATCAGAACACAGCCAAGCCCCCACCCAATCAAGTCACACCCCCACTAGCTGTTAAAAGGAAGAAGCAGCTGAAGATGATAATGAGACTTCATCGAAACATTGCCTAGATACTTCCAATCTTACGCGGGAGAAAACCCGAATAACCAAAGATCCACATACAAATACCCGCGAGAACCTCAGAAAACAAATATCTATCTATCTATCTATCTATCTATCTATCTATCTATCTATCTATCTATCTATCTTTGGTTATTCGGGTTTTCTCCCGTGTAAAATTGGAAGTATTGTGGTGATGTTTCAACGAAGTCTCATTTGTGATCTTCAGGCTTGTGTCTTCGGCTTTGTGCTTCTTGGAGTAATGTGAGCTTGCAGCTGCTTCTTCCTTTTAACTGCTAGTGGGGGTGTGACTTGATTGGATGGGGGCTTAGCTGTGTTCTGATTGGGTGGGGGGTGTTCTCATTGGTTGGGGTTTTGGTTGTGTTCTGATTGGTTGGGGGTGTGTTCTGTTCAGGTGGGGGCTTGGTTGTGCTCAGGTTAGTCTTAGTTGCTGGGGAATTTGAGCTGGTGAGCTGTGATCATTGTTTGGCTTCGCGTTCATGGTCGTGCCACATCTTCATGGTGGGCGTCAGTTTGCTTCATGTTTGGGTCGGAGGGGTTTGAAGTGGGTAATGATGCAGCTGTGGTACGGCTTCTGGTCTGTGGTCGTGTCTCATCATCTGTGTGGGTGTGAGTCTGCTTTCTGCATGGAGGTGTGGTGGTAGCATCTTGTGTGGCCCTCGTGGATGTGGGTCTGGTGTCATTCTTCATGTTAGATACTCGTTTGTTAGTGAGGACGGGTTTCCAAATGGCTGGTAGGTGGGAGTTATCATCTCGTTTATTCATGCTGTGCGGGCGTTTTTCTATCTCTATGGCTTCTCTGATTATTAGTCGAAATGTCGGCAAGACACTTCCAGTTTCACACGGGAGCAAACCCGAATAACCAAAGATCCACATACAAATACTCACAAAAACCTCAGAAAACAAACATACATGCATACATACATACATACATACATACATACATATTCCTATTTTTAAGAAGATATTGGATTACCATTAGTCTGAAGTGGAAGGTCCCTCCAAGGTCCCTTTCAATTCTGTTGTTCTATTCTATTCATCATTTAAGAACTCTTGTTTGTCCTTAAGGATTTTAGAGTCCCATCAATTGTTCTGGAGAGATTAGAATGCTAGAATTATCTCAGTTTATCTCAGATTGTAAACCATGTCCAGAGTGTCAGTTCAGCCATCTTATGCTTGTGCACCATCTTGCTATTAAGTCTAATCATATCTACAATCTACAGTTCTAGAATTATCTGGATGTCATTCATCTAAGTACTAATAACACTTTATTGTTCAGAGGCAAAACATAATACTTGCAAAAGTTATGTTAAACTACATTTTGGAATTAGTATGTTAATATAATTAAAATTATGTTTACTAAAATTTCATTCAAAGTACTTCCATTAAATAATATTATCGTCTAAATAATATTATATAAAAGTATTACATAAAAGTATTGATAAAATATTATTTATCAATAAATAATAAAATTCATTTTATTTAAAATATAACTTAGATTTGAGTTATCTAACTTGAAGCAGCAAAGCCATGACTCATAACTACATCTCAAATAACTGTTCTCTCAGTAAATACATTAAGAAACTAGCAAAACCTAGGTACTATTTATTATTATTTGTTTATTACGTTTGAATATGCTAACTAGTATATTCTAAGTTTTTAATCAGGCTGTTATTGCTTAGATATTCAAATTAAAAACAAATAGATAGACAGATAACCAATTTTTAAAAACACTGAATCCTAGTTGCAAAGCTTTGATGAATGTCTTATTGTTCCCACCAGCTCATGTATTTATTGTGCTTATTTAAAATATTATTTTTATTTTATCTCTACAGGAATATCAAGAAAGTGTACAACAGATCAAAATAAGAAAATAATAAAAAAATAAAACTATAGATATATAAGAGCCAACAATAACACTATTTTTAAAGGACACGTTATAAATGGATCTTAACACTTTTTCCTACAACCAAAAGAGGGGACCTGGAGACAAACACATTAGAAGTATTACATTCCATTATTTCAGTGACCAACAAATAAAACTTCCATGAGCAGTGATGTCCTTGAATTTCCACTTGAGAAGGCTGGTTTATGATGAAATGGAATATTGTCTACATATCCAGACAATATTCACTGTATCTTTTCTCAGACTTCAAAGAAAGCCCAGAAAATAGATAAATTTTAGCAACGCTTTAAAAAAAATTTTTTTTTAAATAGTTGTTTTAAAAGCTCACAAAGAAAAAATGTGACTACTTTAGAGAGATGGTGCATTAACACTCTTATGCATTCTAAAATACCTTTTCTGAATCATTTTATGGATTTACGTTACATTTTTGCAGGAGAATAACTGAAACATAAACTGAGAAAAAACTGTATAAATTTTTAATCTAAGAGAACTTAGTCCCCTCTTTTCAATATTTATCTAGATTAACTGTGTATGCCACCATTCTCTTACATCACATGACAGAATTTAGTCAGTAGATTATCAAAGAGTAAAGCAGTATCAGTTACAGGTGCTACAATGCAGTAAATAGAAAATGAATCTGCACCAAAGTTATAATACTATATTTAAAACATAAATTATTATATTATGAATTTAAGAGAAACGTAGACTTTTAATATTATGATTTGCATGCTCTTGATCCTTTCAGTTGGTCCATCTCTCTCTTTGGGGAATTCTTGACAGTTATTTTTCATTACCAGTATTCCTAAAAATATATACAGTACCATCAGAACTGTATTTGAAATTTCAACAGTTTCAAAAAAATAATTAATCTCCATCTCTAAATTGAATTCTGATGAATTGAATTGCTATTTTCAGATTTAGCTATATACTATTATACTACCTAAATTGTTCTACAAAAATGCAAACCTGATCTATTATGAAATATTAAACAATCAAAGCTGGAAGCTATTTGGATGAACCTATAGGTCATTGTGTGGATATAGCTCAAGCAAACTAATTTTCAACTACATGGATACTGGTAAATATAGACCTACTTTAGTATTCAACTATGATTATCCTCAGATTTAACTTCCCTTTTTAATCAATGGTATATCATAAAAATTCTAATATGGTTGCACCTGCCCCACAGAACAACATTGCCCTAAGTTATGTGGAGTTTACCATATCATGCTTTTCACAAAACCTGGCTCTTCCAACAGAGCCTGGGATACGCTAGTTATGATCTGTTCCTTAATATTAGACTTCTTTTTTTTACCTACATATTGGAGTCTTTGTTTTGTTCCTCTCTGATGTGTTCTTCTTTTTCACATGAACATCATCATCATTTGTGAGTTTCATCTTTTGTTTTTCATTTTTTTCCTTTAATCTTAACTGAGGCAACATACAAGTTCAACTAAATAAATACATAAAAAGTCTCGTTCTAGTACTGCTTAAGTATAGAATAACAGAATTGGAATGGACCTTGGAGGTCTCCTAGTCCAACCCCTGCTTAGGCAGGAAATCCTATACCATTTCAGATAAATGCTTGTCCAATCTCTTCTTTAAAACTTCCAGTGTTGGAGCATTCAAAACTTCTGGAGGCAAGTTGTTCCACTGATTAATTGTTCTAACTGTCAGAAAATGTCTTCTTAGTTCCAGATTGCTTCTCTCCTTAATTAGTTTCTATCCATTGCTTCTTGTCCTGCCCTCAGGTGCTTTGGAGAATAGCCTGGCTCCCTCTTCTTTGTGGCAATCCTTGAGATATTGGAACACCTGCTGTCATGTCTCCCCTTGCTCTTCTTTTCACTGAACAAGACAATTCCAGCAAAAGGGTTTTTTATGTTTTAGCCTCCAGTCCCCTAATCATCTTTGTTGCTCTTCTCTGCACTCTTTCCAGAGTCTCAACATCTTTCTTACATCGTGGAAACCAAAACTGAATACAGGATTCCAAGTGTGGCCTTGCCAAGGCGTTATAAAGTGGTATTAACACTTCGTGTGATCTTGAATCCCTCTGTTTATGCAGCCTAGAACTGTGTTGGTATTTTTGGCAGCTGCAGCACACTGCTGGCTCATATTTAAATGATTAAATATGAGTATAATTTCAGAACTTTTAATGAAGACCTGTATAGAAGTTTTAGAATGGTTTCATGTTAAAAGCAAGTAAAATCAAACTATCACCTATCAATCTATATATCCATCTATTATTTATCTATCTATCATCAAGTGAGGTACTAATACCACTCTATAAAGCCTTAGTAAAACCACATCTAGAGTACTGCATCCAGTTTTGGTCATCACACTATAAGAAAGATGTTGAGATTCTAGCAAAAGTACAGAAAAGAGCAACCAGGATGATTAGGGAACTGGAGACTAAAACATGTGAAGAATAGTTACAGGAACTGGGCATGGCTAGTCTAGTGAAGAGAACGACCAGGGAGTCATGATAGCAGTCTTCCAATATTTGAGGGGCTGCCACAGAGAAGAAGCGGTCAAGCTATTTTCTAAAGCACAGACAAGGAATAATGGATGGAAACTGAACAAGGAGAGATTTAACCTGGAAATAAAGATAAACTTTCTGACAGTGAGAACAATCAACCAATGGAAGAAGGTTGCCCTCGGAAGTTGTGGGAGCGCCATCACTTGAGACTTTCAAGAAGAGATTGGACTGCCATCTGTCAGAAATGGTGTAGGGTCTCCTGCTTGGGCAGGTGGTTGGACAAGATGACCTACAAGGTGACTTCCAACTCTGATTATCTGTTATTATCTATCTATCATCTATCTCCACCCATCCATCTTCCCTCTGTTCTCAAATTCTGTGTCTTGCACAAAAGCAAATAATTTCAAATCACTTTAGAGTCGTTTGACAAGGGTAAGAAGGGCATGACACTGTTTTTGAAGACTGCAGATTCACACACACCTGGTGTAATTGAATTGATCCAGAAGACAAAAGCTTTTTTTTTTGGCTGAGGAAAATGGAAAGTATTTTAAATGAACAAGTTTTTTTCCTGCAGCTGCTCACTTTTAACATTAGTTGCATCAGGGGATCTGTGGGAAGGAAACATTTTTTATTAATTTTTTCCTTATCTGAGAGAAGAATGTTGCATGAGGTTTTTTTTTTCATTTATGTTCCTTGCCTGCAGGTAGAAGACTAGAGAATCATATAGTACAATTTTTTTTCTTTTGATTAATTTCGTTCCATGTGTCATGTTATTTTTTATATATAATTGATTTCAGGTTTTGCTCATAGCTGTGCATCTTTTTATATATCTTTGCCTACTGCCTTTTTTCAATCAAGAAAGTTGAAGAAAATTACCTGAATTTTATAAAGTTTATTAAAAAGAGCTCTATGGATATTTAAATTGAGTTTTGAAATGCTAATACAAGGAAGATATTAGAGAATGTTAATGCAGGGTTTAATTTGACCTGAACACTATTCAAGAAAGGGTCAAATTTCATTCAAATATTTTCTTTACAGTAAAATAAAAAAGAACCCTTTGATTTTATAAAAGTGGATAAACATTCATCATTGCTCAATCTTTTGCCACCTTGGTGCATGACAGAATTAACTAAGCTTGAGTACAAAGTTTTCAAAAGCCTTTAGATGTTTAAGTAGTTTAGAACTTTCCAGTATTTTTTAATAATGTTCTTTCACTTGCCTTATTTAAGAGGTTTCACTGAAATTTCCATTGAGGAGAGGTAACTAATCCAATCCAACCCATCTTCTCCTCAATAAAGTTTTTTTTTTTTTAATTTTGAACTATGGACATCAGATGATATTATCTATTATATTGTTTATATAAAATGAGATACTATTGATGTCTTATAATGGTGAATGGTAGTTTTTTTTTTTTTTTAGGTAATGGATACTAACTTCAATGTGAATATTAAAATGCAAATAAGAAGATTCTTGTTTCAATATTTTTACTATACAATATTATCAGGTTCTATGTTCTAAGTATGACTAACACATTGAGAAGTTGCCTTGATTGAAAATATTTACCTGGAAACGATGGGAAATATTCACATGCTATCACTATCACTACCTCCGATTATTAGTAGTAGTGCCATAAGCTCAAAAGTAAGTTTACCTCAGTTTAAGGAATCTTGTTCATGCCTTCATGAAGATACTCCTTACGACTAGTTTACATATTTGAAAATAGATTCTGGAGGCTGATGTGTTTGTTGTAAAGTAAAATTTGATAGGAGGAAAATAAAGAATGTCCCATGTATCCATTCAATATCAAACACTGTACAAGTTATATATACTGAGCACTGCTTTTAACAAGTTTTTGCCTATTCATAAGAAATAAAAATAGGATGTAAGTAAAGCTTTGAAGACTATAATAATACTCCAGTGTGTTTCGTGATTAACATACTTCTTATGATTAAGTGAACCTTGCATTAAGATCAGTGCAAGATCAAAGAAAACGAACACTAATTTTTTCCGGAAATTTTGCATCTCCTGTTTAAATATTCACTACTTTCTTTTCTTTCTTCAAAGGCCAGATTAATTTAGAATATCCATTTTACACACACACACACACACACACACACACACACACACAAGTTATATGCCCCATCTCTATATCACGGAACCAATATATTGACACAGGAACAATATACTTAAAGTTATATATATATATAATTCATATTTACAAATGGAAATATGAAATATTTAAAAATAACAATGGAGACTTACTTCACCATAAATACCATTACCAATATATAATTATGTGAGCCAAGCTTGAGATCTTGTCATATTTAAGCCATACTTTGAAGTAGGCAAAGAACCCCACCTCAGTTTATTGAAGGAAAACCAAATATGGGTAGTTTTTTGGAACATGAATGTTTAATTTATCTACAGGCAAAGAAAGAAAATATTCAAAACATCATCTTAGGATGTGTTTTAGGTCACAGAAAATTACAGAACCTAGTCAATCTTCTCTAGGCTAAGTCTGCCCATATATTTTGATGGCAGACAACTGGAATTTGCTAGGGCTATCTGCTAGAGTGGAAAGTCAGAAAAATCTCACAGAAGGCAGCGACACAAAAAAAACCTTTTTCTTCCTTATTGCCAAGAAAACTTTTCCATGTCATTATAGTTATGCTTTTAAAGTTGTAGCAATGTTTCAGCAGAACTTCATCTGCCATCATCAGGCTTCTGTATTGTGTTTAAACCTAGCTTCTTAATAAATGATAGCCATCTGTTTACTCGGAGCCAAGCCACACTAAAAGCCTCCAATACAGGAAACACAATGTTGCCAGCCAATCAAGACAAAAAAAGCTACAAAACAGACAGAAGATATTAGAAACACCAATCAAGCAGAACACAGCAAACTCCAAAACCAATAAACACAGACCAAGACTCCCAACCAATTAGGATGAGGAAAAAAACATTCTGCCACAGTGTAGGCCAGCACCAAATTTAAAACAGAAACGGCTGTGAAAGTCTGACTCGCAGGTGAACACTATACAGAAGACTGATGAGATTCTGCCAAAACGTTGCTACAACTTTAAAAGCACAACTACCATGACATGGGAAAATACCCAAACAAAGCTGAATGCCACACATATATGTATATATGTATTTGTTTTCATATATGTATGTACGTATGTATATATGTATGTATATATATTACAATGAACAAAGTTAGGAAGTACATTGTGACTTCATGCTGAGCAGGAATTGTACAGACAAGAACTTATGGGAGATCAATAAAATTACAATTGTTGATTCAAAGAAAGTGTAGGATAGTTGCCTTAGATTTTTGTCAAATGTGCTGATTAACTTAAATTTGGATTTGGTTCGGATGGCTTCTTTTCTTGCAAAGTGGTTGTATTGAAGTCTGACATATCTGTTGGCCTCTTGTCATTTCTTATTTTGAAATATTTGAATCTTTCTCTAGCCATTTCATTTGTTCTCCTTGGGTATCTTCATAAATAGAACTGCTTTTAACCCAAAGGATATTTGATGTAAACCTGTATGCCAGAATTGCCTTATCAGTGAGTTGGCTGGCATATAAATTTAATAAATAAATAAACTGTTGCATCCTAGGTTTCCCTGAAGGGCCACGAATTCAATTCTAATTCTAGTTGCTATATTCTGTGCACTTCTTCATTACTCTTATAAATTGCTGCACAATTTATCTTAGTTCATCTATGTCAGCTGGTACTGGATTTGGTCGTAGTCTGTGAATTATTGGTTTCTCAGAATAGGTCCATTTGTATAACTCCCTTCCGATCATTAGTAGTATTTATTGTATATTGCTTTGCTTTGCCAGAGCTATATCTTTTGGTAACACATGCATAGGTGGAAAGTTTAGTTCTGATTATGCTTTTTTTTAAAACCAACTCTGTTCTGTCTCTGTCACTAGCTAGGTTACAATGGTTGGTATCCTCCACTTGTGATACGAATAGAATCTTAGTTCTTTGAATTTCTGGTATTAATTGGTTCAAATTCTTTTTATAATATTCACAAAGTGTGTAATTTTGGAAGTGTATGCTAATACACATGACTCACAGTCAGTTTTGTGTCAGCATGGAGGTTGAAAGTTGATTTCTAAGTGCTAGAGAATTGTTTTATGATAAAAGACAAGCATAAGAATAAACTGAATGCTTAGTGAAGAGTTCAACACTGAGCAGAGAATAAAATAAAACAAAGTAATGCCCCCCTGGCTGTTAAATGTATTTATGGATAAGTGTATAAAGAGTGATGTTAGATAAGTGTTGGTTGGTAATGTGAGTTTGTATGCCATGTTGACTGAACATTTGAATGATTTGCAGTGAATATTACATTATAGGGTGCAAAAAGGAGCATGAATTTGAAAAGTAATACACTAGAAAATAAGATTGTCCTATATGACAGCAAAAATAGAGTGAACTATTTGTAAGGAAGGGCAAGAAACATAAAAGTTAAGTCGAGTGCACTGGGAAGAGTATATTTAAGAAATGTGTTGGTAAAGTAAGAAACAGGGTTAAAAATGAATAGGTGATAGCTGGTGGGGATTAAATATATCAGAAAGTGCCCAGTACAAAAGAAAGACAATGAGGTAATATGGCTGTACAGACAAGTGAGTATCAAATCATGAAATAAATCTATGAAGCAAGGCAAAGATTCCGAGAAAACAGAAGACCAATAATGTTGTGGGGTACTGGATGAGACTGAAAAATACCGCTATGAGAAGTTTAAAGAACAAAAGACAAAGTATGAAATGGTATATGGACATGGTGCATATAAGGATCATTTGCAAAGCCAGAAAGATATGGAGAAATTCAGTGAATTGTGTTGGTGATAAATAGAATTAACGAGACTTCATTTTACTTTTCTCTATTCGTACTTGTAATTTCTTTTGCGCATTGCTTGTTTCTTTCACTACTTGAGAAGAATAGTATGATAATGGGAAAATGATTTCAAAGGCTCCTGTACAGCATACTGTCACACTATATATTACTGTATTTAAAAGCCTCTAAAAGTACCTTCCACTAAAAAGGCATTCCAGGTTTGGGGAGGTAAGGGACACTGAGAAGGCCCTCTCCCAGATAGCTTTATCACAATTAAGAAGGGTACCCAAAATAGGTCTTCCGATAAATTATTTTAGAAATTGGGTAGAAACATATAGGATATTTTGATCCCATGCTGTAAATGCTTTTATGATTTAGTATCAGTGATCTTGAATGGGAACAAACTGGGAGCAGAGAAATGATATATTAATAGGAGTCTATAGAGATTCTCAGTAATCCAGGTTATGGTTGTCCCAAAGGTACTGTTTTCAAGATGCAACTGGACTTTCTGTTTTTTTCTTTGAAGACGTTTTGCTTCTCATCCAAGAAGCTTCTTCTGACTGGATTTCCCACCATCTAATCAGAGCTGAAGAAGCTTCTTGCATGGGAAGTGAAAAGTTTTCAAAGAGAAAAAAAAAACAGAAAGTCCATTGCCTCTTGAAAAATACACCTTTGGGATATACTAATAGGAAAATACAAAGACAATCCAGTTTCATTTAAAATATTTGTCACCATGTTTTGATTTTCCTGAATTATCTTATTTGCTTAATTTTTATTGGTTTAAGTTAACTACAAAGTTTAGCTTAAAGATCTTACAGCAATCTGCAGCCAGCTATCTTGAAAAAAACTGCATATATTTCCAGTAAAATCTGAACTCCATACACACGCCTACAATAATTAACCTAAAGTTAATGATCATATTATTGTTTACATGGCTATTTAACCTGAAATGAAAGATTCAGATCATAAAAAGCTCCAATTAACCAAGAACTATTTATTTTGCTCTCAATTTGCATCAGTCACTGTAATTGACTTCTTGAAGGTATACTTACACACAAAATAGAAACCAAAGCAGGATTATTTTCCGTTTTTGTTCAAAATGGTTGATTGCATAGACTCTGGAAATGAACACTGAATATTGGTTACAAATAAAGAACACTTCAGGTTCTCTGATAAATTGCAAGATTAAATAAGCAGGTTTAAATAAAACATTTGGTGGACTGTATGTCTCATTCCTCCCCAATATATTTTATTTATTTGTTTATTTGTTTGATTTGTCAATTGCTTACAAGATAATAGGTGTAAGTATATACATAATAATGAATACATAAAATGGTTACATATAAGAAAAATAAAAGAAACAATAGGACAGGGATGGTAGGCACGTTGGTGCGCTTATGCATGCCCCCTACAGACCTCTTAGGAAAGGGGTGAGGTCAATAGTAGACAGTCTAAGGTTAAAGTTTTTGGGGTTGGGGGAAGAAACCACAGAATCAGGTAGAGTATTCCAGACATTGACCACTCTGTTGCTGAAGTCGTATTTCCTGCAATCTAGTTTGGTGTGATTAACCTTGAGTTTGAATCTATTGTTTGCTCTAGTGTTGTTATGGTTGAAGTTGAAGTATTCATTGACTGATAGGACATTGCAATATATGATTTTATATACTATACTTAGATCGGACTGAAGGTGGCGTAGTTCTAGGTTTTCTGGGGGGGGGGGAGAGAGAGAGAGAGACATAAATACACACACAAAGAGAGGGGGGAGGCAGGGAGGGAGAGAGAGAGAGATTCGTAATGAGGGTTGAGGGTCATTCTCCAAGCTTATAGCTCGGTTTCTGAACATTTTGTTAGCAGGCTAGATAACGTCTTCAGGGAAGTTTCTATTTATAAGAGCTTTGTCTGGTCAATACGTCTTGTGATGACCTCCCCATTAATATAAATACAAAATTTAAACAACCACAGCAGAAAATATGATTGATGAAGGTACAAAAAAAGCACCAAGATCAAGGAGCTGAAAAAACTCCTTTACTGAATAAGGAAAGACAGCAAAGTTTGGGGGGGGGGGGGTTCTTAGAATAAAGGAAACTAAGGAAAAAAATTACAAAATTAAACATTGTATCCTACAAAAATAAACATTTTAAGAAGATTGTAGACAGAAATTTTTGCTTCGGAACTAGAACCATCTAATAAGATTAATACTATGGAGTTCAACACAAAAGCATCCAATGAAGGGATGAAACAAATTTAAATGATTCAAACATATATTATTCTAAGGGGGATTCAAACATATATTGTTCTGGAATATCACAAGCCATAACTGTTGAGGATTTTAAAAAAAAAAAAAAAAAAAAGCTTTTCCACACAAAGTCATTTCAGACACTTTAGTATACAGTATATACATATTATTCTAGATGGAGATCATAATATATGTTTATACTAGAATCATAAGGTCCCATGCTGAATTCCTACAATCTTTACTTGTCCATACTAGCCAGGAGTCAGGCGGAAAATAAATTTCATGTGTGGTTGTTGTTATCTTAACCAATAATGAAAATAACTGAAGATTTAACAAACTGGGAAAAGCATCTAGTTATAGTGATAGGAAAGGTTCTTTCTTGAGACTTTGAGACATACCAACATATTATAACAAAGCTATGGACATGGTTTGCAGTTCTCTTTACATAATTACATCAGTGAATTTAATATGAACTTTGGGTAAATAGAGGTACATCATCTACAAAAGATTTGGAGTGGGAATAGCATCTTAATATGCTGCATATTTTAGAATAAACAATAGGATTCAAAATTTTGCAACTGAAGTAGAAACACAACAAAGTGCCATCTAAAATAATCATTGTTTTATTGCTTAGTCTTTTCACTGAATATTGGAAATGTAAACTAATAGAATTGGCTGTTACTAAAATGGACTAGAATCCTAAGTTAAGTACACACATTGGTTTTTGTCGTGTCCGCGAAATGATGCCAGGAGTCGGTGACTTCAATGCAAGCTCTTTTATTGTAAGTTGGAACCGAACTGGCGAAAGGAAAAAAGCCCGCGGCTTTTATTCCTTTCGCCGCGGCGGCCGCGGCCAATGGCACCACTTTGAATCTCCCGCGGTCTGAATGGACCAATCGCGGGAGATTCTTAGCGAGCCAATCGGCGTGGCTCGCCTGACCAATCGGAGAGCCCCATGCTTTGGCCAATCAAAGCGCGGGGATCTCGAGTATGTTAATGAAGGACAGAACACCCCTCCCCTCTTGGTTCAGTCCTTACGTTGCGTAGTCACGTAGGTAGGCGGGGCTCCGTCTGGTCCTACTTGACCTGCGCAACTCAGTCGTAGGCTGGATCCCGGCCGGTTCGGTCGGGATCTCCGCTGCTCCTGCTGCCGTCGTGGGAACCGGCTGGTCGATCGGGCCGGTCCCTTCTCCGTAGCTCCCTCCTGGGCATTCCGGGTTGGTTGAGCTACGGGTTTCGCCGCTCCCGCTCGGTCTTTCCGGGTCGGTCGAGCTGACTTGGCTGTTTCTTCCTGGCGAGGGGTCGTGATGGCTGCTTTCCGGTGAGTACTGCTGGTTTATTTTTCTTTGGGTTCGGTCCCCTGGGTATTCCCTCCCCCCTTGGCTTGCGTTGTGGGGGTTGGTTTCGCTTGTTTGTGCGTCGGCGGTTTGTTGGTTTGCAGTTCTCGACCTAAGTTGGTCGATGTGGCGTTTCCACGCTCGTCCGTCTGCTGTTTGTAGCCGGTACGAGTGTGGGCCTGTTGCTTGTGTGATGACGGCTGGGATCCATAGAGGGTCTCCCGTCAGGTTCTTTGCGTATACGGGGTCCCCGGGTACGAAGGTTCGTTGTTTGGTGCTTGAGTCTGGGGGCCTCTCCGGGTTATACGTGGGGTGTAACCTGTCGAGTGGGGACCTTAGTTTTCTGCCCATTAGTAGTTCAGCTGGGCTTTTATTGGTTGTGGTATTTGGGGTTATGTGTTGGGTGAAGAGTAGTTTGTTGATTTTCTCTTGGATCTCCCCGTGGTCTATTTTCCGGATGGTCTTTTTAGTGAATTGGACCATCCGTTCCGCCCGACCGTTCGCCGCTGGGTGCGCCGGTGCTGTCAGCGCTTGGCGGATGCCCCTTTCCGCTAGGAATTTTTCGAATTCCAGCGAGGTGAACTGGGGCCCGTTGTCGGAGACGACGACGTCTGGGAGGCCGTGTGTTGCAAAGAGTTTGCAGAGTTCCTTGATCACGGCCTCCGTGGTTGTCGTCTTCGTGTTGCTTACCTCTAGCCAGTTGGAGTAAGCGTCAACTGTTATGAGGAAGGTGTGTCCTTTTGTGGGCCCAGCGAAGTCTATATGGATTCTAGACCAAGGTCCCCTTGGGGTTTCCCACTCTAGGACGGGTACTGTGGGTGGGCTGGGCCTAGTTTCCTGGCATCGTTGGCACCTAGCTACCCAGGCCTCTATTTGTTTGTCCATCCCTGGCCACCAAGCGTAACTTCTGGCCAGGGCTTTAGTCCTCACGATGCCAGGGTGCCCCTCGTGTAGTAGTTCCAAAACCTTCCCCTGTAGCTTTTCCGGAATGACCACCCTGTCCCCCCATAGTATGCACCCTTTTAACAACGAGAGTTCCGTTTGGCGGTTTCGGAACATTTTGACGGACTCGTCGTTGTCCCTTTCCGGCCACCTTTTCTCCACCCAATGCAACACCCGCGCCAGACGTTTGTCTTTATTAGTCTCTCGGGCAATGTCTGACGCGGTTATGGGCAGGTTGGGTAGAGTCTCTATACTGAGGGTGGTCGTCGTGGGCGCTGGGTCGGTGTCGGGTTCCAGTAACGGCGAGCAGCTTAAGGCGTCTGCATGGGAGATCGTCTTACCCGGTCTGTGTATGCGTTCGTAGTTGTAGGCTGCCAGGAACTCGGACCATCTTGTCATTCGGGGAGACAGAATATTCGGGGTGGCCCGGTTTCCTGCAAGGATTCCCAGCAGCGGCTTGTGATCCGTTACGATAGTGAAAGTCCGGCCGTAGAGGTATTCGTGGAACCGTTTTACGGCGGCGACTATAGCCAGAGCCTCTTTGTCCAGTTGGCTATAGTTCCGCTCCGGTTTGGTGAGGTTCCTTGAAAAGAACGCGATGGGAGCTTCTTTTCTGTCGGGAAGGGTATGGCTGAGGACCGCGCTGACGCCGAAGGGTGATGCGTCGCATGTAACGGCCAGAGGTAGAGTCTCGTTGAATTGTATGAGAACGGCGTCAGAGGTGAGGAGGTCCTTTGTTCTTTGGAAGGCGGCTTGCTCCCGTTTCCCCCAAGTCCAGGTCGCCGCCTTGTCCAGGAGTCTATGCAAGGGCTCCGCCGCCGTCGCCTTTTGGGGTAGGAAAACATTGTAAAAGTTCAGTAACCCCAAGAACGCCTGTAGCTCAGTCTTTGATTTGGGGGTGGGGGCTTCTTTGATGGCCTTGATTTTTTTGCTTGTGGGGTGAATGCCGTGCCGGTCTAGGAGGTAGCCCAGGAATTCCACTCGTTCCGTGCAAAGTTGGCATTTTTCCCTCTTTACTTTTAGTCCGGTTTCTTTAAATTTAGTTAGGACCTCCCTTAGTCGACCTTCTAGTTCGGCTTGGTTGGCTGCCGACACTAGGACGTCATCGAAATAAGGTACCACCCCCTTGATACCTTGCAATAGTCTTTCCATTAGGCTTTGGAATATGCCCGGTGCCACGCTGACTCCGAATTGGAGTCGGTTGCATTTGAATGCCCCCCGGTGGGTGACAATGGTTTGCGCTTCTGCCGTTTGCTCGTTGACCGGCAACTGTTGGTATGCCTGGGCGAGGTCGAGCTTGGTGAAAACCTTGCCCCCTCCCAGTGAGTGCAGTAGGTGTTGTACTACTGGGACAGGGTAGGCGCTTTGTTGCAGCGCGCCATTTAGGGTGGCCTTATCGTCCCCACAGATCCTCACCGACCCATCGGACTTGATCGGGGTGACTATGGGGGTCTCCCACCGGGCGTGGTCTATGGGCTGCAGGACCCCTTGTTTGACGAGCTTGTCAATTTGCTCGTCTATTTTGGGTTTCAGTGCGAATGGCACCCGCCTTGATTTCAGGCGTTTGGGGGGGACGTTAGGGTCTAGGTCGAACGATATAAGGGGCCCTCGGTACTTGCCTAGGTTTCCGTCGAAGACCTCTTGGAACTCCCGGGCTAGTTGCTGCTTCCAGCCGTCGTCGGTGACGTGGTCGACTCCCGTGAGGGCGATGTCGAGTGGGGCGAACCATTGCAGTCCCAGTAGGCTTGGGCGGTCGCGGTCGACGATCGTTAGGGGAAGTCATTCGGTGCACCCCTTGTAAGTGATGTTAAAGCTTTTGGTGCCGACTACCGGGATGCGGTTTCCCTGGTAATCCTTTACTATGAGTCTCTGGCTGTCTACGTTCCTCCTTTGGAGGGTAGGCACCAACCGCTTTATCTCGTGCCATGCAATCATGGAGAGGTAGGACCCGGAGTCCACCTCCATTTTGCACGGCTGGACCTCGATGCGTACCTCGACGTGGACCTTCCGGGCGTCGTTGGTGATGGCGTGGCCGATGGAGACCGTCTGGTGGGTCTCCTCTCTCCGCCGGTTGTCGCCGCCTCGCGAGGATCGCCCGTTCTGGTCCCATCGGCTGTCCGAGGGGCGATCTCTGGTCCGGGGTGGTGTGCTTTCCCTCCTCCGGTCGCTCTGGTCCCATCGTGCCGGACTGCGGTTTTTCTTCAGGCGGCAGACACGGGCGATGTGTCCCTTTTTGTTGCAATGCCGGCAGATTGATTCGAAAAACCGGCATTCCGACCTGGGGTGGTCGCCGCCGCAGCCGGCACAGTTGGTCCTCGACTTACGACCTCGCCGGTTCCGTGGGTCGCGCCCTGTCTGGAGTCGATGGATGTCCTCCTCGTCATCGGACGTGCCAGATGCCGAGTGGAAGTCGCCCTGGTGGATGGTCGTCTCAGTTTTGGGCTAGGTCGACCTCGCCGGGTTGTTGCTTCCGCTGCGGTCCCCCGTGTTCGGTCTGCGCATGCTGTCGGCGGAAGTTCGGGTTGCTTCGGCGGCTGCGGCTGCGGTGAGGGTGTCCACTAGGCTGATGTCGCCCTTAGCCATCAGCCGGCTCTGGAGAGCGGGGTCCCACAAACCGAGCACGATTCGGTCTCTCATAGCGTTGTTTAGGTTATCGAATTCGCAGAGCCCCCCTAGGCGCCGCAGCTCGGCGACAAAGTCGCTGAAGCTCTCACTCGACCTCTGGTCCCGCCGCTAGAACTCGTTGCGCCGGATCAGGATAGGTACCTCTGGAGCGTAGTGCCGCCGAAGAATGGGTTTGAGGAAGTCCCAGTCCATCGCGGTCGCATCGGCGGGCTTGGCCAGCGCTTGGGCCATCTGGAAGACCTCGGTCCCACAGTTGGTCAGGAAGACGGCGCGTTTCATTGGGCCGGAGGCGTCCTTCATGCCGGTGCACTCGAGGTACATGCGGAATCGGTCGGAGAACGATTCCCAGTCCTCGGTGGCGGGGTTGAAGGGGGCGGGCGGTGCAATTTTCGCCATCTCGGTGGTTCGTCTGGCTTCCGTCGGACACGTGGTTCGGTTCAGGGTCTGGATCCCACCTTCGTTGCCAGTGTCGTGTCCGCGAAATGATGCCAGGAGTCGGTGACTTCAATGCAAGCTCTTTTATTGTAAGTTGGAACCGAACTGGCGAAAGGAAAAAAGCCCGCGGCTTTTATTCCTTTCGCCGCGGCGGCCGCGGCCAATTGCACCACTTTGAATCTCCCGGGGTCTGAATGGACCAATCGTGGGAGATTCTTAGCGAGCCAATCGGCGCGGCTCGCCTGACCAATCGGAGAGCCCTGCGCTTTGGCCAATCAAAGCGCGGGGATCTCAAGTATGTTAATGAAGGACAGAACAGTTTTCTTCATCAGTCTCCAAACTTTTATACAAAAAAAAAAAAGCATTTGTCAGGCTCATTCTCTTTTGCCTCAAATATTCAAATTTCAATTGAAAAAAAAAAGACATAAGAAGTTCAATGTGCAGATCAAAACACTTTGGCTGCCTCCCCTCTCATCCCCTCTCTTCCCCTCCCTCCTCCTCCCCTCCCCCTCCTCTCCTCTCCTCTGAAGCCAGCAACAGAGGCAGAGAGTGATTCTCCTGAGAGCCGGTCAGATCATCCAGAGAGTGGGAGGTGCTTCAGTCTGCGTTGTTGAAGGCTGAGCTTAATTACTGAGGAATGCTCCTCCCTCCATTACGTGGCTCCCTTGCATTTCCCAGTTTACGCTCAGCCTTCGTGAGAGTAGGCTGTGTACTTCACCACTCCTTGGCTGATTCAAGAGCTCTTTTTATGTTCAGGTTTGATTATCATTGCCCTGGTTTTTCTTAGCCTCTAAGCGCATTGGGATAGTGATTTAACAGGGGAGCGTGTTTCTTCGCCCCCGGGGGGGCTGCACAGTGGGCGGCTTCCGCGCTCCGGTACCAATCCCCCCCCCAATTTGATCCTCTTCCTGCCGCTTTTCTACGCCGCACTCATAGCGGCTTTATTTGATCGCGCTGTAATAGCGCAGCTGGTATTCCCCCCCACCGTAAACGCCGATCGCCCCAGGAAGGGGCGAAAATCACCTGGCTGCCTCTCTCGGTCCCTAGATGTGCTGGGGAGGCTGATTTTGGCCCTGAGAAGCCTGTGAGTAAGGGAGCGTGGGCGGCCGCCATTTTGGACGCCGCCGCGTGTCGGGCACCGCTTTTAGAGGCCTTATTGAGCTGCGAAAGGACTAGCTCTAATTATAGGCCTTCCAGCCTGTGAGAGCTATCAGAGATTTAGGGGAATTGGCAAACTTGTTGGCTTTCCGCAGCACGCTCAGGGCAGGAAATAGCAGCCTATCCCTCTTGGTTGTTGCCTGGGAGCTCCAGCTGCCGAGGCCTCACTCCAGCCTCAGGCGTTTTATTTGGCACATTGGCAATCTTAACAGCAATTCCTGGGGTCACTCCTTCCTGGAAGCTCCAACCAGACCTTGGATTAAATATTATAAATAATAATAATACTAATAGTAATATTTATCATTACATAGATATCTAAATATATTTAGATACACAATTAGATAGATAGATAGATAGATAGATAGATAGATAGATAGATAGATAGATAGATAGATAGATAGATAAGATAGAGATAGAGATAGAGATAGAGATAGAGATAGAGATAGAGATAGAGATAGAGATAGATAGATTAGATATAGATATAGATAGATATATTTAGATAGATAGATATACGTATTTGCATATATATATATATTTACATCTTATCAATATTTGGCTATTCACATTGCCAACACTGGTTGGCTTATATATCTTGATTGTACGCTTAGGCATAAAGGTATTAATAATTATATTAGTTTATATACATTTAAAATTCCAAAAGGGGGTGCGGGCCAGCGAAAGGACACCTGGCCTTTGTTGTAAGTCGAACCCTTGGTGAGCCAACCGCCTTTACATTTGTATTACAGTCCTTTCCTCTACAATGGCAGATGACAATTCCGCTAAAGGCCCTTCTTTGAAGGCCAAATCTAAATCCTACCACCTGCGCAAACAGGCTAAGGAAGCCCCTAAAGAAACTTCCAAAGCTTCTCAGAGGGACGCTCTAAGACGTCATAGGGCACTCGATAAAGAATTTGACAGACGATCTAGAGAGACACAACCAGTATTTCCAGCCCCCCCACCCTCTACTCCCTCTACCTCCAGACAACCCCCCCTCCTCCAGATTGCTCTTCCCTCTCCAGGCGCAGCCCATCCCAGGGACACCAGGTTCCCGGACAAAAACCAAGCGGACGCCGGAAGCAACATTTACGCCCACGGCCGCTGGTCTGTGCCATGAGGAGGTCGCCACAGTTGAGATCCCTGCGCACATGCAGGCATGGATGGAACGGGCTATTCGCCAGGGGATTGCAGAGGGCCTGCAACATATGTCCAGGTCTGGTCCTCCCTCGATGGCGCCCGAACACGACTCGCCATCAGTCAGGTCCTCGCCTAGATTGGACCCAACTTTTGGTCAGGTACCTTTAAAGGAGGGCAGTCCTCTCCCCGAAAGGGATCTGGAGGAGGCCATGGAGGACCTAGATCGGTTCGGGGAGGAGGAGGAATTGGAATGGGGGTCTACGCACCAGGGGGAGCCCCTATCGGAGAGAGACCCTATGGAGGGGGACATGTCCGAGGACGAGGGCCTCACCCAGGATCAACCCACCTTTGTGGGCCTGTTCAAGCCGCACATGTTTAAATCACTCCTATTTAAGGCCAGGAACATTTCTGGCCTGTCTGTACAGTCCTCCTTGGCTCTCCCTTTCCCAGCAGAGGGACAGGAGGACGCCATCTTTAGGCAGCCCATGGTGGAGGCGGAGGTGATCCCGGCCCCGCCCATTTTTTATGACGTAGTCTCAAACCAGTTAGCCTTCACAAGGGCCCCACCTGCCCCATCCAGCCAGGACAGGAGGTTCTTTAACCTTGAGTCGAGCTTCTGCAACCTGCTTAACACTCCCGAGGTAGATGAGCCCATCATTGGTTTGACATCCTCGTCCTCTCCCAGTGATCCCCTGGAGGTCCTGAAGCCTGAGGACAAGAGGTCCGAGCTTGCTTTACGTAGGGCTCACCAAGCGGACACCTGGGCCATTAGATCGGCCACTGCCGCTTCCTTCTTCACCAGGTCTTCGATCCGGTGGCTCCGTCAACTGAGGCAGCATGTCCCCCCCTCTAACACAAGGACACACCAGGACATAGCAAAATTGATGGCTGCGGCAGAATTCTCGGCCAACGCCACATACCACACGGTTAAGTTCTCTGCCCGAGCAATATCCTCTCATGTTACAGCTCGCCGCCTGCTTTGGCTCAAGCACTGGCAGGCGGACGTAAAAAACAAGGTTAAGTTGGCCACCGCTCCCATAAAAGGGGACAAATTATTCGGCACCGTCCTGGAGCCATTTCTATCAAAAACCAGAAGCAAGAAAAAATTTCTTCCCCCCCTTTTCCGTAGGTCAGACTCAAGAGCACAGCCCTTTCGGAGAGGTTCCTCACGACCTTTCTACCAGTTTCCTTTCCCGCCCAGGTACCTGAGACCCCCCTCCTTCCGCCCTTTCCAGCCCCAGGATTGAGCCAATCCGGGTGCCAGGAGCAGGAGGGGCGGCAGCTACAGGCGCCCCTTCAGGGGTTCAGGAGGGAAGCCCTTCCGGCGCAACAGATAGACCCCGTCCACCCCTCCCCATCGGTGGATGCCTCAAGCATTTCGCCAACCAGTGGGACTCTTCCACCTCTGATGCCTGGGTCAGGGAGACCATCAGAGTGGGCCTCGCACTTGAATTTCAGCGCGCCCCTCTGAATTTTTTATGGCATCCCCCCCTCCAAGGATCTCACCAAACGCAACCTAATGGATTCAGCTATCCGCCATCTCCTCTCCATACAGGCCATACAACCTGTACCACCATCCCAGTGGAGGCAGAGATTTTACTCTCACCTCTTCGTGGTCCCCAAATCCTCAGGGGGATGGAGGGCTATTCTAGTCCTGAAACGCCTTAACCGTTACCTGACCTACCGCAGGTTTAAGATGCACACCCTACAATCCATTCTACTAGGCATCAGGCAGGGGGACTGGCTATCTTCCATAGACCTTTCAGAGGCGTACCTTCACATCCCAATCCAGCCCTCCCATTCCAAATTCCTCAGGTTCTGCTATAACCATCGCCACTTCCAATACGTGGTACTTCTCTTTGGATTGGCCTCTGCCCCGAGAACCTTCACTAAGGTCCTCGCGGCCCTAGCGGCTCACCTCAGGGACCTCCCGGTCCGTCTCTACTGTTACCTGGATGACATCCTCATCCTGTCTCACTCCAGATCCCAAGCAGAAAAGGATATCAGAGCTACTCTTTCTGCCCTCCAAGATCATGGGTTCCTAGTAAACTGGCAAAAGAGCCATCTGTTACCATCTACACGGATCACCCACTTGGGGTCCGTCATTGACTCGGTTCAGGGAAAGGTCTTCCTTTCCTCTGAGAGATTCCGTAGCATCCAGGAGACTGTCAAACATATCAGACGATCAAGAAAGGTAACACTTTTAGAATTGTCTAAATTACTCGGTAAAATGGTCTCATGTATTTCCATTGTTCCCTGGGCCCGTTTACACACTAGATCCCTACAATGGTTCCTGCTCCCGTTCCAAAGGACCGGCAGAAGCAATGCAAAGGCCGCGGTCAAGGTGCCTTCAAGGGTCCTCACGACTCTCCTCTGGTGAACCAGTCCCTCCATCAACAGGGGACACTGCTTCAAGGAACCCCAACGCCTCATCCTCACCACAGATGCCAGCCTGTCCGGATGGGGCGCTCACATCCACTCGCTCTCGACACAGGGCAAATGGTCACAGGTAGAACGCACACACAATATAAACTGGTTAGAACTTCGTGCCATCCACCTGGCCCTGTGCAACTTCCTTCCCCACGTACGTGGGCGGCATGTCCTGATACTCACGGACGTCACCGTCAAGGTTCACGTCAACCGACAAGGGGTCACCTAGTCCATAAGTTTGATGAGAGAGGCCGAGCACCTCTGCCGTTGGGCGGAGCGCAATCTCCTCTCTCTCAAAGCCGAAAACATCTCAGGGGTCTCAAACACCCAAGCAGATTGGCTGAGCAGGACCACAGTGGACCAGTCTGAGTGGCGCATTCACCTGTCACTGTTCAGGGAAGCGACCGTGATGTTCGGCCTCCTGTCAGTGGACCTCTTCGCATCCCTGCTCAACACCCAACTCCCCAGGTTTTTCTCGAGGTATCCTTCCCACAGGGCCGAGAATCACAATGCCCTCCGCTGGCCCTGGCCCAAAGGGTTTCTATATGCATTCCCTCCGTTGGCCCCGGTCCCCAGGGTCATCCAGAATCTCATCTCCGAGAAAGCAGAGCTGATTTTAGTGGCACCCTACTGGCCCAGGCACCCATAGTTTGCGAACCTCCGCTATCTATCGGTGGCCCCCCCTTAGAAAATTCCCCCGCACAGAATATCCCTTTCCTAGGGGCCCCTCCAACACCCGGACCCTCAGTGGCTCCAGTTAGCCATTTGGAGGTTGAGCGGGAACATCTAAGGGAGGAGCAGTTCTCTGACCAGGTTATTGATACCATTTTAGCCGCAAGGCGGCCCTCACCAACCCGAATATACAATGCCACTTGGCATAGCTTCTGCAAGTGGTGCCATAATTTCCAGATCAACCCTCTTTCACCCTCCATTGCTCAAGTTTTGGAATTCCTCCAAGAGGGTCTGAGGAAAGGTCTTTCTCCGAACACCCTGAGGCGTCAGGTAGCAGCCCTTTCAACTGTGATTATTTGCGACAATCTGGGTACCCTCTCCCTCCACCCTCGCATTAGGGTGTTCCTTAGGGGAGCAACTAACTTGTGTCCCCCAACTGTTCACAGATACCCTACCTGGGACCTCAACAAGGTCCTGATGTCCCTTACTAAGCATCCCTTTGAGCCTCTCAGGGAATCCTCACTCCAGTTCCTAACTTTCAAAGTCGTATTCTTGGTGGCCATTACTTCGGCTCGCCGAATATCGGAGATAGCCGCCTTGTCGGTGAGGAAAGACCTTTGCATCTTCCATGCCAACTGGGTGGTTCTACGGCCGGACCCAACCTTCTTGCCTAAGGTCAATTCAGCCTTCCACAGGGCACAGGAACTCATACTTCCGAACTTCTGCCCAAATCCCTCGCGGAAAAGGGAGAAGCTTTGCACACCCTGGACGTAAGACGGGCCCTCCGCATTTACATTAAATGTACCCAGCCCTTTAGGAAGTCCGAATCCTTATTCCTTTCCTTTCAACCTAAATCCTTAGGACACAAAGTGTCCCCGGCAACCATCGGCCTCTGGATTAGAGCTACTATTTCCAAAGCTTACTTGTCCCAGGCTCTGCCGGTGCCCAGCGGCATAACAGCACACTCCACCAGAAGTGCAGCCACCTCAGCAACTTGGACCACCCAGGCTCCAATTGCTAATATTTGTCGGGCGGCCACCTGGGCCTCCCCATCTCCCTTCATTAGGCATTATAAGATCGACATATTTGCCTCGGCGGAGGCTTCGTTTGGGAGACGAGTTCTCCAGTGAGTCCTCAAGGAACCACGGGGACTTCAGAACCAGATGGAGTCCCTCCCGTAGGACAGCCAAGCTTTGGTATGTTCCACTCTCTGGATGATCCAACCGGCTCTCAGGAGAATGGGCGTTGGTCCTTACCTGACACGCCATTTCTCTGGAGCCGGGAGGATCATCCAGCCCCACCCTTTTAAGTTCACCGTCTGGTGGGGTCTTGTTTCGGCCAAGGAACCGCTCAGCATAGTAAGATGAGAGCACGATCTTCTCTTCACTCTCGTCTTCGCGTAAACTGGGGAATGCAAGGGAGCCGGCTCCAGAGAAATGGTGTGTCAGGTTAGGACCAACGCCCAATCTATTCAGATGTGCTTAACAGTCCACTAGAGCAGGATGGAGAGATTATGAGAAAATTTACTGACTGTTGTAAGGAAAAGAAAAGCTATCATTTTATTTATTTTATTTCTTAAAAATCTTGCACATCCAGCATTTGGTTCAACATAGCTGCATTCTCAGGCTATTCCTGAGGATGACAAATGTAGCACTACACAACAAGCTCAGTCTCTTTTAGGATGTGTGGCTTGCAATGCAATGTGCGAAAGGGGAAGAACAGAAGCTGTGCTAAACACTTGGGGTTTTATGTTCTTTATATTCAAGGTATGCATGTCAAATCTTATAAAACCTTCATACGTCACACACTTTATGCCAATAATAAATAACAGCACAAATTAAGTACTACTTCTGTTTCTCCATGGTGAAAAATGTGCCTTCTATCATAATTTTCTTGGTCTACAAAAATGTGATGACAGATATGAGGTGGAAAGTTACAAATAACAGTAATTTTCTGATGCAACCAACCTCTTTCTTGATGCTTTCAATTAGTGCTCCAAATTGAAATTAATTTCAAAATGGTTCATACAAACAGATATAATCAAACATTTTCTGTACTTTACAGACAAAATCCATAACTTTCAAACAGCACAAAAGCTAGGATTTCTTTTAAAAAAGAACACTCTATTAGCAGCAACAGCTAAAAATAAAGCAGTCAGCAATCAAGACCTGTTCACCCAGCTTCACTAAACTGAAAATCAAAAACAAAATCAGCATTAAGATAAGGTTTAAATGAACAATGGCCCTCTTGGTTTCACAGAGTCAATCTGGCATTTAGCAGTACAGTTCACCAAGTTAACAGGAAAAGCTCTTTTTCTTTAGCAAAATTGCCTGGGAACAATATAAAACCAGTGTGTCGGACACAGCAAAATATATCCCAGACTCGCCTGCTTTATATATCTTGCTCTTAATTAGGAACCTCCACATCAGAGGTGGTATTCAGCAGGTTCTGACCAGTTCTGGAGAACCAGTAGCAGAAATTTTGAGTAGTTCAGAGAGCCGGCAAATACCACCTCTGACTGGAGATTTTATACTACCCTTCACCTGCCACGCCCACCAAGCCACGCCCACAGAACCAATAGTAAAAAAATTTGAATCGCACCACTACTCCACATGCCATCACCTCCAACCATTCATCAACTTAACCATTTAGTGGTAATTTGTTTATAATATGTGATCTTCTGAGATTATGTTCCAAATTCATCCCTAGCAAATACTACCATTTTTTAGATTATCTTTTACTGAAATACTGTTTTACTATAATACACCTGACAGTCCTATGCTGAGAAATAGTCTTTTCCTGGTACTTACCTCAGTCCTTCACTAATCATAAAAAATATTGACTAAAATTCTATTCTATGATTTGATAAAAATAACACTGCATTTCTCTTCAGTTTGTTATTGTCTATTTACCATAAATTCAGCTAAAATACATGCTTCAGCATTTCAAGTAAAACAACTTTTGGAAATCAGAACAAATGCGGCTATACAAATACTCTTCACAGGTTTTATATTCCATTTATATTATCATTTTCCTCTTATGCCTTTTAGCCAAACAAGTAAATGTATTTATTTCCAGCAAATAAACATTCAGGGCAAAAACATTTTATTAATCACTACCAATGCCAAACAACATAGTTAACACATCATATATCTATTCCACATCTCAGAAATTATTTGTCAAAAGAATGTGACAAGAATATAACTAGGAATTATTCAGTTACTCATAAAACTCATAGGGCTGAAAAGACCTGGAAGTTTTCTAGTTCAATCCCTGCCTAATGTAGGAAGCTATCCTTATACCATCCTGGACAAATTGATATTAGCATCCTGTATGACTGTAACCTTGCTGCTTGTATCCTTACGATCTATATTGACTGTTTCCTAGTATGGTTTGATTGTTTATTTATACTCTGTGACTATCATTAAGCATTGTACCTTATGATTCTTGACTCTTGATGAATGTATCTTTTCTTTTATGATTACTGAGAGCATTTGCAGCAAGACAATTCGTTGTGTGTCCAATCACACTTGGCCAATAAAAGAACTTTATTCTATTCTATTCAGACCGCAATAATGATATTTTCTTACATTTCTAATATTAAGCAGTTGCCTAGCCCCTCATTTATGCCATTGGTTTATATTAAAGTAGGGTGCTTACAACTAAATTGTAGACAATGAATATGAGAACTGAGAACAACTGAAATAAACCACAGTCATAGTTATATGTTGATGTCACAGATGGACATTCCGAATGGTTTCTACATGTTAATAGGTAATGCAAAATCCTTGAGTGAATGATGTGTTTTATTACTTTTTAAGCAAATCAGTTTGTCAGAAACTGAATTAGGAATCAGTTTGCATGACTGTTACATCCTATTGTAAAGCCTATCATTTTTTTAGTCTAAATCTTGACTTACTGATGTTTAACTTATTACTATCTCTACTAACACAATGTTTATAGTGTTTGAATTCACTTCACTATTCCTCTAGTTTTATGAAGGTTCCCCCCCATTGATGCTTCCTACAATAGGATTCCTGACAATTCAGGAATATTAAAGTGAAAGATGGAAAAGATCACAAGATATCTATAACACACAAAATGATAATGATGAGTTTGAAAGTAATTAAGTACAATGCTGTCATATTTCATCAAGAACACAATCCACAGTGTCCACTGCAGTGTATCATATGTACATGAGTGCTTTTCATCTGCCAGAAGCAGCTCTTTTTCATAGGTCATCTGGAATGATGCTCTATGAGTGAAGCTTCAAGAAGTTCTCACTGCAATGATACATCTCTACTGGATAACCTCTTACAGCACCCATTCAAATCAGATTAAGCAAAGAAAGATTTCCAGCATATAATCCAAAAATACTACTACTATAATCCTTTGCAGATTTTTGAATGCATTCCACTGAATTCCATCAGCATATGTCCAAAGCATGTAACTCTTTACAGATTATTAATTCAAATATTTTAACTTTTAATTTCTGTACATATGAAAATTAGAGCACAGCACAGCAATAATCATAACAAAAAAGCAAAATTCATGACAAGCAGGTTCACAGGCTTCTAAAATAGGTATCTCCTAAAGTGTAAAAGAACTAGTTTGGTACAGGAGTTAAAGTGCCAGGTTAGAAATTGGTGAGTTCTAGTCCTGCTTTGAACACAAAGCCAGTTGGGCGATCTTAGGCCAGTCACTCTTGCTCAGTCCTAGGAAATAGGCAGCAATAGCCAACTACCTTTAAAAATCCTTGACAAGACAATTGCAGGGACTTATCCAGGCAGTTGCCAAGAGTCAATATTGACTTTAATTAATTTTAATTAGTAGAAATTGCAGATTTTCAGCTCTTCAGAATGGTAGAATCCTCATAATACATGTTATTGATATTTCTTCTTCCAGTTTTAATGCCATGCTCATTTTCATATATTCAGCATATAGTTGAATAGATAAGGGAGAGTATATATCTCTTCTGCCAACCAGGAGCCTATCTATTTCACTATGTTCCATCCAAAATGTGACTTCCTGTCCTGTGTAAGGGACAAAGGTTTTGTATGAAGACAATGAGGATTCTGGGATTCCCATTTTCCTAAGCATGTTGGTCATCACAATCAAATCAAAGCCTATCAAAGGCCTTTCTATAATTTATGAAACACATTCTTACTTTAATTTTGGCATTCTTTGGCTTTCTCAATCCAGCATGCATCAGCAATAATGTCTCATGTTCCTTGGCCATTTTTAAAAACTGGTTTGAATCTCTGTCATTTTTTTTCGCGTAGCTGACTAAGTTGTGTTGGACGATCCTACGCATTGTTTTGCTATTGTATGAAATTAAGTATATATTGAGCAAGGATTTGCTCAATCTGTTAAGTCTCATTTGACCAACAGCAAGGTGGTTTTCCATTCCTTGAGTGGAAACATCAGAAATTAGACATACCAACAGCAATTAAAGGCCGACCAATTAAAATCTATCGACATTATAAATGTAATGAGTATTCCGAATGATCCTCAAATGCATGTTGAGGGCTATCCTACTAGAGGGACACATCCTCCATACTATATTCATTCAACTATAATTTGAACTTGCAACAGCACTGAACAAATAGTCAAAGTTCTGGCCTTTGGAGAGCCCCATAGTCATGTGATCACAAGGCAACAAACCTGGATTTCCAACTATTGCACTGTCCCACAGACATAGGATCATGACTTGGTCCTGCTGGCTTCTCACAAGCAACATCAATGGGGAATCCAGCAAGGAATCAGAAATCACAATCCCTTGAGGTGCTCACTTAAGAACCTTGCTTAATGGCAACAACTGGGACCTGCTGGAATTGTCATTTCTAAGTAGTGTAGCCATGTGACATCACACTTCATGGCTAAATCACTTAGGAATAGAAATTACAGTGAAGATAGCCATTGTTAAGTGAGGGCTACCTCTATTGTCAATCACTTTATATTGTCTACCTATGTAATTTTTTCAGTAAAATGCAGGAATAATTTACTATTGCCTTTTCCCAAGCAGTATAACATTTCACAAAGTGATCACTTATCTATCTCCATGATCTTCCTATAACACTGCTGGGCAATATAGATGCCTGTTTGATTTACTAATTGGGAGATTCACCATCCTTGCAGAGATCATTGTGTAACGTATGTAATGCTTATATTACAATTCTCTTAAATGAAATCAAGTTTTAATCTAAAAAGTTTATGTGTCATTTTATGGGATTGCACAGCGTGTTTTAATTAGATACTGGTATCTATAAAGGAAGACACACTACCATTAAAATATATTTTTTTCATTATATTAAGCCAACAAAAAGAGAATGTATCCACATTAAAGAATAAAAGAATATCTTATATTACAAGAAACATATAAAGCCAAAGGAAAAAATTGTGGTATTAACATTTAAATAAAACAGATGATATATGCAAAATTTAATATTTTATACATCTGTTTCATCATTAATACAGGACATGTATAGATATGATGTTTCATAAATCAGAACAAAAAATTACATATCAATTACTAGTAATGCTAAAATGTATGAAGAATATTGACATTTTTGCACTTTTATATTGAAGAAGACTTCTGAGAATATTGTGGACAGACAAAAAAATAAACCAATGGATCCTCAAACAAATCAACCAACCTGGAGTTCTCACTTTTAAGGCTCAATGGCCAAGCTCAGATTATCCTGATTTAGACACTAGTTCTCCAGAGAAAGCTATAATGCTGGAAAAAGTGAAAGAGAAGGAAAGAAACACCAGCAGCAAAATGGATCGCCTCTCTTAGAGTAGCGATGTCCACCATTAGAAAAGCTAAAGCATCATATTAGGGAGAGATCACCATGGAGAAAATCTATCTGTGGATAACTTGATGGCACATAACTTTCATTATACTCAAAATTAAACTTTAACTTTAACTTAAAAGCTAATTTGTATGTTGCAACTACTTTTTGTAGTTTCACACCTGAAAACGTTTAAATCCTTAAAACATACTTTCCAATGAATTTCCACAAGAAGTCAACTTAAATTCCATAAAAGTACTAATAGATATCACAGTGCTATGAAATACAAATAGGAATATAAACTGTTAGTAGCACTAGGATCATCTGCCACGCCTTGATATTTAAGCAGGAATGTGGCGGAGATTGGGCGTTGGTTCTTACCTGACACGCCGTTTCTCTTGGACTGGGAGGATTGTCCAGAGGATGGGTGGAGCTTCAGTCTCTGCTTATTGTAGGCTGAGTTTGATTTCTGAGGAACGCTCCTCCCTCCATCACGTGGCTTGCCATCTCATTATCCCAGTTTATGCGAAGAAGAAAAGAAAGAAACAGGCATTCGTGCTGTCCCTTTTGCTAGACTTAAGGTGCCTTGGCCGAAATGAGAGCCCCCCCCCCCAGACGGTGAAAGGAAAAAAAGGGAGGGACTGGACAATCCTCCCAGTCCAAGAGAAACGGCGTGTCAGGTAAGAACCAATGCCCATTCTCCTTGGAACTGCTCGGATTGTCCAGAGGATGGGACAAACCAAAGCTGGGGCTTGTCCTACGGGAGGGACACCGTCTGGCTTGTCGAGTCCTCGGGATCCCCAAGCACCCTCTGGAGGACCCTTCTACTGAAAGACGCCTCCGCCGCGGCATACTTATCAATCCTGTAATGCCTAATAAAAGGCGACGGGGAGGACCATGTTGCTGCCCGGCAAATGTCGAATATAGGGGCCTGTGTAGCCCAGGCAGCCGATGTCGCTGCACTCCTGGTAGAGTGAGCCGTGATACCCCTGGGCACTGGGAGTGCCTGAGCCTGGTATGCCCTAGAAATGGCCGCCCTTATCCAGCGACCTATAGTAGTAGAGGTAACCTTGAGCCCTTGTGACTTTGGTTGAAAGGAAATGAACAGGGCCTCGGATTTGCGGAAAGACTGAGTACGTTTAATATAAATCCGCAAGGCCCGCCTAACATCTAAGGTGTGCCAAAGCTGTTCCCTATCATGAGTTGGCCTGGGGCAAAAATTGGGGAGGATAAGTTCCTGAGCCCTGTGGAAAATAGAATTAATTTTTGGGAGAAAGGAAGGATCAAGTCTAAGTACTACTCGGTTAGAGTGGAAGACGCACAGGTCTTTCCTGACTGACAGAGCAGCGATCTCTGAAATCCTTCGGGCCGAAGTAATAGCCACCAGAAAAACTACTTTGTAGGATAGGAACTGGAGGGAAACTTCTCTAAGGGGTTCAAAGGGAGGCTTGGTGAGGGAGGTCAAGACCTTGTTGAGTTCCCATGTTGGGAATCTGTGAAGGGACGGAGGTCGTAAGTTTGAGGTGCCTTTTAGAAATGCCCGGATGCAGGGATGGTGAGAGAGGGAATTAACCCCCTCGCAGGAAATTACGGTGGATAGGGCTACAACCTGACACCTTAGAGAGTTGGGGGAGAGACCTTTACCGAGACCCTCCTGGAGAAAATCGAGGACTTTTGCTACCGATGGGTTTGTTGGGTCAATGTGGAGATTGGCACACCATTTGCGGAAACTGTTCCAAGTGGCGTCGTAAATCCTTCTGGTAGAAGGACGCCTAGCTGCTAAGATGGTGTTGATGACCTCCGTGGAGAAATTCTCCCTTTTTAGATGTTCCCGCTCAACCTCCAGACGGCTAGCTGTAGCCATTGGGGGTCTGGGTGAAGAAGGGGGCCTTGAGAAAGAGAGATCCTCTCTGCTGGGATCCTCCAAGGTGGAGCTACTGATAGGCTGCGGAGGTCCGCAAACCAGGAGCGACGGGGCCAATAAGGAGCTACCAGAAGCACTTCCGCCCTTTCTTGAAGGACCTTCTGGAGTACTCTTGGAACTAGAGCCAGAGGGGGAAAGGCGTAAAGAAGGCCCGAGGGCCACGGGCATCGGAGGGCATTGTGGTTCTCCGCCCCAAGGGATGGGAATCTGGAGATGAACCGTGGAAGTTGGGTATTGCTGGGGGAGGCAAACAGGTCTACCACTGGCAGGCCAAATATTGATGTCGCCTCCCTGAACAGGTCTGGGTGGAGGCGCCATTCCGCCTGGTCTATGGTGGACCTGCTCAACCAATCTGCCCTGGTGTTGAAGGTGCCTGAAATGTAATCCGCCCTGAGTGAAAGGAGGTGAGACTCTGCCCACCGACAGAGGCGCTCGGTCTCCCTCATTAGACTTGCGGACTGAGTGCCCCCTTGTCTGTTGATATGAGCCTTTGCTGTTATGTTGTCGGTGAGAATGAGAACGTGGCTGCCCTGAATATGATGTAGGAAGCTGCGGAGGGCCAGGTGGATGGCGTGAAGCTCTAACCAGTTTATGTTGCGCAGCCTCTCTGATGGTGACCATCTGCCCTGAGCTGTAAGGGAGAGAAGGTGCGCGCCCCATCCGGACAGACTGGCGTCTGTGGTGACGATGAGTCTTGGAGGCTCCTTGAGGAGGCAGCCCTTGTTGATCGATGCCTTGCTCCACCAGAGGAGGGAGGTGAGAACCCTTGGCGAGACCTTGACCTTGCTCCTTGAGTTGCTTGTCCCAGCTCTTTGATACGGAAGCAGGAACCACTGGAGGGATCTGGAGTGGAAACGGGCCCAGGGAATAACGGGAATACAAGAGATCATTTTACCTAATAACTTGGATAGATCAAGGAGAGAGACCTTCCTGTGTCGTCTGATGAACCTGACTGATTGTTGGATGCTGAGGATCCTTTCTGGGGAGATGAACACTCTCCCCATGACTGTATCAGTTATAGTCCCTAGGTGGGGTAGTCTAGTGGCGGGGGCCAGTTGGCTTTTCTTCCAATTTATGAGGAACCCATGTTCCTGGAGGGAGGAGAGGGTAGAGTGGATATCCCTGATAGCCTGTCCCCTGGAAGGGGAGAGGATGAGAATATCATCCAGGTAACAGTGGAGCCGCACCGGGATGGATCTGAGGTGGGCGGCCAGCGCAGCCAGAACCTTGGTGAAGGTCCTGGGGGCCGAGGCTAACCCCAAATGGAAGGGCCACGTACTGAAAGTGTAGGTTGTTGTAACTGAAACGGAGAAATTTGGAGTGGGAGGGTCGAATTGGGATGTGTAAATATGCCTCGGAGAGGTCTACAGAAGACAACAAGTCTCCCTGCCGAACTCCCAAAAGGATGGATTGAAGAGTGTTCATTTTGAATCTACGGTACACTAAGTGACGGTTTAAGCGTTTTAGGTCCAAAATAGCCCTCCATCCCCCCGAGTGTTTGGGCACCACGAATAAACGTGAATAAAAACCCCGTCCCCTTTGGGATGCAGGAACAGGCTGGATAGCCTGAATGTCCAGTAGGTGTCGAATTGCCTCCTCCATGAGGTTGCGTTTGGAAGGGTTGTTGGAGCAGGGACATGAAATGTAAAAATCGGGGGGGGAGAGAAACTCGAGGGCAAGGCCAAGCCTGACTGTATCCCTGACCCAAGCATCTGAAGTGGATGAATCCCATTGATCGGCGAAGGCTTTAAGTCGCCCGCCAATGGGAATAGTGTCAGGAGGCTTATTTGGAGCGGCGGAAGGGCCTGCTGCCAGAGCCACAAAAGGGCCTCCTGAAGTTCCCGCCTCTTCTGTGCCTGTTGAAGGGGTCGGACCTGTCCTGGGACTGTCCCGAACCAAAGGAGGAGGACCCCTGGTGTCTGGGAGGAAGGGGTTGGTGATAGGGATGAAAGGGAGCCCTGCGAAAGGGCTGCAGAGATCTAGAATCAGACTTGCGGGAAAGAGAAGGGAGGAATTTCTTTTTATTCCTTCCCTCGACTAGGAGAGGGTCCAAGGAAGTACCGAACAACTTGCTTCCGGCTATGGGTGCGGAAGCTAGCTTGACCTTGTGCTTGAGATCTGCCTGCCAGGGTTTTAGCCAGAGCAGGCGCCGGGCCGAGACGTGGGAAGAAATGGCGTGGGAGGAGAATTTTACGGAATGAAAGGTGGCATCCGCTGAAAACTCAGCAGCGGCCATTATTTTGGCGATATGTTGATGGGCGCGGATATTGGAGGTCGGGACATGTTGCTTAAGCTGGCGAAGCCAGCGAATGAAAGATCTGATAAAAAAAGAAGCGGCCATAGCCGACCTGATTGCCCATGCGTCCGACTGGTGAGCTCGCCTTAATGCGAGCTCTGACCGCTTGTCCTCTGGTTTGAGAGCCTCTAAAGGATCACTGAGGGCGGAGGAAGAGGTCAGCCCTACGATGGGCTCATCAACCTCCGGAGTACTCAGCAAGGTCGAGAGCTCCGGGTCGAGGTTGAAGAACCTTTTATCATTGGCCGAGGGGGCCGGGGAAGCAACTGAAGAGGACAGTTGCTTGGACACCAGGTCCAGGAATATGGGAGGGGTAGGGATGACCTCGGCCTCCACTACCGGTTGACTGAACATGGAGTCCTCTTGTCCCTCCGAAACTACGGGGTCTGGGCTGTTAGGCCCGAGATGTTCCTAGCCTTGTAGAGGAGGGATTTAAAAAGCTGGGGCTTAAAGAGCCCTACAAAGGCGGGCTGGTCCGGAGATAGACCCTTGTCCTTGGACATTTCCGCCTCTGATGGGTCTGAGTCCGGAAGAGGCTCATCGTATAGTAAGGACCCCAGGTCATATTGTTCCTCCTCCTCCCTGTCTAAATCTAGGTCCCCTTCCACTTCCTCCTCGTCTTCCCTGACTGAAGGGTAAACCTCCCCTTGGGGAGGCCCAAGAGAGAATGATCTTACAGATTCGGTGGTCTGCGGAGGCAACCCCGGTCTGGTCATCTGCTGCATCCCTTCTGCAATTCCCTGTCGAATTGTCATTTCCATCCAGACTCTGATCTGCTCCAGAACCGCCTGAATGAAAGGTTCCTCTTGGCGTAGGCCAGCGGCCGTGGGCGTGAAGGTGGCCTCAGGAGTTTGTCTGGTTGGTGTGCCCGGGGCTTGATGCCCTTGAGAGGGCGAGCTGTGCCTAGATAGGGAGGAAAAAGCTGCAGGAGGGGGAGGGAGGGTGGAGGTGGAAGGAGTGGCAGGTGCTGGAGGCACTGAACCTGACTGTCTAGCACGTCTGTCTATTTCTCTTTCTAAAGCCTTGTGACGTCTTAAGGCGTCCTTTTGAGAGGCTTTGGTGGGCTCCTTAGCCTGACTGCGCAGGTGGTGGGTCTTTGCCTTTGCCTTCAAGAAAGGCCCCTTTGAGGGATTGCTCTCTGCCATTTTGGATAAATAGGAGTCCAATCTGAGGCGGTTGGTGCACCTAGGGGTCGACCTACAACGAAGGCCGGGAGCCCTGGGAGTTCCTTTATATCTTGGCACACTTTCCCCCGAATATTATAAACTTGAATTAATAGGATTCTATGCTCCGTATGATTATTCCCCCCCCTCTGTTCTTTCTACTTTTTTTTTTTTTTGAGTCAAGGCCTATGATTTGCCTAGAAAGAACTGAAGAAAAACGACCTTGCAAGGTCTCAGATTAAGGGCCTTGAGGGCAACCAGGCTTAACCAACTGCCGACCCAGGCAACAACCGGTGGAAAGAACCACAGCCGCTACAGCTGGTTGCGGTGAGAGCCAACAGGGGGAGGAGGAGAAAAAAACCTCCAACAGCAAAAAAACAATTCTTTTTTATTTATCTATATTTTTTTTTTAATTTATCAGGCCTACAGGTTGAATAGGCCCTCAGTAAGGCAAAGAAATGCACTTCAAAATGGCGCCCGACCACGAGGCAAGTTTCAAAATGGCAGACGCCACTAACCGATCCTATAGAAATTAACCTGGCAAGGCCAGAAGGATCCCAGTATCAAAACAGAGGGTCCCAAGGGAAGCCCACAGAGAATAAAGGCAAACAAGCCTAAAACGCTAGGAAAAATTCAAACGGAGCTAGAAAAGAATAAGGGTGTATACAACCTGAACAGTAGAAAAAAGGGGGTGAATGAGGGCAATCCAGCAACGGCCAAGAGCACACAAACACACAGCCTACTCTGCTCGAAGGCTGAGCATAAACTGGGATAATGAGATGGCAAGCCACGTGATGGAGGGAGGAACGTTCCTCAGAAATCAAACTCAGCCTACAATAAGCAGAGACTGAAGCTCCACCCATCCTCTGGACAATCCGAGCAGTTCCAAGGAGAAGATCCCAAGCACTCATTTAGTCACCAAAATAGAAACTTTCTTCTAAGAAAACTCTCATCTATCATTTTTCCATCAGATGTTTAATTTATCTTATCATGATTCAGTAGTTAACAATGCTGAATATTAATTTATAATCGTACTTTTGAAATATATTTACAGGCTTTGTTATCAACATAATGATTTCTTATTAACTTAATTAACTTACTATGAGTTTCCTGTTGTACTCAGGAGTAGCAAAGAATCACATATTCTATTATCTAAACTATAACATTCTGCATCTAGTTTATCTACTAATAATAAACAACCTTTCCTACCATTCAACCAAGATTTCTATCCATTCTGTTGCTGTTCTCACTGGAAATGTAATAGCTATTAATACAATTTCAGTGCTAAATTGTTACTTTTTTCAGATGACTTTACAACCCAGCCCACCTACCATTAATTCAATTATTTTCTTTTCCATCACAGAAAACCATCCAATTTCATAAAAAATCAGCTTGCTTTTCACCAAGTGGTTCAGTAAATGTGACTCACTGTTCCCTATAAGCAGCCATAGGATATTCTAACCCAATGTTTCTCAACTTTGGCAACTTTAAGATGTGTGGACTTAACATCTCAAAGTTGCCAAGATTGAGAAACACTGTTGTAATTCACATTTCTTTTACACTGAAATGTAGTTATTCCAAAGACAGAATTGGTTGCAATGCAGAGGTTCCACAGCTATATGCATTGTTCAACTTGGAAAAAAAAATCTTACAATCAGCATATATTTGGAAAAGTCATGCTTAAAAAAGCATGTTAGAGCCATTTCCATTTAAATATAGTGTATGTAATGGTACTTACTTAGAAAAAAGCATGTATTAAAGTACTTACATAAAGGAGAATGCGTAAATCTTTTATGAAAAAGAAATTGACACAACTATAACAGTTTTCCCAGTTTTTAAAATTATACTGAAATTATAGTGAATAGAACAATACCTAAGCACATGAACCACTAACAAAACTAGATTTCCATCCCTTAAAGAAAAACATGGATATTCCTCACTAACCTTCCTTCTGAAAAGTAAGTGATAGTTCTTTGTTCTCTGGATAAAAGCAAAACAAAAATTCTTTTCCTTAGTAGGAAATATTAATATTAGTAGATTTAGCAAGCACTTTTATATTACTTGGTTATTCCAGTACACATGATAAAAATAATTCTTTTTTAAAATGTTCCATTAAACACTATCCTGCTCCAACATTTTGTAGAGAATATCATGTGAAGATTCCTCCTGATATTTAATGCATTAAAACTGTAATAATATATTGTATGTGAAGTGTATGAAAAGTCATAATTCATGCTTTTAACAGCTCGTTTGCTTTTAGCAAACTATAATGTGTGTAAAGATAAAGATACTAGATTAAAATAGGAAGGACCAAATTTCAAGATTCCCTATGCCACTGAACATTTTTCAAGCCAATTTAGTTCATTTATTGTTTTAGGGAAAATAAAGAAAAAGTACTCTATAAATGTCTATGAAGATTCTCAATCATTTAGATCATAGTTGTTCCAAAGCTGCTTTTTTCCAAAAGCAACTGGATTTTCATGAGTGTTTTTTTTTTTTTGAAATTTTTTCACTTTTCATCCAAGAAGCTGAAGAAGAACTGAAGAAACTTCTTGAATGACAAGTGAAAAGTTGTTGTTTTTTTTTAAAGCTGCGGTTTGGAAAATCACCTTTGTGACATACTATACACCAATTTCAGCTCTTGTATAAAAATAGTAGGATATCAATAAAAAAAATTGTGCTGATGTCTATAGAACATTTGTTTTTCAAATTCAAAATACTTCAAAGAACTACTAGTATTTTTGGAGTTATTTAAAACCCGCAGGTTAATGTTAAGAAGTGCAGCATATTTGATTACATTGTCCAAATGGAATCAATGGATTCCAAATAATTGCTGCATTCCATTGTGTCATTTCATTGGCAGATGCTAAGAACGTTTTTCAGGTAAGTAGTGTAAGAATTCACCTACTAAAATCACAATTCATCAAAACTCCATTCTGCAAATTTGGGTGCAATAAAGATTGTTTCCAAGCCACTCTAGACAACTGACATCAAAATTGATATTGTAATTGTCATTGGTATCATACATCATAGTTGCATCATAGGATTGAAAAACAATAATGATGCAAGTCACATGGATGAAATTAATTACATAAATTCAGACTTAGTGGATCTTTAGAGTTAATAGACTTCCTGTTAACAGCCACACATGCACACCAAATGTTCTCTGAAATTGAGATTGTACAGAGTAGTCAAATGGGGTATTCCACTAGACCACAGTCTACAAGTTCAGTGAGAATCATGTATTTCCTATTTTGACCTTTATTAGATTCAGGTGATAGAACAGGTCTCACTGAGGCCAGAGTGTGAGCACTGAAATGGGAAGAATTGTGAATTTGATGAACGATTTCAAGAGGCAGCAGCAATGGGCATTATTAATCCTTAATATAGTTCCCCATGTACTTGCCAACTCTGTTCCACAGAGTTGGGTAAACTTCTGTATTAGATTCTAGATGTGCACAAAGGAATGAGTGAGAATGAAAAAGAAGAGAGCATGTGACAATATAATAAAGGCAAATTTTTAAAAAATCAGTAATTAGCCCAATCAAGGCTACAGATTTGGCATTTAGTATCTCACAAAACAAAATCTGCATATCTCATTTTGAGAGATTATACTTTTCTAAGATTCATACTATGAACTGATCTCACTGAGAAAAAAACAACTTAATTTAATTATGCAGTTATCTGTATATAACATTTTGGCTTAATTTTGCCAGACTTTACAAAAGGCAGCAGAGGTAGTCATTGACTTATAAGAATTCATTTCGTGTCGTTGGAAGTCACAACAGACCTAAAAAAAAGTGACCTATGATCATTTTTCGCACAATCCTTGGAGCATTCCCATGGTCACATGATCAAAATTGAGACACTTGGCAACTGACTCATATTGATGATGGCTGCAGTGACCCAAGGTCATGAGATCATCTTTTGCAACCTTGTGACAAGCAAAGTCAACGGGGAAGCCAAATTCACCTAACAACTGTGGCAAGAAAGATTGTAAAATGGAACCAAATTCACTTAACAACTGTCTAACAATGGAAACTTTTGGTTCAACTATGTTCATAAGTTGAGAACTACCTATATTAGGCTTTGAGTTAAAAATATTAAAAGAAATGCCTGTAATAGTTAAAATACTAAGAAAAATATTGCACTACCTCTGAATCAAGATTATATAATGCCTGCTTAGATCACCGATAGAAGAAATAATCTGCCTCCATTACTACAGAAAGAATAACTAACTGCAAAAATGAGTTTTGAGAAAGAGCATGAACAAGAATAAAAAAAGAATGCTCAACACATAAAACTAGTTTGTGAAGGCAAACTAATAGTTTAAAAAGTATTATGATTATTCATTTTATTTAGCATTGCTACATATCAAGTTTTAAAATAAAAAAAGGAGTTTATGTCATGACAAGAGTCATTGTATGAACCATACAATTCTTTTCAGGAATAGAAATGAAATGTATCTTTTCAGAGAATTATACTTATAGTACATGAAACTTACCGTATATACTCGAGTATAAGTCGACCCGAATATAAGCCGAGGCACCTAATTTAACCACAAAAAACTGGGAAAACTTATTGACTCGAGTATAAGCCGAGGGTGGGAAATGCAGCAGCTACTGGTAAATTTCAAAAATAAAAATAGATACCAATAAAAACTTTCACTAGGACAGTTGAGAATAAGTTTGATGTTCACAATTTCCTCTTTGAAAGAGACCAGTAAATAGGGAAAAAGAAGATGAAGAAAAAGAAGTGTGTTTTTTCACACTTTTCACACTGCAGTGAACAAAAATGGCATCATAGGAACAGGCTTATTCTCAGTCCAAAGGTTTGTTTCTGATTTCTTCCCTGATTTAAGGGAAATTTGGGAAACGATCTCACTATCATGAAAGGTTTAATTGATTCACTAACCCAAAAGATGATGATGATGACAGTGGGAGGCAGGAGTCTCCCTTGCAAGAAAAAAGCAAGAGCCGTTCTTATGATCTCTCCCTCTCTCTCTCTCTCTCCCCGTAATACAGTCAAGCCCTTTCCAGCACGCGCAATCTGCCTTCACCACTTTGCACCTTGCAAATGCAAAATCCTGGGGTTTTTGCATTTGCAAGGTGCAAAGCGGCAGGGGCGGATCCCGCGTGCTGGAAAGGGCTTGACTGTATTACGGGGAGAGAGAGAGAGAGGGAGAGATCATAAGAACGGCTCTTGCTTTTTTCTTGCAAGGGAGAGAGTGACTACTGCCTCCCACTGTCATCAACATCTTCTTCTTTTGGGTTAGCGAATCAATTAATTTGGGAAATGATCTCACTATCAGAAAACAATGTGAGCCGCCACCACCACCACCTCCTCCCCCTCCTCCCAAGTGGACTGAAAGCAGCTGGAGCTGAGGAAATGAAGCTGAGTGGAGCCGAAGCAACCTCGGCTCGCGTTGTTTTCTCAGCCTAGAGAAAGGGGAGGGGGCTCATCTGGACCAAGGGTGAGTCTCCCCCTCAGTTTCCCCTGAAGGATCTTCCATCGCTTTTGCCTTCTCCCTACATCTTCCCTCTGTTAAAATCCCCCCCACACACACACACTTATTTTCGGTCGGATAGATTTCGTGTCTGAGCATTCTCACATGGCGGTGGGTCTTCCCCCCCCTAAAAACAGTTAAAAAAGAAAAAACAATATATCCTCAAGCAAGAAATTTTCTGCTTCCGATTACCCCCATGCTTAAAAGTTGCAAAGGAAACACAGAAGCAGGGAAGTGGCTGCCCAGCTTCGGAGCTCCACACCATTTTTTTTTTCAGAGGGGAATCTGACTCGAGTACCGTATATACTCGAGTATAAGTCGACCCAAATATAAATCGAGGCACCCAATTTTACCACAAAAAACTGGGAAAACTTATTGACTCGAGTATAAGTCGAGGGTGGGAAATGCAGCAGCTACTGGTAAATTTCAAAAATAAAAATAGATACCAATAAAATTACATGAATTGAGGCATCAGTAGGTTAAATGTTTTTGAATATTTATTTCAAAGAAAAACAGTAAACTAGCTCTGTAAGTGGAAAAGAGAGCCAACAAAACCAATATGGTATCAACAATAACTTTAAAAGTACAAAAACCTTAGCTCAATCAGCAACCAAGCTAAAACACAAGAGTTAAAATCCTTCAAAACTGGATTCCTCCTCATCATCTGTATGTCCAAACAGAGTCACTCTCTCCCTTGCAAGAAAAAAGCATGTGTATGTGCTGCATGTACATCCTGTTTTGGAGAGCCACCATCTCTTTCACAGCTCTCCCTCATGCCTCCATTGCATGTGCACACATGCCATGGCTCAGTAGTAGGTCAACATACAGATGTCACACTAGGTTCCCTCCTCAAAAGGAACATCCAACCTTTCTTGAGAAGTACAAACTTCATCTGTTCAGGATTGTGGTGACAAAGGTGAAGGAGGATGGGGCTGAGAGAAAGGAAGGGAAGAAAAGATCATTGACAGGGAGAAAGACAGGGAGAAACACCTGGAAGTGTGAGCCCTCGAGTTTCCTTAGGGAAGACCAGACAACAAGGGGAGAGGAGAGGAGGAGGAAGAGGAGGAGAGTTAAAAAAAAAAGAGTGGGAAGCCAACTCACGCGTGCCATCAAAGCCAGGGGGAAGTGGGGCTTTCTCCGCCTGCTGCTGCCAGAGGAGTGCGGGGGGGGGAGTGTGGGGAAAGGGGGTTCGTGCCGAGGCTCCGCAAGCGATTACCAGATTTGCAGCTCCGTTTGTTGGTGAAGCTGGAAGCGCGCAACGCAGGAGCTCGCGGGGGCCCCGGGGTCCCGTTAATGGGGAAGGAGAGGCCGCTTGGGGTCGCCAGGCTCAGGCAGCCTCCCCCCCCAGCAGCGAAGAGCTGCTCCGGGGGCTCCTGCCACGGCGCAGCCAGGCACTTTGTCTCACTGCCCCCGAAGCAGCTCTTCGCTGCTAGGCTAGGGGGTGGGGGAGGCTGCCTGAGCCTGGCAGTTTCTTTGCGAAGCTGGAAGCGCGCAACGCAGGAGCTCGCAGGGACCCTGGGCACCCGTTAATGGGGAAGAAGAGGCCGCTTGGGGTCGCCAGGCTCAGGCAGCCTCCCCCCCCCAGCAGCGAAGAGCTGCTCCGGGGGCTCCCACCACGGCGCAGCCAGGCACTTTGTCTCGCTGCCCCCGAAGCAGCTCTTCGCTGCTGGGGGGGGCGGAGGAGGCTGCCTGAGCCTGGCGGTTTGTTTCCTGAGGAATGCAGCGTTTGCGCCATGGCGGGAGCCCCCGGAGCAGCTCTTCGCTGTTAGGGGAGGGTGCAGAGGAGGCTGCCTGAGCCTGGCGGTTTGTTGGCGAAGCTGGAAGCGCGCCCGTTAATGGGGAAGGAGAGCCCGCAGCTCTGAAAGTCTTTTCACCGTTGGGGACTGAACAGGAGAGCCACAAACGCCGCGCTTCCCAGGAAACAAACCGCCAGGCTCAGGCAGCCTCCTCCTCTCCCTACCCTAACAGCGAAGAGCTGCTCCGGGGGCAACGAGACAAAGTGCCTGGCTGCGCCATGGCGGGAGCCGCCAAAAGGAAGAGGGTCACCCTTTCCTGGGGAGTGCGGCGTTTGCGGTTCTCCTGTTCAGTCCTCAACGGTGAAAAGACTTTCGGAGGTGCGGGCTCTCCTTCCCCATTAACGGGTGTGCTTCCAGCTTCGCCAACAAACCTCAGGCTCAGGCAGCCTCCTCCGCCCCCTCCCCTAGCAGCGAAAAGCTGCTCCGGGGGCAGCAAGACAAAGTGCCTGGCTGCGCCGTGGCGGGAGCCCCCGGAGCAGCTCTTCACTGCTAGGGTAGGGGGCGGAGGAGGCTGCCTGAGCCTGGCAGTTTGTTGGCGAAGCTGGAAGCGCGCAACGCAGGAGCTCGCGGGGGCCCCAGGCGCCCGTTAATGGGGAAGGAGAGGCCGCTTGGGGTCGCCTGTGAGGCCCTCAGCGGGTAGACAGCTGCGGCGGCGATGCTGCCCTGGAGGCGCGATCGGTTGCAGCCACGCCAGCACAGGCTAGGCATGGTGCCTTCGCGGCTGACTCGAGTATAAGCTGAGGGCGGTTTTTTCAGCACAAAAAATGGGCTGAAAAACTCGACTTATACTCGAGTATATACGGTAAGCCGAGGCACCTAATTTAACCACAAAAAACTGGGAAAACTTATTGACTCGAGTATAAGTCGAGGGTGGGAAATGCAGCAGCTACTGGTAAATTTCAAAAATAAAAATAGATACCAATAAAAACTTTCACTAGGACAGTTGAGAATAAGTTTGATGTTCACAATTTCCTCTTTGAAAGAGACCAGTAAATAGTGAACAAGAAGATGAAGAAAAAGAAGTGTGTTTTTTCACACTTTTCACACTGAAGTGAACAAAAATGGCATCATAGGAACAAGCTTATTCTCAGCCCAAAGGTTTGTTTCTGATTTCTTCCCTGATTTAAGGGAAATTTGGGAAACGATCTCACTATCATGAAAGGTTTGATTGATTCACTAACCCAAAAGATGATGATGATGACAGTGGTAGGCAGAATCACTCTCTCCCTTGCAAGAAAAAACCAAGAGCCGTTCTTATGATATCTCTCTCTCTCTCTCTCTCCCCCTCCTCCCGAGTGGACTGAAAGCAGCTGGAGCTGAGGAAATGAAACTGAGTGGAGCGACCTCGGCTCGCGTTGCTTTCTCAGCCTAGAGCTCAGAAAAGCCTCCCCCTCCTCCTCCCCCTCCTCCCGAGTGGACTGAAAGCAGCTGGAGCTGAGGAAATGAAACTGAGTGGAGCGACCTCCGCTCGCGTTGCTTTCTCAGCCTAGAGCTCAGAAAAGCCTCCCCCTCCCATGCTTAAAAGTTGCAAAGGAAACACGGAAGCAGGGAAGCGGCTGCCCAGCTTCAGAGCTCCACACCATTTTTTTTTCAGAGGGGAATCTGACTCGAGTATAAGCCAAGGGGGTTTTTTTCAGCACAAAAAATGTGCTGAAAAACTCGGCTTATACTCGAGTATATACGGTATAAGCTGAGGGTTTTTTTTTTCAGCACAAAAAATGTGCTGAAAAACTCGGCTTATACTCGAGTATATACGGTACTTAAAACTTTTAAACCTTCAAAGCAAAAGGTAACTAATAAAATAAACCAAAACCAGGATAATGTACAACAAAGGCTTTTTTAATTTTCACTAAAAGCTGCATTAAAAAGACTAATGAAATTCCATGATATACCTCTTTGGAATATCACATTAATTAATAACAGGAATTAGTGGATGGATGGATGGTTGGGTGGATGGATGAATGGATGGAATTTATTTGTCACCTCTCATGGTTCCAGCAACTCTGAGCAGCACAGCATAGCTCCCCTGTAGGTAACTAATAACAACAGTTTTCTTTGTTTTAAGTTATTTATCACAGGAAAAGTAACTTTGCATCCTCATAAAGCTATAACTATCACCATCTCTATAGAGGGTTTTTTTAAATCAAAAATGCTAGTCACTAGCTACATATGTTTAATTAAACAAAAGTATTTTCTGAATTCTGTATCAGTTGAATTGTTGCTAATCTATGGCAGAAATCTGTTGGCAACAGTCTATTGCAATTATTGAAATAAAACAAAACAAGACAAGACACCCTGTAGTCACTATTGACTCCTAGTAACAGCATCCATGCAGTTTTCCTGGCAGCATTTCAGAGAGGGCCTGCCATAAGCTCCTTTTTTGACTTGATAGTCTACAGCACTGGACTTCCCAGGAGTTCCCTATCAGGCACCATCCAGGGCAGGCCCGAGATCAACAAAGTCAAACTAGACAGTGCCACCCACTGAGTCACTGCAATGGCGAGAGGAAGGAGAGGTTATAGCTTTTTTTAAACAGAAAATTTGATTCTAAAAAGCTTTTATTCTTATACCCTTTCCTTTTGAATCTATAGAATATCTGGATTCATTAGAGAATGGCCCCTGAACATCGAGACCATAAAGAGTTGTCTTATTCACAAACCTATCTCAGCACAGTTTAACCATCCCAGATGGAAATCAGTTAATTAAATTATCACAAAATTTTCCATCATAGTTAAGTGTTTTCTAAAACTAGATTTTAAGGCCTATGCTCAGGAGTCCTATATGGGAGTTTTAGCAAAGTCTTATGGCTAATTGAGTCTTCCCTTGTGGTGAGGATTCAATCAAACCTATTTTTCATATGGTAATGTTTCTTTTATAATAATTAGTTAAGTCTTCTTTCCTCTTTGGCCATATAGTCCAGGTCAGCTTCAATAGTTTTATTTTGCATTCTTTTATCAGATAAGAAAGTCCTAACATGTACAACATAGCAATGTTTTGTATAAGAGTGCTAAAAGTGTATAGCTGTTGGTCTCAAGTATTTTAATTATTTTTGTTTACGTTTGAGTGCAAACCCAGATTTTAAAAAAGTCACAGTACAATTGCAGACATTATTAAATTACTTTATTATAAATTGAGCATATATTGTTCCTTTTAGATTTAGATACAAGTTTTATCCAAGAATTTTAATTTTAGTTTTAACACTGCTGTTCCGTACCTTTTATTCTATTTATTCACACCTTATTGTATACACTTTATTTAATTGTACTTTTTATTTTTTAAAACTGTTCATTGAACAAAATTAATAAATTCTCATCTAAAATTTGATTTGTGTGATGTCAGTGCATTGTAGACTTATTGAAAAGTGGGTGCTTTTTGTGGGAAGTTTCATATAAAGCATACTGCAGTCGTCTCAACTGGATGTAACCAGGAATGACTATGACCAAGGTCTCCAAGGAAAAGCTGCAGCTGGTGAACAAGATGATCTTTTAAACCCCTTCTGGCCACAGCTGTCAGCTGGCTTTTTAGCAGAGTCCAGAAGTACCTACAAACTGTGCTCCAGTTCTGTCTTGGGGAATGCAACGTCATCCAGGTCCAAAGATAGACAGTCTCTGAAGTCAAGTTATCCAAAACCCCTTAGCCACTCAGCCTGGTTTATCTGAACCTGATTCCTTTCAACTGAGGCTCCCACAACCTCCAAACTTAATGCGCTAATAAATGCAACAACCTAAATTTAATCAAGCTATAAAACCATTGTTATTTCTCCTAAAAAGTGTTGGCTCACATAAGCATTCAATGTAATACACAACTGCAATCCAGAAATTTTAACTTCAAATCCATAATATTAATACTCCCCATAACTTTAAAAAAAGTTATCTATATCTCAAGCTATATAACAAAATAAAATAATAGCTGCATGTTACAGATTGTTCCTAGTCTTGGCTATATGTAGAACAGGAATACTTTTCTTAGATTCTATTTCATTTATGAAATAGTGATTTAGCACTTATGAAAACCATAAGCATAAAATCTTTGGGCAGGCAAACACCAGTTAGTCTTGATTTACAGATTGGTTTATGGTGAATCCACAAACTGTACTCTGTCACTGGGACTTAACATTAATAGGATTTCCCTAAACAAAACAGCAATTGCAATTCATCTAAAACTGAAGGGATCTCCAGTCCTAGCTTTTATTGTTCAGTCTGAATTAGTTAATTGATTTAATACACATCCAAATCCATGTACTCACCCATTTCACCCAATGAATCAGCAACCCAGATGGAGAATAGGAACTCCCCTTTTTTATTTTCCCTTTGAAGATCTTCACTTACATGGCCAATTATAGTATTGATCGTTATAAAGTAGCAGAAGAAAGCAGAAACTTCATATCCAACTTCTAAATAGTTTACATATAGGCATATATATCACATCTGCATGTTTTATGTGCATACATGAGAAAGTTAGGCTTGTTCAGGTTTTATGCCCCAAGAGATACATCAATAAGTACAAGGAAGGAAAGCCATGCATGATGTGCTGTGCTCAATTTCATGAACTTGTCCCAGTATGAAGACTTGAAGATGTTCCATTATGTTTCATTCCTGATATACAATAGGAATTCCAGGCATATATTTCTGAAATATGTTTTCCTTTATTTTTCAGTGCTTAATAAATAGACAGATTAGTAGAGAGGAAGTATGAAATATGGCCCTTCCCTTTTTCTGCTTTCTCTTTTTTTAGTTCTTTGTATGTTTGTTTGTTTGTTTGTTTGTTTTGAGAGGATTGCAATTTAGGAATAAGGCTAAGATCAAGGCATCCATTCATTTCTTTTTTTTTTACATTTCTGAATTCCACTTACAAAATAGTCTGTGGCTCAAATTACTTCTAAAGCGTAGCCTTCAAGCTGACCAAAGAATGCACTGCTACCTTAAGATGTTTTTCCTACATGCAGCACTTGGTATTTCTGCATGATGATGCCATTTTGGCATACATCAGTATTGAAATTTACCCCTGAACACCAATTCCCTTGCAAATGAAACAGCTTGAAAATGAAAACTATTCATGCAACTACAAAATGGATAATCACCTGCCAAGATATAGTCTTGTTCATAGCCTTGTGGTTGATTTGACGTAATCATCTCAGTTCATCTCTGAGTTTTAGAATTCTTTAATTGTAAAACAGCCAATTGTTGACCTATGATTTAATCTTTTTTTTTTAATTTGCTGCATGTTTAGAGTTTAATATTAGAATTCATGATTTTTCAAAAATATGAAAGTATACTAAAATTCATCACTTTTAGGGTAAAAAGATTAAGTATATCTCAGCATGTCCTTAAAACAGAGTTTCTGAGTCTCAGCAACTCTAAGATATGTGGATTTCAACTTCTAGAATTCCCCAACAAACTTGCTGGTTGGAGAATTCTGAGAGTTGAAGTACACATATCTTAAAGGTGCTGAGGCTGAGACACACTGCTTTAAACCATTTTTCAATCCCAGTTCTCCCTATTCTGTGATGACTTTCACCAGTCAGAACTCTGAATTATATGAAATGGGTGTAGGGAGGGAGGGAGGAAGGAAGGAAGGAATTACTGAATGTTTGATCAGTAAAATCAATGATTTGGTGAATTTAATTGACCAGTGTGTTTAATAATTACTGTTATAAATTAGGCTGTTTGTTGCTTAGCAAAATTTGATAAGAGTGATTTGAATAACCAATTGATTGATTGATTGATTTTTAGTAATAAGCAACCTTACTTTTGATTTGTTCTCTAACATATCAATTAATATTTATTAATTACCAACATTCATTAAGTAACTGTCTATCACATTAACTAGCTATTGTAATTGATTACTGTACTATTGCCATTGACTATGCCAGCCAAAAACTCCAAACCAAGACAAAAGAAAAATATCTCTACCAATGACTTTCCAGACTCCTGCACATGTTTCAAATGTCTTGAAACCATCAATGAAAGTGAAATTTACATCAAATGCTGCCTATGCGATAATCTAGCCCACCCTGCCTGCTTAAACACAAACAAAAACCTAGCTGATATGGTTAAAAATTGAGATGCATTTTTTTTCTATGTCCATAATGTTCTCCTAAGTTAAACAAACTGAGTACCCTACCTGACAGAGTTGAAAGCATAAAATCACTCATTCACTCAATAGAAGAAGGCTTAGCAAAACGTTTTGAAACAACTATACAAGCAAACCTAATTTCTCTTGAAAAAAAAAATACAGCACAAATTAGGGAATACCTATCAGCTCAAAAACAAATCCCACAACAACCACAACCACTCTCAACTACAATCACAATTACAACCAAAAATAACCACCAAACCACAGCCACAAACAATTACTATCCCTTCAAATAATTCCACAAATAATATATCCTTACTCATCAGAGACACCATGGAATGTGAACAGAAATGTCCAAATGCCATCTTATTTGGTCTCGAAGACACCAACGAATCAGATGACATCACCAAAGTTTGTGATATCATAAGCAACTCTAATAAAACAAACACCTCTCCTGAAGATATCATTTAAATAACCAGAGATGGCCATGGTACAAATACAATGACGGCTCTGTGGCCCCAAGATTTTGTAGAACTGTATGCAAAAATGAGTCCAGCAAACACATTCATTCATACAATAAATGCCATTGCAAAAACCAATCCCAACCACAAAAAACTTCGCTCAAGACTAGACTTATCCATACTGCAAAGAATGCCCTCCCGTGAACTCTGCGCAGAACTCAAAAACCATCTAGACAATGGAGAAAAGGACTACAAAGCTGATTGCATTAAAGAAAGTCACACAACCCACAACTCCACATCCAATCCAACATCACTCAAAATTAGGCATGCACACCCCTAACCACCTCTATTCCAAACACAACTGGCCTTAAATGCAAGCTACTCAATGCAAGAAGCCTTGTAAATAAAATACCTGAATTTCTCCTCTTACTAAATATGGCTAAATTCAACATTATATTTGTCTGTGAAACATGGCTCAATGCATCTCTCCCTGACTCCATTACCACAGTAAGAGACTATCATGTTTACTGATCAGATTGTGAAATCTGATCAGATCTGAGGAGGTGTTGGTATCTTCTATAAAAAATCCCTACATCTGGAAAACATCCAAGTTACCCAGGAGCTTGCTATTCCTGAGACCATCGTCTGTGAACTGTCCTTAAATATCACGTTTCAGTTCTTACTATGTTACAGAGCCCCTGATTATGACATCAAACATGCAAACAAGCTAAATACACTACTAACATGGGCAGCATCCTGCCCACACGCTTTTATCTTTCTTGGTGACTTCAATCTACCTCATATTAACTGGACCCTTAACGAATGTACAATTGAACCCACACATGCAACCTTCTACAATGCAGTAACAAATCTGGGACTAGAACAACTAGTAACCAACAACACTAGACTTAACAACTGTCTCGATCTCATCTTCTGCAATAGTTTGAATTCAATTTATGGAATACAAATTAAAGAACCCTTTTCCAACAGTGACCACAACATGATTGACTTTTGTCTTAACATACGTCCACACAAATATCATCACAACGATGGAATCCCCAATTATAACTTCAAAAAAGGCAACTATGATCTTATAAACCACAATCTCTGATCCCTTGATTGGCAATTTCTATTCTTTGGATGCAATACTGTAGAAAACTATTACAACGTATTTTTACTTAAAGTCAAGAGTTATTAACAACTCCCAAAACCAGAAAAAAACAAATTACCCAAAACAATAAGGAAGCTTCAATCCAAAAAGAAATCACTTTGGCGGAAAAACAAATCTGGTTACATTGCCAACTTCAAAAGCTGATACAAAAATTTATGCCACCAGATAAAAACTAAATGCACCAATTATCACATTAAACAAGAAGAAAACTTCTACACACCAATTCCACCTACGCTTTCTACAATTTTGTAAACAACAAACTAAAAGGCTCAAGGTCCATCTCACCCCTGAAAGGACCTAATGGTAAAGACTGCAATGATGACACTATTAAAGCCAACCTCTTTAACACATTCTTTGGCTCAGTATTTGTAAACAGCAATGGATCATGCCCAGTATTTCCTAGTCAAACCACAGATAACTACAATGATCTAATACATATCGATTTTACAGAAGACATTGTTGAAAAAGCACTGCGCAATCTGAAACCATCTCTATCTATTGGACCGGACAAACCACGGTCATCCCCATCTTCAAAAAAGGAGACCCTAGCCTCGTTGAAAATTACAGACCAATCTCTTTATGCTGCATCACCTGTAAAGTCATGGAATCAATTATTCACCAATCCATCATCCTCCATTTAGAAACAAACAACCGACTCTCTAATAAGCAATTTTGTTTTAGGAAAAAACTATCATGTAATCTGCAACTCTTACACTGCAAAAACATATGGACTACACAACTCGATCAGGGCAAAGCAATAGACACAATCTACATAGACTTCTGTAAAGCCTTTGATTCAGTGGTACACGACAAACTACTCTTAAAATTAAAATCTTACAGTATCTCTGGATACCTGCATAACTTGATAGAGGCATTCCTGTCAAACAGGCAACAAATGGTCAAAATTGGGAGCATCCTATCAAATTCTGTACCTGTCAACAATGGTGTGGTATCCCCCAAGGCAGTGTTCTAGGACCAACTCTTTCCATACTCTACTTAAATGACTTTTGTGGTGATATCAAGAGCAACTGTGTTCTCTTTATTGATGATGTAAAGCTATTCAACACTACAGACAATACTACTACCCTTCAAAAAGACCTTGACTATGTATCAGAATGGTCAATCAAATGGCAACTTCAAATCTCAACAAATAAATGCTCTGTCCTACATATTGGCAAAAAAAAAATCAGAAAATAAAATACAGGCTGAATAGTCAAGACCTTGTTGATTATCCAAACCCTGCCAAGGATCTTGGAGTACTCATCTCAAATGATCTAAGTGCTAGAGCCCACTGGAACTACACAGCCAAAAAGGCGTTAAGAGTTGTTAAAGTAATCTTACATAGTTTTTTCTCTGGTAATATTACACTACTAACTAGAACATAGAAAACATTTGCTAGTCCTATACTTGCATACAGCTCATCAGTCTGGAACCCACATTACATATCTGATATTAACATGGTTGAGAAAGTCCAGAAATATTTCACAAGAAGAATCGTCCACTCCTCTACTTGTTGCAGAATACCTTATGCCCCCAGACTCGAAATTCTAGACCTGGAAAACCTAGAACTACACCGCCTTCATTCCGATCTAAGTATAGTATATAAAATCATATATAGCAATGTCCTACCTGTCGATGAATACTTCAGCTTCAACCATAACAACACTAGTTGAAACAATAGATTCAAACTCAAGGTTAATCACACCAAACTAGATTGCAGGAAATACGACTTCAGCAACAGAGTGGTCAGTTTCTGGAATATTCTACCTGACTCTCTGTGGTTTTTTCCCCAAACCCCAAAAATTTTAACCTTAGACTGTCTACTATTGAACTCACCCCTTTCCTAAGAGGTCTGTAGGGGGCGTGTATAAGTGCACCAACGTGCCTACCGTCCCTGTCCTATTGTTTCTTTTTTATTATTTTTCTTATATGTATTCATGTATTCATAACTATGTTTTTACTTATATCTATTATCTTGTAAGCAATTGACAAATAAAAATAAATAAATAAATAAAAAGGAAACCTTTGTATTCATTCAAAAGTGCGTTCTAATACAATCTTCCATTAAAAAAAATACTGTAAATCTTTTGCACAGAATATATTACATGAAATCATCTCTCAACCACGTTTTATTCCCTGCACTTCTGCTTTCTGCTCATAATTTAGACAACTCCCATAATTAATTCTTAGAATGTAAATGTCTCATTCCCACTTGCCATGAATCATTTTTAAAATTGCCCTATTTCCTGGCCTACTAATTATTGCTTGTCTGAATTCCATTAGCCCTTCCCGTCCCCCCTTTCCTGCTTTCCCAATCAGACAAGTCACACTTCGAGACATCTTGTAACACAAAATTGAAAACTGCACAAGCTAGATTTAGGATATAAAGTTATTTTTAAATATAGTTATTAACAATAATTCATTTGCTCCAGGAACCACATTTAAATAAAGATTATTATATCAAATGGCATTGCTCACCTGTATATTCAACATAGCAAAATTTTATTCCTATAGTTCTCCTGAGAGCCGGTCGGATCATCCAGAGAGTGGGAGGTGCTTCAGTCTGCGTTGTTGAAGACTGAGCTTAATTACTGAGGAATGCTCCTCCCTCCGTCACGTGGCTACCTTGCATTCCCCAGTTTACGCTCAGCCTTCGTGAGAGTAGGCTGTGTACTTCACCACTCCTTGGCCGATTCAAGAGCTCTTTTTTTCTTCAGGTTTGATTATCATTGCCCCGGTTCTCCTTAGCCTCTAAGCGCATTGGGTTAGTGATTTAACAGGGCAGCGCGTTTGTTCGCCCCGGGGGGGCTGCACAGTGGGCGGCTTCCGTACTCTGGTGCCAATCCCCCCCCCAATTCAATCCTCTTCCTGCCGCTTTTCTACGCTGCACTTGTAGCGGCTTTATTTGATCGCGCTGTAATAGCGCAGCTGGTGTTCCCCCCCACCGTAAACGCCGATCGCCCCAGGAAGGGGCGAAAATCACTTGGCTGCCTCTCTCGGTCCCTAGACGTGCCAGAGAGGCTGAATTTGGCCCTGAGAAGCCCGTGAGTAAGGGAGCATGGGCGGCCGCCATTTTGGGCACCACCGCGTGTTGGGCGCCGCTTTTAGAGGCCTCATTGAGCTGCGAAGGGACTAGCTCTAATCATAGGCCTTCCAGCCTGTGAGAGCTATCAGAGATTTAGGGAAATTGGCAAACTTGTTGGCTTTCCACAGCACGCTCAGGGCAGGAAATAGCAGCCTACCCCTCCTGGTTGTTGCCTGGGAGCTCCAGCTGCCCGAGGCCTCACTCCAGCCTCAGGCGTTTTATTTGGCACATTGGCAATCTTAACAGCAATTTCTGGGGTCACTCCTTCCTGGGAGCTCCAACCAGACCTTGGATTAAATATTATAAATAATAATAAGACTAATAATAATATTTATCATTACATAGATATCTAAATATATTTAGATACACAATTATACGTACATGTATATATATGTGTGTGTGTGTGTGTGTGTGTGTCTGGCATTCAGCTTTGTTCGGGTATTTTCCCACGTCATGGTAGTGGTGCTTTTAAAGTTGTAGCAACGTTTCAGCAGAATCTCATCTGCCATCATCAGGCTTCTGTATACTGTTTGTCACTATACAGAAGCCTGATGATGGCAGATGAGATTCTGCTGAAACGTTGCTACAACTTTAAAAGCACCACTACCATGACGTGGGAAAATATCCGAACAAAGCTGAATGCCAGATAGATAGATAGATAGATAGATAGATAGGTAGATAGATATAGATATATGTATGTATTTAGATAGATATATGTATGTATTTGCACATATATATATATTACATCTTATCAATATTTGGCTATTTCACATTGCCAACACTGGTTGGCTTATATATCTTGATTGTACGCTTAAGCATAAAGGTATTAATAATTATATTAGTTTATATACATTTAAAATTCCAAAAGGGGGTGCTGGCCAGTGAAAGGACACCCGGCCTTTGTTGTAGGTCGAACCCTTGGTGAGCCAACTGCCCTTACATTTGTATTACAGTCCTTTCCTCTACAATGGCAGATGACAATTCCGCTAAAGGTCCTTCTTTGAAGGCCAAATCTAAATCCTACCACCTGCGCAAACAGGCTAAGGAAGCCCCTAAAGAAACTTCCAAAGCTTCTCAGAGGGACGCTCTTAAGACGTCATAGGGCACTGGAGAAAGAATTTGACAGACGATCTAGAGAGACACAACCGGTATTTCCAGCCCCCCCCCACCTTCTTCTCCCTCTACCTCCAGACACCCCCCCCTCCTCCAGATTGCTCTTCCCTCTCCAGGCGCAGCCCATCCCAGGGACACCAGGTCCCCGGACCAACAACCAGGCAGACACCGGAAGCAACATTTACGCCCACGGCCACTGGTCTGCGCCATGAGGAGGTCGCCAGAGTTGAGATCCCTGTGCACATGCAGGCATGGATGGAACGGGCTATTCGCCAGGGGATTGCAGAGGGCCTGCAACAGATGTCCAGGTCTGGTCCTCCCTCGATGGCTCCCGAACATGACTCGCCATCAATCAGGTCCTCGCCTAGATTGGACCCAACTTTTGGTCAGGTACCTTTACAGGAGGGCAGTCCTCTCCCCGAAAGGGATCTGGAGGAGGCCATGGAGGACCTAGATCGGTTTGGGGGGGAGGAGGAATTGGAATGGGGGTCTACGCACCAGGGGGAGCCTCTATCGGAGATAGACCCTCTGGAGGGGGACATGTCCAAGGACGAGGGCCTCACCCCAGATCAACCCACCTTTGTGGGCCTGTTCAAGCCGCACATGTTCAAATCACTCCTATTTAAGGCCAGGAACATTTCTGGCCTGTCTGTACAGTCCTCCTCGGCTCTCCCTTCCCCAGCAGAGGGACAGGAGGACGCCATCTTTAGGCAGCCTGTGGTGGAGGCGGAGGTGATCCCGGCCCCGCCCATTTTTCATGACTTAGTCTCAAACCAATTAGACTCCACAAGGGCCCCACCTGCCCCATCCAGCCAGGACAGGAGGTCTTTAACCTTGAGTCGAGCTTTTGCAACCTGCTCAACACTCCTGTGGTAGATGAGCCCATCGTTGGTTTGGCATCCTCGTCCTCCCCCAGTGATCCCCTGGAGGTCCTGAAGCCCGAGGACAAGAGGTCCAAGCTTGCTTTACGTAGGGCTCACCAAGCGGACACCTGGGCCATTAGATCGGCCACTGCCGCTTCCTTCTTCACCAGGTCTTCGATCCGGTGGCTCCGTCAACTGAGGCAGCATGTCCCCCCCTCTAGCACAAGGGCACACCAGGACATAGCAAAATTGACGGCAGCGGCAGAATTCTCGGCCAACGCCACATACCACGCGGTTAAGTTCTCTGCCCGAGCAATATCCTCTCATGTTACAGCTCGCCACCTGCTCTGGCTCAAGCACTGGCAGGCGGACGTAAAAAACAAGGTTAAGTTGGCCACCGCCCCCATAAAAGGGGACAAATTATTCAGCACCATCCTGGAGCCATTTCTATCAGAAACCAGAAGCAAGAAAAAATTTCTTCCCCCCCTTTTCGGTAAGTCAGACTCAAGAGCACAGCCCTTTCGGAGAGGTTCCTCACGACGTTTCTACCAGTTTCCTTTCCCGCCCAGGTACCCGAGACCCCCTCCTTCCGGCCTTTCCAGCCCCAGGATTGAGGTGATCCGGGTGCCAGGAGCAGGAGGGGCGGCAGCTACAGGCACCCCTTCAGGGGTTCAGGAGGGAAGCCCTTCTGGCGCAACAGATAGACCCAGTCCACCCTTCCCCATCGGTGGATGCCTCAAGCATTTCGCCGACCAGTGGGACTCTTCCACCTCCGATGCCTGGGTCAGGGAGACCATCAGACTGGGCCTCGCACTTGAATTTCAGCGCGCCCCCCTGAATTTTTTATGGCATCCCCCCCCTCCAAGGATCTCACCAAACGCAACCTAATGGATTCAGCTATCCGCCATCTCCTCTCCATACAGGCCATACAACCTGTACCACCATCCCAGTGGAGGCAGAGATTTTACTCTCACCTCTTCGTGGTCCCCAAATCCTCGGGGGATGGAGGGCTATTCTAGTCCTGAAACGCGTACCTTCACATCCCAATCCGGCCCTCCCATTCCAAATTCCTCAGGTTCTGCTACAATCATCACCACTTCCAATATGTGGCACTTCCCTTTGGATTGGCCTCTGCCCCGAGAACCTTCACTAAGGTCCTTACGGCCCTAGCGGCTCACCTCAGGGACCTCCCGGTCCGTCTCTACTGTTACCTGGATGACATCCTCATCCTGTCTCACTCCAGACCCCAAGCAGAAAAGGATATCAGAGCTACTCTTTCTGCTCTCCAAGATCATGGGTTCCTAGTAAACTGGCAAAAGAGCCATCTGTTACCATCTACACGGATCACCCACTTGGGGTCCGTCATTGACTCGGTTCAGGGAAAGGTCTTCCTTTCCTCTGAGAGATTCCTTAGCATCCAGGAGACTGTCAAACATATCAGACGATCAAGAAAGGTAACACTTTTAGAATTGTCTAAATTACTCGGTAAAATGGTCTCATGTATTTCCATTGTTCCCTGGGCCCGTTTACACACTAGATCCCTACAATGGTTACTGCTCCCATTCCAAAGGACCGGCAGAAGCAATTCAAAGACCGCGGTCAAGGTGCCTTCAAGGGTCCTCACGTCTCTCTTCTGGTGGACCAGTCCCTCCATCAACAGGGGACACTGCTTCAAGGAACCCCAACGCCTCATCCTCACCACAGACGCCAGCCTGTCCGGATGGGGCGCTCACATCCACTCACTCTCGACACAGGGCAAATGGTCTCAGGTAGAACGCACACACAATATAAACTGGTTAGAATTTCATGCCATCCACCTGGCCCTGTGCAGCTTCCTTCCCCACGTACGCGGACGGCATGTCCTGATACTCACGGACAACGTAACCGCCAAGGCTCACGTCAACCGACAAGGGGGCACCCAGTCCATAAGTTTGATGAGAGAGACCAAGCGCCTCTGCCATTGGGCGGAGCGCAATCTCCTCTCTCTCAAAGCCGAGCACATCTCAGGGGTCTCAAACACCCAAGCAGATTGGCTGAGCAGGACCACGGTGGACCAGTCCAAGTGGCGCATTCACCCATCACTGTTCAGGGAAGTGACCGTGATGTTCGGCCTCCCGTCAGTAGACCTCTTCACATCCCTGCTCAACACCCAACTCCCCAGGTTTTTCTCGAGGTATCCTTCCCACAGGGCCAAGAATCACAACGCCCTCCGCTGCCCCTGGCCCAAAGGGCTTCTATATGCATTCCCTCCGTTGGCCCTGATCCCCAGGGTCATCCAGAAGCTCATCTCCAAGAAAGCAGAGCTGATTTTAGTGGCACCCTACTGGCCCAGGCGCCCATGGTTTGCGGACGTCCGCTATCTGTCGGTGGCCCCCCCTTGGAAAATTCCCCCGCACAGGATATCCCTTTCCTAGGGGCCCCTCCAACACCCGGACCCTCAGTGGCTCCAGTTAGCCGTTTGGAGGTTGAGCGGGAACATCTAAGGGAGGAGCAGTTCTCTGACCAGGTTATTGATACCATTTTAGCCGCAAGGCGGCCCTCACCAACCCGAATATACAATGCCACTTGGCATAGCTTCTGCAAGTGGTGCCATAATTTCCAGATCAACCCTCTTTCACCCTCCATTGCTCAAGTTTTGGAATTCCTCCAAGAGGGTCTGAGGAAAGGTCTTTCTCCGAACACCCTGAGGCGTCAGGTAGCAGCCCTTTCAACTGTGATTATTTGCGACAATCTGGGTACCCTCTCCCTCCACCCTCGCATTTGGGCGTTCCTTAATGCAACTAACTTGTGTCCCCCAATTGTTCACAGATACCCTACCTGGGACCTCAACAAGGTCCTGACGTCCCTTACTAAGCATCCCTTTGAGCCTCTCAGGGAATCCTCACTCCAGTTCCTAACTTTCAAAGTCGTATTCCTGGTGGCTATTACTTCGGCTCGCTGAATATCGGAGATAGCCACCTTGTCGGTGAGGAAAGACCTTTGCATCTTCCATGCTGACCGGGTGGTTCTACGGCTGGACCCAACCTTCTTGCCTAAGGTCAATTCAGCCTTCCACAGGGCACAGGAACTCACACTTCCGAACTTCTGCCCAAATCCCTCGCGGGAAAGGGAGAAACTTTGGCACACCCTGGACATAAGACGGGCCCTCCGCATTTACATTAAACGTACCCAGCCCTTTAGGAAGTCCGAATCCTTATTCCTTTCCTTTCAACCTAAATCCTTAGGACACAAAGTGTCCCCGGCAACCATCGGCCGCTGGATTAGAGCTACTATTTCCAAAGCTTACTTGTCCCAGGCTCTGCCGGTACCCAGCGGCATAACGGCACACTCCACCAGGAGTGCAGCCACCTCAGCAGCTTGGGCCACCCAGGCTCCAATTGCTGATATTTGCCGGGTGGCCACCTGGGCCTCCCCATCTCCCTTCATTAGGCATTATAAGATCGACATATTTGCCTCGGCGGAGGCTTCATTTGGGAGACGAGTTCTCCAGTGAGTCCTCAAGGAACCGCGGGGACTTCAGAATCAGACGGAGTCCCTCCCGTAGGACAGCCAAGCTTTGGTATGTCCCACTCTCTGGAAGATCCAACCGGCTCTCAGGAGAATGGGCGTTGGTCCTTACCTGACGCGCCATTTCTCTGGAGCCGGGAGGATCATCCAGCCCCACCCTTTTAAGTTCACCATCTGGTGGGGTCTTGTTTCGGCCAAGGAACTGCTTAGCATAGTAAGATGAGAGCACGATCTTCTCTTCACTTTCGTCTTCGCGTAAACTGGGGAATGCAAGGGAGCCACGTGACGGAGGGAGGAGCATTCCTCAGTAATTAAGCTCAGCCTTCAACAACGCAGACTGAAGCACCTCCCACTCTCTGGATGATCCTCCCGGCTCCAGAGAAATGGCATGTCAGGTAAGGACCAACGCCCATTCTAATGCTGTAAGGATATATTCCACAAAATAAAATATCATGGTACAATCAAAACCAAAGAATACCTTATCTATTTTATTAATTTAATCTCTAAAGTACATTAGTTTCTTTTATAAATTGTTAAACAAAAATGTTCCAGGAGCAATTCCGTATTTGAAAATATTTCAATGTTAAAACAATGTAGAATATATACATAGTAAACTTACTGGAAGCAGTCAAATTAAGAACAAATCAAACTGAATTTAAAAACTTAAAAAATAAGCAGTTTTTGCCTAAAACAAAACGCTATGTTTATATGTTTTCGTGGGTACTTACATGTATGGCATTCAGCTTTGTTCGGGTATTTTCCCACGTCATTGTAGTTGTGCTTTTAAAGTTGTAGCAACGTTTCAGCAGAATCTCATCTGCCATCATCAGGCTTCTGTATAGTGTTCATCTGTATAGTATTCATCATCTTCACAGATGAACACTATTCAGAAGCCTGATGATGGAGGAAGAACAAGATCAAAATGTTATTATGATGTAAAATAAGTTATGATCTCTCACTTTAAAAAAAAAAATAGCACCGTACTCCTCCTGAGTAACAAACAAGCTATACTGTATCATATTCAGCATGAATACTTATGGAAAAGGCTGTCATCCTCGTCAATTTCTTTCTCACTTCATCTCCATTAGAAAACAGGGCTGTAGAAGAAGTTATGTTGGTTATGATGGAAGCACAATTTTTCAAAGCTTCCATATTTTTCCCCAAGCTTCCATGGCACCTATGGAATTCAAGGTGTTCTTTGGATGGCTGAGATCTTACAGATAGACTAGGCAGCCACTTCTTTAATCAGAAGTGGTATTCAGCAGGTTCTGACTAGTTCTGGAGAACTAGTAGCATAAATTTTGAGTAGTTTGGAGAACCAGCAAATACTACCTCTGACTGGCTCTGGCCTCATCTATTCTCTTCCTCCCGAGTCCCAGCTAATCAGCTGGATCTTCCTTTGTTGCCCTACACAGAAAAATGGAGCTGAAAAGCAGGTTAGTGGGATGGGGAGTGAAGGGGATTTTGCAGTCACCTTCCCCCAGGAGTGGGGAGGGATTTTGCAGTATCTTTTCCCTGTCATGCCCACCAAGCCATGCCCACAGAACTGGTAGTAAAAAAAATTTAATTCCACCATGGCCTTTAATGATTCAAAAACAAATGCTTTGTATGAGTTCCTATGAGTTCTGAAATCCTTCTTTAGAAAATGGCTGCACTAGGGGAGAAGAATTGAGAAAGGGCGTGGGGAAAGAGTATCCATGAAAAATATTTCAGCAACTTGTTTCAGTTCAGGCAATGTAGCCTTTGGATCCAACACCCCATAATTTGTTTTCAAGGAGAGCAAGTAAACCTAAATACATTTTTGAAAAAAATGTTAAATGTCTTCAAGAATTCATTCTTCAAAGTTCTTGCCGTCTATTGCAACCAACTTTTCTTGGTTATACAGCAAAACTATATTGGACATCAGGAACCAACACAGAACTTGCTATAAAATAAGAAACTAATGCTGCTCTAAAGGAGCACCAATTTTTTCATATTAAAAATTTGAGAGGAGGAAAGCAACATATTTTAGCCACTACAACATCATTAGAATCTGCATAACAACAGGGATATAAGATTTCCTAACCCCAGTTACTCAAAGGATTTGTAAGACTGATAGAATTGGGAAACTATCAAAGTACCTTCGGGAGGGCTGCAGTTGGAACATTGCTATAAATCAAATTCTGAGCCACACAGAGGAAATATTAAAATAGAAGCCCAAACATCAATCTCTTTTTGAAATTATAATTTCAGCATACCCTTCAAGTCAGCCTATATATTGCAGTAAAGCTAGCCTGAGAAAGATGTAAAATTAAAATTTGCTTCAAATCAAGTTTGAAGTCCAGACGATTTCGTGAGAGTGGCTATATATTTTTTCTTGGCAACATAGCTGAATTCTTTGGTTATATATTGGATCTTTTTTATTTCCTAAATTATTATAAAATCCTGGGGCTTCCTGGTTGTCTTCCTTTGGAGATCTGATCTCTTTTCGAGATCAGCCAAGGCTTAGAAAATGATGTACTTGCTTGCTTGCTTACTTATATATGTCTGTATGCCACCTACTCCAAAGATTCTATTTCATCCTATAATAATCCATTGTAGGAAGGAATTATCACCTTGGGAATGGTTTCAAATCACACAACTTCATGATAAAGGGCAGCATATGAATTCCTAGACAAAAAGAAAATACTTAAGTGCAAGTGTTTAAGATGATCCAATCAAAAATATCTTTCCTAAACTTGGTTGTTTACATGTTTCATTACCCAAACGAGGTAACATCATCAGCATTAGTAACTGGCTCTGATGTTACCTAGTTTGAGTAATGAAACATCTGGAAGAAAACAACCAAACTCAGGGATCATCAGGACCCCTGGTGCTACAAACCCTGAGTTACAAATATTCTCCACTTTTGATTATTTTACCTAACTATATTAGATCACAACAACAAATACCTCTATTTTTCCTCCTCTTTTTTTCATCACTCAGAGAAATAAATATGAATCTATAAGCCTTTCTTTTTCACAAAAATGTACATTTGAACTATTTATTTATTTTCCAATATTTATAGCCTACCCAGTTAACAAGAATTCATGGTACAACAAAATAATAGAAAAGGAGAAGGAATATGGGGAATAGGAGGAAAATATTAACATATATACTGCAATAAAAAAAAAAAACCTTAAGAAAAATCTCATATGAACTCCATGATTCTTATTGGCTAAATGAGTCATATAATCAATCTGTTTGTTCCTTTGTCTATTCATCAAATTTATCTAACTTCCCATCCACTAATGGAACCTTGGCTTATCACACAATTAAAAAAAAAACACAATACATAATAAATACTGGGATTCCATTAACATCCCAGTCCCAGTTCTTGGTGGTAATGTTAGGTCTTTCTGGTCTTCCACAAGGCCAACAGGACAAAGACTCTCCAAATTTCCAGTGTTCTATAAAGCAGAGGCCATAATAGCGGAGGCCTATGATAGTGACTTTTGAAGCAAATGATTCAGTATTGTTTATTATATATCATGCTCATCAGTAATCCAAAGTATAAATTGCAATAAACTAGAAAAAAATAGTGGTATGAGCTCAAACACTTAACTAGATTCTTTTTTTTTCTTTGCATATAAAACATTTTTATTTGGTAATAGTATATAATATACATAACAAAAGTAAACACAGAAAATAGTACATTTTATGTGACCAAAAGCCAAACTTGCTGAGTGAACTAGGTAAGTTCACTTAACTAGGTAATTTCACACACACAAAAAAAAAACACTTAATTCTGACCAAGCAATTTATCATGTTATCATATTATATTATTATTGAATATTTTCTTGTAACTTTAATGAGAGTTGTCTTTTTTTCAAAACAGTAATTTCTTCAATAAATGGGGATGATTTTAATTCCTGGAAGAGCAAGCATTCAGTCTAAAGCATTCCTCTAAGTACATGACTTTTTTGTAGGAAGGTCAAGTTCTTTGGGAGGAAATAAGTAAACAAAGGTAACTGGGAAATTCTCAATGGTATGTCATATCGAGGACTTTAGATTTTTTTTCCCATGAAACCAAATCAAATGAAAACCCTAAATTTGACATTTTTTACATTGCTGCAGTTCAATCCTCTGCTGTAGTCAAATGACTTATAAGGAAAACATACTTCCAATTTATCAGATATGAACATTTTTACTGTAATGCATTGGGTACTATTAAGACTTTAATTTTACAGACGAAATTCATCTGGGGGAATTTGTATAAGCTGGGATTGCATTGTTTACACTTGTAGCAGTTCACTTAGGAATACTTATTTAAAACAGCTGTTAAGATGCTAATATTAAGACAGAGTAGCTGCATATTAAACAAGTATAGCATATAAACAACTGCTTAAAACTTCTTTAAAAACTATTTGCCACTCTGGCCTACTATGAGCACTTTCAAAGTTTTGTTCTAGAAACAATTTTGGGAATTTTTTGGCAAATTAAAATCATACATTGTTCTATTCAAAAAATGATAAGATGAATATTACTAATATTTTGATTGTATTAATTATATGCAAGCTCTGAGAGATTTTTCATTTGTGGTAGGATGAAAATATGTTTCATGCATGGACAAAAATTTTTCAACTAAAAAATACAGACTATGGTCCATGAAATCAGGTTAAGGATATAACTTTCAAAGAAGTTGAGAGATGTATAGACTTTTTCTAGCTTTTTGCTCACCTTATCTGTGAACAATTCAGTCTAAAAAATGACAAAAAGGTTGGTCAAAGGATGCTAGTAACAAAGCTGCTAGAGGAATGTTTCTCAATTTGTTTTCTTTTTCTCCACAAATGGAAAAGGGAACTCTCTTTTGCTGACCATTTAAAGCCAGATTTGTCTTATAGTTTCAGCACTCTGGCCAGTTCATCTTTTAGCCAGCTCCATCCAAATCCATGTAGAGGAATATCTTCATGGCTCAGCAGGTTTTTGACAATATATAATTTCACTGCCTGCCTTTTTGTCATAGTTCAGTCTATGACAAAAGAGCTGCAGTTTTTCTGCTGAATAAAACCACCACAGCATGATATGCTTATGTCTCTGAACTACTCCATTAAAAAAATATTTTTTCCTGAAAAGTGAGATAAATTGTTGCTTTTCATATGTTCCTTTCTATTTATCTGGAAAAAAACAAATGGGAGCAAAAATGTAAGCAAGTTTTTCATATAAGCATGTTTTTCTTAACAACTTGTATAAGGACTCTATTCAACCAAACTGTCTAGAGCAGGATGCAAGTCTTTAAAATACTGTAATCCATATATCTACAAAATTGGTATTACTCTGAGACAAGCCACATTTGTGGCAAGGCCACATAACAAGATGAACCACACTACTGTATAAGTTCTATGTACGTTTCCTCTTATTTGGCATTTTTTTTCTTTTGAAATTACACAAGGCACAGTTCCACAGAAAGTATGTTGAAGGAGCAAATGCATTTAATGTAAATGGTCCGATAAAACTCTGTCTTTCTCCCACATTGCCATTTTTATCTAAAGATATTGAACAAATCCTTCAGCTCTTCCCTTTCCTTCCACACTCATCAAATCATTTCACAAGAAGGAAAAAACCTTGAGATTTTGATTAATACAATAGTTTTAGTTTCTTTCTACTGCAGGATAATAAAAACAAGGACAAATAGGCTAAAAAACAGTTTCTATCCCAGGGTAGTAACTCTATTGAATTCTACTTATAGTGCAATATTAATGTAATATCAGGCGTTTTCAATTCAACGTAAAGAATGTGAAGGATGTGTGTTTGTGTTTATTTTCATAGTCATAATGTACACTGAAGATGGCATTTAATTCCATTGTATGAGATGCAATGACAATAAACTAAACCAAACTACTTCTTAGGCATTTATTATTTCTCACTGCCTATCCTTTGTTTGTTTTTTAATGTACTATTGGTTCTATAGGAGAAATTTGAAAAAAAAATATTTTACTGTTAAGTTTCATATTGGGCCCTTGAATGAGAGAGAATTTACATTCTGAATTAGATCATAAAAACATTAGTGATTAGATAACGTGGTAAATGTTTTATTCTTATATTCTAATATACTAAGAAATTATTTTGCTTTGCAAAGAGGCTTAAAAAATAAAGTAAAAATTAACAAAATTATAGCAATGAAAATAATACACAGGCAACTATTTCAAAATACAGATGTTTGATGCTCATACCTCAGTTGTACACGCCTACTGCCACTCTGCATCTCACTTACCAAGTATTCTGGGTTTAAAACAGAACAGACTGCAGTTTTGATAACATCTGCTATAACAAATAACAAAAAAAGAGTGTGAAGTCTGATGAATGTTTAAATAGAATATTTTTTATGGATCAGCTGAATCTTTTCTGCTTTTTAATTAAAAGTAAAGAAAATGGAACTTAATTATCCTGTAAAGATTAGCTTGTGGGCATCTTCCTGTAAATTACTTCTAATTGAAAGCAAATTGTCAAGTGACATTCAAAGTACTGTCCTTTAAAACACAGCTGTTCTATTGCTGATTTCAGTGCATTACTGTGCTTCCTTGTTACACTATGGCATATTTGAATATTTTAACAATTTTGCTGCATTTGTATAGCTTTTTTTTTAGTATATCTTAATCACATTTCTCTTCCAAAGTACAAAGAAAAACACTAGCACCCATATTTTATGTCACTTTCATTTTAACATTCATGCCTTGGTAATGCTATTGAAAGCTTCTATGGCTTAAATCATTCTACATCTAGGAAGAAAATAATCATTGGAATAAGTGGCTGTCACAACCAACCTTTTACAGTAGTCTTTTTGTTAGAGTGTGATTTTATAGCTGGGTCAAAGTTTGCCAATAGATACCAGGGAAATACATTAAGCAAGTTCAAATTATATCTGCAAACTAAAACATATATCCAGTATATATTCTCCATATACCAGAGGAAAGTAGATGTATTTTCCAACCTCAAAAGCTATATACCAGAGGAAAGTAGATGTATTTTCCAACCTCAAATGCTTAGGTACTCTACAGAAAAAATAAATTTTCAAATATATTTATTTGTAGGAATGAGATAGTGTAAAAACTAAATTGAGTATAATCGGTTAAGAGCAATGTATCCCAGCTGATTTAAGTACGTTAATGTTATGTTTTGTTTTCAGAAGACAATACATTTAGGTACAGGATAAAATATAATGAGTTTCATTAAATATTATCTAATAAGATAGGTAATTACCATATTAAATTATTTATTTACTGGTACATGTAACATATTTATTTTATTTCATTTATTTATTTATTTTGTCAAAAGCTTACAATACAATAGAAATAAGAATAAACATAAGTTTAAATATAAGAAATCGGAACCAATAATTGGGGACAATAGGACAGAGATGGTAGGCACAATTGTGCACTTATGCACGCCCTTTACAGACCTCTTAGGAATGGGATGAAGTCAATAGAAGTTAGTTTGAGGGTAAAGGAGTCGGGGGTTTGAGCAGGTGACAACAGAATCAGGTAGTGAGTTCATTGACATTGATCACCCTGTTGCTGAAATCGTACTTCCTGCAATCAAGTTTTGAGTGGTTTACATTAAGTTTATATCTGTTGTGTGCTCGTGTTGTTGTGGTTAAAGCTGAAATATTCATTAACTAGTAAGACGCTGTAACATATAATTTTATGTACTATGCTTAAATCCAATCTTAGTCAGCATAGTTCAAGGTTGTCTAAGCCTAGAATCTCAAGTCTGGTGGTGTAGGGTATTCTGTTGCAAACAGAGGAATGTAGTACTCTTCTGGTAAAATACTTCTGGACTCGCTCAATTGTATTTATGTCTGATATACAGTGCGGATTCCAGACAGAGCTGAATTCAAGTATTGGTCTAGCAAAGGTTTTTAATGCCCTAGTTTGCAAATCAGTATTACCAGAGGAGAAGCTTCATAAAATTAAATTTACAACTCTTAAAGCCTTTTTGGCAATACTGTTGCAGTGAGCTTTGGCACTTAGGTCATTCAAAATGAGAACTCCAAGGTCCTTGACAGAATAAGGTCACCAACAAGGTCATATCCGCCTAGCTTGTATTTGGTATATAGATTTTTTTTACCAATGTGTAGGAAAGAGCATTTGTTGGTCGAGATTTGGAGCTGCCAACTGTTAAGACTATTCAGACACATAATCAAGGTCTTTTTGAAGGACGGTAGCATTGACGGTGGTATTGAATAGTTTTACATCATCATCAATTACTAATAAGGTGATCACAATGGTCATTTAAATAGAGTGAAAAGAGTGTGGGTCCTAGAATGCTCCCTTGGGGACACTGCTGAAAACTGGTGCAGGGTTTCCTATTTTTACTATTTGTTGCCTGTTTGACCGGAAGGCATGAAGGGATCAGGTAATGCTGTAAGAATTTAATTTTAATAGTAGTTTGTCATGTACCACTGACTCAAAGGTTTGCAGAAGTCAATGTAAATTACATATATTATTTTACCCTGGTCAAGTAGTATAGTCCATATATTTTTGCAGTGTAGAAGTTACAAATTGCAGGACAATTTTTTTCTGAAACCAAATTGTTTATTGGAGGGTAAGTTTTATCACTGAATCTATCATTCATTCATTCAATATTTTTTTAATGAATAGCCTTCCAAATCCCTGACCGATTAATATATTTATTAAAAAGTAAAGAAATCCAGGAAAATAAGCTGTGTAAAAGCAAATTTGGACCTATAGAAGTCATACCTAACAAGTGACTGCATGGAAGAATATTGTCTATAGTATACCTACATACAGACAAGTCACATGCTCTCAATTCAGGCGCTTGGCAACCAGCTTACCTTTACAGCCTGTAGCAACATTCCAAGGTCATGTGACCATGATCGACAACACTTTTGCTGTTTTGTGGCCAGGTTCTGGCAAAAAAAAATTATTCCACCCATAGGAATTCATGGATTTACTTAACAACTTCATGTTAGTTAAATGACAACTGTGTTCACTTAACAACCATGGCATTCTGCCCCTCCAAAAGTCATAAAATCAGATCCACTCATGTGGGTTCTTCAAGTTATGACTGTCATGACATATGACAAAAATTCCATGCTCCACTATGGTCATAAGTTGAGGACTACCTGTACTATTTCCATAGAATACATTACTGCATATAGTACTAACTATATACTATAGTATAGTAGATACCTAAAGTATAGCTATCAAATAGTTAAACATATAAACAGATTTAAGTTCTGCAGGTCATTGCTATAACATCTAAACTATGTGCCAGCAAGAAAAGGTTTATTACAAACTAACTAAGAAATATGAGATGCATTTGGAATGACATGCCTACTCTCTGCATCAAAATCAATACAAAACTGAGCTAAATAAAAATCCACAACCTGTCTTATCTTGCTGTGTTCTGATATTTTAAACTGCTTTGACTGGCTTAAAAACATGTTTATATATGACATCCCATTTAAATAAAATCCTTGTGTGGTTAGATTGATGCTTATAAGGACTAAGAGTGTTAGAGTCAGGAAATGACTAAAATCAGGTTTCAACAAATTCAGATTTAGGGAGTCTGCTTCCCATTAAGATATCTTTTTAGGCTCTGTATTTCCCATTAGCTCAAGTCTGGAAAGTAAAGAATGCTAAACTTTCTAAGCTGCCCGATCTTAAACATGCAGAATGACAGTCTATTGCAAATCCCATTGATAGTATTTCATCCTCTTTTTAAAATTCCAATAGCTCAACCAGCAAGACTCCAGCTTTAATGTTGAAAGCCAGTGACAATAGTTGGGGTACCCATTGTCCACTATTGTGTGGGGAGAATGTGCAGAAAAGAGTCCATTAGCCTAAATGAACATAACAGATATTATCTGTCAGGAAACTGAACAAAACATAAGAATAGGCAGTATAAAGAGAAAACAGAAAACTCACTGGGTTCTCTCATATTATAAAGATGTGGGGGTTTTTGTCAGGAATCACACAGTTCTTAGATTTATGACTTCTCTAAGTAAATGAAATTACATTGCTGATCACATCGGTAATTCTGAATGCAAGGCCTTAAAATGAATAATCTCATCTCACTACAAAACCTAATTTAGGATTCTTTCAGTGGCTTTCAACATTTAATTCAGCAATCTTTCAGTGGCTAAGTAGTCCACGAATGATTGTAGTGGAAATAGTGCTTCTCAACTTTGGCAACTCTAGAATATATGGATCTCAACCCAGATTCCAAATTGCCATGGTTGAGAAACAGTGTCTTAAATCATCAGATTTAAAAGCTCATAATCTGCATTCATGCCAATTGTCAAAAGTACAAAAGAAAATTTATACTATGAACCCAGCATAAAGGGACTCATTCTGAAAGAAAAAAAAAAAGTGCTTGGCTATCATAAAGAACTTTTAAAAAGTATCAAAAACTGAATGGGTGATACCTAATCCTTAATTTCCCCAGTGAGATTCCACTTTGTTTCTTCACACACTTTAATATCCACAGAAAGTTCACAGAATGTCTCAGATATCTTATTTTTACAAAATATGCATTTTCGTTGAGGTTATTTCTTTTTATAAATAGGCAAACTGATGCAAATTATATCTGTGAGGTGAGGTATATATGCTGATTGAGGATTAGAATGGCTATTCAACTGTGAATCAGAATGCCAATCCAACGGAGAGTAATTCATAAGACATCCACAATGTGTATTCAACAGTCATTAAGCCTCTGTTTTCCTACCTTGTGAAAGAATTACCTTGTAGACAATTCTAACACCTCAGTGGAAAACAAATTGAATAGAATTCTATACAAGGAAGATGTGGAATAATTTTCCAAACCAGCTGTACATTAGTAATCAAAGGATCCCTAATTGAAATCGAACAAATTTTCAATCCTCTATTTAGAGGAACTTCTACCAAACTCGGGAATGTTTATTCCTAATTAAAATATATATGTGAATGTCCTTTCAAGTACTAAATTGTGTAACATATTTTTTCCTCATTCACATCTTCTTATCTTGTTTCCAGATCAAACACTCAAAGGAAACCTTTGTAACAAAGGCTTTGTTTGTTGTTTGTTTATTTGTTTGTTTGAAAGGACATGTAGAAGGTAGAATAATTAGTTCAGGAACAGCAGTGAAAATGGAAGGAAAAACTGAGAAGAGGGCCAAGCCCATTATTCCTAGGAGAGAAGATGGAGAGGAAGAATTCTGAAGACTTCAAAATAGTCTTCAGAGAAGAAATGTCAGGAAGATGTGAAGCTGAATCCTGGGAAAGTAGAAAGCATGACAAAGAAACTCAAAACAATTCCATTTTAGCTGGGTTATGTATAAGTACCAAGAACTTTGACAGGCTTTCAAGATTCTGCTTCAATACTCTAACAAGACTGTTAGCAACTCCTGTTTCCTGATCTTGTTTAACTGCTGATGTTAATCTTGAAAGTTTCACTATTCTCTCATCAGAGAGACATCAGATTTCACTTATAAAAATGGAATATGGCAACAGATCCTCAGGACACCCTGCTGTCCGCAAAACAAGTGACTGATACATTATCACATCATCAAAAGCAGGTAGATTCAGACATAATGAGCCTACACAATATCATGATACAGCTACCACAGCATTTGGAACAAGGCTTACTTCAGCCAGAAGCAAACCATACTCCTACATAGTGTGGTTCCAGTCCCCTGAAAATTTACTGATGAAATTGAAAGGGAAGGAATGATCAGGATCAACTCTTGGCTTTATAATTCAGTGTGGCTTGTTCATTAGGGGTAGGCCAACAGAATTTCCTATAGATCTGACCAAAATTGTCCATTGAAAGAAGGAACCGCCAGGTAAGTGCTTTCCTTCATTGATAGGAATGATTCCATCCAAGATAAATATCAGAATTTCGAGCAAAGATCTCCATTTGATAGTTTGGCAAGAAAAGCAAGTCAAAGAACTCATAAAATCATGGGCTGGAAGGGACCCTGGAGGTCTTCTAATCCAACCCTCTGTCCAAAGTAGATGTTATCCTCACTATCCCAGACAAATGGTTGCCTGATCTTTAAAAAAAAACCCTTCAGCAATGGAATATCCCTAAATCCAGGAGACAAGCTATTCCATTCATTAATTATCCTCACTGTCAGCAAATTTCTCCTTGATTTCAGGATGCATCCCTCTTTAACAAACTTCCACCCATTACTTCTTGTGCTATCCTCAGATGTTTTGGAAAATAAATCAACCCCTTCTTGTCTGTGACAGCCCTCACATAGCAGATATCATGTCATCCATAAAGCTTTCTTCATTAGGCTAAATATACCTAGTTCTCTCTCATCGTATGATTTAGCCTCCAGATACCTGATCATCTTTGTTGCTCATCTATGCATTCTTTTATGATCTTAAGAATTTTAAAGGGAAGTCCCATTCATTGATTAAGGAGGACATGCTCTTAGTTTTCCATTAAAAGATTTCACAAGACTCAGCTCTCCTGTTTAATACTGTATGTACAAGACATCCTGGCAGCACAGAAGTGGCCATAAGTTTGCCAAATTTGAATCCCAAGGTAATAATGTGTCCCAGGTTTTGGATGCATTCCTTGAAACAAGTAAATCAGAAACAGATAAACAAGTAAATTTAAAAATAGTGGACTGATAAAAGGCAAGTATAAAAACCTTGAAATATATAGTCACCTTCAGAATGGAAAAACACAAATGTAAAATGTAAAGATTGGGCAGCACAATTGTTAGAATACGTTCTTTCAAAATGACATGAATGGATTCTCTATATTTGAGATGATGCATTGATAGCTAGATAGGAATGGATGTCTGGAGTTATTTTCTGCAACAGACTAGCAGACAATGTGTTCTTTAAACTTATTTCAGATGATATTACTTGTCCCTTGAACAGTTCTAATATAAATATTAACTAGACAACCCATGTCCCATTGGGTCATCATTTCAGACATATTTCCTTACTGAGAAACATAATGACCAAAGGTAGCCAAAAAAGCAGTGGGAGCAATATTGAGCAAAAGTAACTTCCCCCTGCTGGCTTCCCATTTAGTTTCCTTGAAAGAATCTGGCAGGGAGCATTAGAAATCTCCCTCCCTCCCTCCTTTTCTTCCTTTTGCTTTCCATCAGGCAGGTAAGTGGGTGCTGCTGGGTAGGGAAGGAAGTGCAAGACTGGCCAGGAAACTGTCACAGAACATTGAAAATTAAGATTATATGACCACAGCATCAGTTGAGCAGCATAGCAGCTGCCAGTAACCCTGAAGAAGCCTCAACTTCTGCAAATTTCATTCTGGGAATCATTGGTCCTAGCTTTTGGACACATTTTGTACATTAGCCCATTTGAGATACTTTACAACAACTTTTGTTCAAAAGTTGTTGCCCTATAATGTACCAACTTGCCCAGATAAAGGTCATGATAATGAGAGTTTTAGTAGTATACAGGTAAGATCAATATTTTACATTTTAATGGAAAGCATTATAGTGATTTGAAAGGGAGTAAACTATCCAGATTCTTTTCTGAACCAGTTTTAGAACCTCATTTTTATAATGGCCACTATTGTCTGAACATCATATAATTATCACACTGTATTACATTTATTGTTAGTATTATGAAACTAAAATATTGAAGACTATTAAAATGTATATGAAATTCTAGCAAGTAGAAATTTCACTAAAATAATTGCATTTTGTTTAGCAATTCTCCAAGAACAAATTAAGATGTTTTAAAAGTCAAACAATCTAAACACTGGAGTTCTTCTCTTTTATCCTTATATGATGCAGGTTATAAAATAACCAGATTCTACTTCTGCTTTTGAAGGCTCAATTCTATTGATGAATGATGAATTTTTATTCTTAGCATCAGCACAATAGTTAAAAAAAAGTCTGAATGTATGTCTGAAGTGTAACTGGGTTATATTTGACATTAAATAATAGCTTTTCCCCTAAGCCTCAGCAAGGCTACTGATAAACAAACTTTATAACCATATGTGCCAGCTCCTAAATTAATATTACATATTCTAAGTAATATTTTCATTTTCTTCTACAGTAATTAATCTTCTGCAGTAATTAAACCCAATCCTGGACACTAAAAGAAGCATTCAGACAAACCGTTCAAAATTACAATGATTATGGGACTAGAAACTTAAACTGAGGGAAATGCAAAAAGAATACTGAAGAACTCAATGTACAGTAGTATCTTCCGATACAATTAAACCTTAATTTAATATATCAATTGGGGGAGTATAAGTCGTGTTATTCCCTACTGTTTATTAAACAGAGAACACAATTCTGTGGTAATTCATGTCATTTGTGTGATTTAACCAAGTAACAGTAAACTGATCCATTGCACGTTGATTGTTAATCGAGGTCAGTACATTAAGATTTGCTACCCTAGAAGGATACCACAGAGAATAAGGCCAAGGTATGTTCTTTGTCATATCCAAGAGCAAAAGGTAGAAGAGATTTAACATTGTAAGAAGGCTGATTCCGACTGAATGCTAGAAAAAGCTTTCGAACAGTAAGTTGTTCAACAGTGGAACTAATTACCCAAAGAGGTGGAGACCTTTCCCTCACTGGATGTGTTTTAGTGAGGCTTTAACTCTGTTAAATCTATTCCTGCCCTAAGGCCTAAATGGGCCTTAGTGCGATTCTATCTGTTGCAGTATATATCTCAATCTTAAATTTTAAAATTCAATTCCAAGGCTAAGCCATATTAATAAATGCAAAATAATAAATGCAAAAAATTAATAAATGTGTTCTGTTTCATTGTTACTAGGTTTCCAGCATCACAATTTTGCATCCTCCATAGGAAATGTGGTACAGGACTGTGCATGCATTTCATTCTTTTTAAAAGATGCCTGTGGAAGTCAGTGTCCATGTTAAGTTACTGTGGTCACTGTATGTAAAGTAGTGAGCTAATCAGATGTTCCAATATCTTAACTTGCAAAAGTCTACCTGACTGCAGTCCTTTGACAAACTATGGGGGCAGGGAGGATGGAGAATTCAAGCTCTACAGTACAGAATAAGCGCTGGCTTTTTAGATTAACAAACAGATGCACAAAGCAATCAGGTATAGCCATAGGGGAAATCCTTATTGGCCCCTGGAAGACCTGCTCACTATAACAGATGGAATTTAAACATGGGCTTTTTAATAAAGCAAAGGATGCTACCATTTTGTCAGTTTCCCAAGGCAGATGGAAATAACAAGACATCAGAAAACATCCACACAAAATGCTAACGCTATCTATTCTCTGGGCTGTCATGAGGCCCAAATTTCCAGAACGATTTGTTATTTTACCTCATCTTTCCAACAGTCTTTCCAACAGTAACTGTTTTTCTCTTTTTTTAATTGTATATCTACATGTAGTCAAATATACAGAGCAGAGTAACATGGAATAGTCAAAGACTTCCACTTTAAAAGAATAAAATACACAGAAGGAATAGATATATTTTTTCCTGAACGCACAGAAAAATATGCCATATTGTTTAAATAATGAGGCCATATTCATGTAATATTTAAGAGGTGAAAAACCAGTTGTAATCATTCTAATGCTTTAAAAGAATTTTGTAAACAGCCATTTAATTAGCCAAACCAAGAAACAGAATTCAGCTGAACTCAAACTTGATCAGCTGCTTATTGACAATGTTTTCATGCATGAAGATTCAAATGGAAGAAGCAACATGGGGATTACTTACTGCAGAAACAATCAAAGCAAATAATATTTCTAGCTATTGAACTTTTAATCTGCAGAAACTTTGTACAACTTTTATAGTGGTTGACTTGTGAGGTTGTTTTAATTACTATTACTTTCAGAATTATACCTGATAGGACTGAGCAGGTATACCTGCAACAAATTCTGTTTCTCTGCTTCACTTTCCCATAGAAAAATCAAATCTAGTCTCATTTGTTTATGTTTTAATAATCTGTGGATTGAATTATAGTAATACATTATACATAAGATTGAATTGCATAATGGCATGATCAGGTATTTATCAGGATTTCCCACAACATGCATACTGGTTTATTTCAAGGATCAATTCAAGGTGATGACTATAGACCCTGAAATCATAATCAGTCTTAAAATAAATACCTAAAATAAATATTCAAGGAATCACTTCCCATGAATTAAATTTTTTTTTTCTGAAAATATTTTCTCAAAAATCTTGCTTTCTCAGCATTAGCAGAACACTAATGAGAACAGAAAAGTTATAGTATTTAAATTACAGAACAGCCTTCCAATGAAGCTTCATTAAGCATTCATTTTGCATTTTATTAGATTTAACAGATGGATTTGTTCTGGCAAGCAATTTTTATTTATCACCCAAATATATATTTTTGTGACTTATATGCACATGCATATTTCTGAAAGCTTCCGTAACATTTAAAATGTTTCATCATCCAATTATACATATTATTTATGAATAGTTTAATCCTGTTGACCTACAACTATGAAATTGGACCGTACTAGAGATGCTATCTAAATGCAGGTCTTTGAAGTCAAACTGTCTAACATGCTGACTCTCAAATTAAATGTAAAAACCTGACTAAATATAGCATGAAAATGTTATTGAAATCAATATTAGCCTTTTTCCATTGCCAGTGATCATAATGTATGAGGGAAAAGTTCAAAACTGAAATCTGTAACTTTAAGACAAAAAAGTAATAACTCTGCTATAAAACTGTTGTCAAAAATGATGGTTTGCATTCATCACTCCATCAGGTTTGTTCAGGGCTCCAAGACACTCTTCAGAGTTCAACACTGATCTCACTACTAGTGTAATTTTTGGGTGCCTATTTGCAGATACAGCAGAGTTATCAATTCAAACAGACACACAATCCAGGTCCAATGTCACTTCTCCTCATTATGTTAATAGTTAATACATGCAAATGAAAACACTCTAGCAATTTGATTTCTTTGAAGATAGTTTGCATATTGTCTTAGCCATAATGACTGTACACTTCTCTCAGCCTCGATTTATGCAAGGCTAGTTTAGTTCATTTTTATCAGCTCAAGTTCATTTTGGCTGCTAGTGGAATGTATGTGTGTGTGGGGGGGGGTGTTATACCTTTCACCTAATTATCATTCAGGTACTATAAACAGATTTTTCCTGCTATTGGTATTTTTCTTAATTAAGAAACAAATGAATTATTCCTTGCAAAAAGAGAGGGAGGGAGGGAGGGAGGGAGAGAGAGAGATGGAACAACAGAAAAAGATGCCAGAGGCTGATGTTCCTCTTCTTAATTGGAGATGTTCTATTGTTAGATGTCCGTTGTGAGAGTAGAAATGTCACGAGTTTACTACATACAGTATATAAATAACAGCTATAACCAGCAGTGTTAAACTAAGGAACAAAAACATGAAATAATTTCTTTACGCACACCATTTTTGTTCTCCTCCTCCATTACTTTATGTATCTTGAAACAGCTATGTCCTCTGCTAAAAAAGCCATCCTTAGATGTGACAAACTACAACTCCAACTGTCTTTTTAGGGAAAAGTTTTGGAAGAAGTGGTTAGGGCTCAGTTGCAGAAGATCTTCAAAGGAACTGATTATTTGAATCTTATTGTACTATCAAGATTTCTCCAATTCTGAGGAGGAAGGGAGACCAAGCTAGGTAAATTTATCAGCGCATGAGATTTGGGAGAAATGAGATGTGCACCTATGGGCAAACTTTGTTTTGCAAGTAACTGATACCTTATTAATGGTAGGTTATTTATTTGGCTGATAAGATGTATTGTCGTTGTCATCCCGATTTGCATGTTAGTTGCTTCACCAATCTTGAGAGCTATGGTTCATCAGAAGTGTTAAGTCTGGAGCGTAGGCACAAGGAACGGAGACGAGACATCGAATAGTGACTCCAACTCTTTATTAGTGACTTCAGAACAGAGCAGCGATACTGGGCAGCAGTAGCTCCTTTTATAGAGCTGGCTGCTGTCACAATAACCAGTGGTTTGAGTTTGCCACACTGGTAGCGGCCAATCAGCGGCAACCCGCTGTCAGCCAATCAGATTAGCCAGAAATGGCCAATCACAATCCGCTGTTCGCGAGCCAATCAGAAGTGCAGGATTACGAGCCTGCTGTGGAAACAAAACTATTAGGATTTTTAACTAAAGCGTTTGCTTAGTTCGTAACACCCCTCCCCCCTAGGTTCCATCTGAGGGGTGGGGTGATATATTCTCGCAGGTAGGCAGGTCGTTTCACCTGTCTACCTGATCTGTGTTGCTCCACCAGTCCTTGCCCTGACTCTGGTCTCAGTGGGCTGCTTGCTGCGCTTGTTGGCAAAGATGTTCCACCCTCTCCGTTGGGTGACTCGGGGTTGTCATCTCTGCTTCCATTAAGGTTGTCCTCCAGATCCCTTGGATTTGCTGCTGTCACAGTGCTGCTCTGTGGTGAGGCGATCGTCTGGCCAGGCTTTCCTTCAGAAGGTGAATATCTCCGGGTTGGTTGTGCTGATTTCTGGTTTTCACGTACTGGGTCATATGCTAGTTCTTCTCCTGTCCCCTCAATTTCTCTTCCCCCCAGGTTTGAGGTTCGGGGTTTGTGACGGGGGTAGGTGCCAGCCTGGAGCACAGTTGATCGATATGTCGCTTCCACATTTTTCCATCAGTAGTTTGTAAATGGTAGGAACATGGACCCGTAAGTTGAGTTATGGTAGCGGGGACCCACAATGGGTTACCAGAAGTGTTTTGCGAAGACTGGGTCGCCTACCTTGAAGGTGCGATACCTGCTGCTGGATCCCACGGGCTTTTCTGGTGTGTAGGTAGGGTGCAAGCGATCAAGATGTGAGCGAAGTCTCTGGCCCATCAGAAGTTCGGTCGGGGTTCTGTTTGTGGTGCTGTTTGGGGTAATATGTTGGAGGAGAAGTATCCGGGTCACCTTGTCATCGATGTCCCCATGCTCCATCTTTTGTAAAGTTTTCTTTACGAATTGGACCGCAGGGTGAGCTGGCGATGTCAACACATGGCGTATTCCCCGCTCTGCCAGGTACTGTTCGAATGCCAGAGCAGTGAATTGGGGGCCATTATCCGAAACTAGGACATCTGGCAATCCGTGCGTAGCAAATAGTTTATTTAGTTTTTTAGTGATGGCTTCTGTGGTGGTGCTCTTCATTTTGAGGACCTCCAGCCAGTTGGCGTATGCATCCACTGCTATAAGAAATGTATGCCCCTTGGTAGGTCCCGCAAAATCAATGTGGATATGGGACCAGGGACCTCGGGGTGCTTCCCATTCAGTTGGTAATGCTTTAGGTGGAGATGAACGAGTGTCCTGACACTTGCTGCAAGTGGCCACCCAGGTTTCTATTCGCTTATCTATACCTGGCCACCAAGTGTAGCTTCTTGCTAGTGCCTTCATTCGCACGATGCCCGGATGGCCATCGTGCAATAGTTTTAGGACTTTGCGTTGTAATCTCTCTGGAATGACGACTCTGTCTCCCCACAAGATGTATCCCTTTTGGGAGAAAAGTTCTGTCTGCCGGTTTTTGAATGGCTTGAAGGTGTCGTTTGGTTCGTTGTCAGGCCACCCTCTTTCTACGCAGCGGAGGACCTGTGCCAAACAAGGATCCTTCTTTGTTTCTGAGGCGATGTCTTGTGCAGTCAGCGGTGGTGAAGGAAGAGTTTCGATTTGTAGCATAGCGAGGGTTGGAGCTGGGTCGTCTATGACTTCTGATAACGGAGAACGGCTCAAAGCGTCAGCGTGGGGAATGGCTTTCCCTGGGCAGTGTAGCAGTTGGTAATCGTATGCGAAACTCTGACCAACTTGTCATTCTGGTAATAAGATGTGGGGAGTTGGTTTGTCTCCCGCTAAAATGCCAAGTAATGGTTTGTGGTCGATAATTATGGAGAAAGGTCTTCCATATACATACTCATGGAATTGTTTAATTGCAGACACAATAGCGAGAGCCTCTTTATCAAGTTGGCTATAGTTTCTCTCAGTTTTAGATAAAGTTCTTGAAAAGAACACAATAGGTGCCTCAGTACCGTTTGGTAGGACGTGACTCAGGATGGCTCCTACTCCAAACGGTGAGACATCGCAGGTGACAGTTAAAGGCAAAGTCTTGTTATATTAAATCAATACAGCATCTGAAGTTAACAGGTCCTTTACTTTCTGAAAAGCTCGCTCTTCGCTATGTCCCCAGACCCAGGAAGCCTTCTTATTGAGGAGCCTATGCAGGAATTCAGCAACAGTCGCCTTCTAGGGCAACAGTCGCCTTCTAGGGCAAAGTTAATGAGTCCCAGGAAGGCTTGGAGATCTGTTTTATTCCTAGGTCTTGGGGCGTTTTTTTATTGCAGCCATTTTTTTCTCCGTAGGGTGAATTCCCTGTTTGTCAAGAAGGTACCCAAGGAATTCAACCCTCTCAGTAAAAAGTTGGCACTTGTCTTTCTTGACCTTCAGGCCAGTGTCTTTAAATTTCTAGAAGATCATTCTGAGTCATTTTTCTAGCAGGCTTCTGTTGGGGGCAGCTATTAAGACATCATCGAAATATGGCACGACCCCTTTTATGCCTTGAAGTAATCTTTCCATCAGACTTTGGAAGATGCCAGGTGCTACACTCACTCCGAATTGGAGTCTATTACACTTGAATGCACCTCTATGCGTGACTATAGTTTGGGCTTCTACAGTCTCTGCATCTATGGGCAACTGCTGGTATGCCTGAGCTAGGTCCAATTTTGCAAATATTTTCCCACCTCCCAGGGAATGAAGGAGATGTTGGATCACAGGTACAGGGTAAGCACTCTGCTGAAGTGCATGATTTAGGGTGGCCCTGTAATCCCCACAAATTCTTAAGGATCTGTCAGGTTTTATGGGAGTTACAATTGGGGTCTCCCACCGGGCGTGATCGATCGGTTCCAACATGCCCTGGGCTATTAATTTGTCCAACTGTTCATCAATCTTTGGCTTGAGTGCAAAGGGCACTCGACGAGGCTTAAGGTGAATGGGCGCAACGTCAGGGCTGAGATTAAATGATATGGGGGATCCTTTGTACTTGCCTAGCTGCTCGGTGAAAACGTCCTGGAATTCCTGGATGAGGGCCGCTTCCCAGTCATCACTTCCGGTTAGGTTGATGCCCGCTAGTTCAATTCCTAGTGGCGCGAACCATTGCAAACCCAGCAAACTGGGCTGATCTCAATCGACGATGGTAAGAGGTAGGGTTGCGGTGTGGTCTTTGAAGGATATTCGGACGTGGCTGGAACCAGCAACTGGAATTCTGTTTGCTGGTTCTCTTTTAATATGATTTTTTGAGTGCTGAGGTCCTGGCGATGAATGTCAGGGATCAGCTGTTTTAAGGTTTTTCAGGAGACCATTGACAGGGACGACCCAGAGTCGACTTCCATAACACATGGTTGATTCTCAATGGTGACCTTCACTCGGATTTTCCTCGGATCAAGGGAGGACGTGTGGCCGATGGTCATGGTTTGATGGGCCTCTTCTCATCTGGTTGAATTGGCGGGGTGCTCGATTTCTGTAGTATTGGCTCCATTGGTTGTTTAGGCGGTTCCAATTTATTGGTGGAGTGCCTGTTGTATGCCGGGAGTTGTTTTCTCTTCGGATTGGGCTGGACCCTCGCCTGCTTCTGCAGACCTTTGCAATGTGGCCCCTCTTTCCACAGGAACGGCAGAGTGCTTCTAGGAATTTGCAGTCTGATCACGGGTGGTTTCCCCTGCATCCAGCACATTGACTCGAAGTCTTACGATTCTGCTGGTCTCGCTGGTCGTGTTCGGATCTGAGTCTGTTGACCTCCTCTTCCTCGCTTTCTGATGAGGATTCGAGGTCTTCATGGTGGGTGGTCATTGTGTGCCTCTCGGAGAAAGGCGTAGTGTCACTGGCGAGTTGGCAGTGAGGCGTTCGCTCGGCGCATTCGAGCGGCTGACTTCCTGGTTGCTTCTGCTGCAGTAGCATCGGCGATGGCATCTGCAAGGCCGATGTCTCCCTTCGCCATAATCTTGCTCTGGGTCGTGGGGTCTTTTAGGCCCAGAACAATTCGATCTCTCATGGCTTCCTCGAGGTTTGCGAAGCCACAGAGTCCCCCTAGGTTTCTAAGGTCAGCGATGAAGTCTCAAACATTTTCGCCTTCCTGCTGGTCCCTCTGGTAAAACTCGTGTCTCCTGATGAGTGTTGGCACCGCGGGTGCATAATGAGCCCATAGGATTGGGGCAAGGTTGTCCCTGTCCATTGTCTTGACTTCTTCTGGTTTCGCAAGTGCTTTTGCCATTTTAAAAATGGTGGGCCTGCAATGGGTCAGAAATACAGCTCATTTCTTGCCAGACGTAGCATCTTTCAAATTGTTGGTCTCCAGGAACATCTGGAACCTGTCCATATACGAGTCCCAGTCTTCATTAGCCGGGTCAAATGGAGCGGGTGGTATAGCGCTGCTGGTCATTCTGCCACTTTTGGTGTGCTCTTAGCCACGTGCTCTGTTAGCATTTGGTGAGTGTTGAATCAGCTCTATCATCTCCGCATCCCACCCTCGTCACCAGTGTTAAGTCTGGAGCGTGGGCCCAAGGAACAGAGACAAGACATCGAATAGTGAGCAGCGATACTGGGCAGCAGTAGCTCCTTTTATAGAGCTGGTTGCTGTCACAATAACCAGTGGTTTGAGTTTGCCACACTGGTAGCGGCCAATCAGCGGCAACCCGCTGTCAGCCAATCAGATTAGCCAGAAATGGCCAATCACAATCCGCTGTTCGCGAGCCAATCAGAAGTGCAGGATTACGAGCCTGCTGCGGAAACAAAACTATTAGGATTTTTAACTAAAGCGTTTGCTTAGTTCGTAACAAGAAAAGGTTTTTTTTTTTTTCCCTGATCATTGAACTGTAATTGATTTTGGGTTATTACATTTTAAAGGATATCACTCTTGTTTACCTAAGTGTTGATTGATTATTGTGTATCGAAACAGAGAAATGTTGCAATGTAACATTACAACCCTGAGCTACACATGTTCATTACCCACCTATCTGGTTCTTGTCATTTTTGTTTTATGACGGACTATGTCCAAGACACTGTCACACTTTCAGAGGTAAACAGTTTAATACCAGATCTGATGATTACCAAGACAAGAAACAGATGATAACTGACCATTTTTACCGAAAGGAGAATTTTCTCTAGCAGACTGCATTACATTGGTAGGAGCAGTACATCTAAAAATCTGAACAATGATTTCATTATAAATAGAATTCACATGTGATACATAACAGTCATTGAAAACGTTTCACAATGTGTCATAGATTTTCTATAATAAATTTTACTCATCAGAAGTTCTAAGCTCTTTTATGCTTATTTATCTATTAGGAGAAGCTTGACAAGATCAGAAATTGTACGGGTCACATCTACCAGATCTGGTTGTTACCAAGGTCAAGGTACTTATAATGGGAGCTAGATAGCAATAGCACTTAGACTTATATACCGCTTCACACTGCTTTACAACCCTCCCTAAGCAGTTTACAGAGTCAGCATATGGCCGTCAACAATTTGGGTCCTCGTTTGACCAACCTCGGAAGGATGGAAGGCTGAGTCAACCTTGAGCCTTGTGAAATTCGAACTGAACTGCTGGCAATCGGCAGTCAGCAGAAGTAATCTGCAGTATTGCATTCTAAGCACTGCACCACCACGGCTCATAGATGGAGGTAAGTACAACCTTCTGGACTGATTAGATCTCTCAGTGCTCTTTATCATCATAAAGCTTTTGAACTGATTGTGAGGGTTAGGAAAAAGTGCTTCTACTTCCTCCTAAATGTGGAGACAGTGTTTCAATAACTGGTAATGCAGGAAACTTGAGATACTCCCTGCTACAATATGGATATGTCAAATCAGATGCAGATACTTCTACATATGTTGGTAATATTTACTTCTATAATACATCTTTAACCCAGATAAAATAGAAAATGCCAGGAAAGCCTTCAGATGATATATCGAATCATTCTTGGGCCAAAATGGTCCAGTTACAATCATTCATGATAGAATAGAATAGAATGCCTTTTATTGTCACTATCCACATGTACAATTTGCATTATACGCATACACAGTGAGATTAGAGCAACTCATCGTTCAGTGCAGACATGCATGTCAAGAAAATATACATCTGAAATATAATCACATATTGCACATGTCAGCTAACACAGTAATAAAAAAAAAGATAAAAAAGTGATATTGCACGAGATTATTCACAGTTTGTCCCTGGGTATATTTACAGTATATTTGGCAGGACTGGAATCAGTGCATGTGTGAGTTCAAGATGGTTATGGCTTTGGGGAAAAAACTATTCTTGAGGCGGTTTGTCCTTGACCTGATGCTCCTGTAGCGCCTCCCTGAGGGCAACAGGTCAAACAGTCCATAACCAGGATGGGAGCTGTCTTTTATGATGTTCACAGCTCTGCTAAGACAGCGGGAGGAGTAGATGTCCGACAGGGAGGGGAGAGGGCAGCCGATGATCTTCTGAGCTGCTTTGACTACCCTCTGTAGTCTCTCCCTGTCTGCCATGGTGCAATTGCCATACCACACTGTGATGCAGTATGTCAGCAGGCTTTCAATGGACGCACGGTAGAAGGTAATCAGCAGGCTGGAGTCCAGGTTGTGCTTCCTGAGCACCCGCAGGAAATGGAGTCTCTGCTGGGCCTTCTTGATGACTGCCGTGATGTTTTCCGTCCAGGAGATTTTGTCGGCAATGATGACACCCAGAAACCGGAAGGTGTGGATCCTCTCCACCTGCTCTCCATTGATGTAGAGGGGAGCCAGGTCGGTGTTGTGCCTTCTGAAGTCCACAATGAGTTCCTTAGTTTTCTTGGTGTTCAGAGCTAAGTTGTTTTCTGAACACCAAGCTGTCAACATCAGGACCTCCTTCCTGTAGGCTGCCTCGTCTCCCTTCGAGATGAGTCCGACCACTGTGGTGTCATCAGCGAACTTCACAATGAGGTTGCTGTCATGCTGTGGACTGCAGTCGTGGGTGTAGAGGCAGTACAGGAGTGGGCTCAGCACACAGCCCTGTGGGGAGCCAGTGCTCAATGTGCGTGTGGAGGAGAGGTGGGGGCCAAGCCTTACAGTCTGGGGCCGGTCACTTAGGAAGTCCTTTATCCAGGCACATATGAGGGGGGGCAAACCTAATGTGTCCAGTTTTTTGGTCAGTATTCCTGGGATGATTGTGTTAAAGGCAGAGCTGTAGTCCACAAAGAGCATCCGGACATAGCTCTGCTGCTGCTCCAGGTGGTTCAGCGCAGCATGCAGAGCTATGGCTATGGCATCCTCTGTAGACCGGTTTGTGCGGTAGGCGAACTGGTGGGGGTCGAAATCCGGAGGGAGATGATTGATGATGTGCCGGAGCACCAGCCTCTCAAAGCACTTCATGATTACAGGAGTGAGCGCCACTGGACGGTAATCATTGAGGCTGGAGATGGAAGATTTCTTCGGCACAGGGATGATTGTGGCAGATTTCAGACAGGATGGTATAACTGCCTGGGCCAGGGAGAGGTTGAAGATGTCTTTGAAGATGGAGGCGAGCTGGGGGGCACATGCCCTGAGCACCTTACCAGGAACTCCATCTGGACCAGCTGCCTTCCTGGGGTTCACTGCATGGAGCACCCGTCTGACGTCGTCCTCCGTCACAGAGAAAGTACTGGGTGGAGTGGTAGAGCTGGAGGTGGTTGGAGGTGGGAGTAGGGCTGATGCGGCTGTATGCTGTTGTGGAACTTCAAAACGAGCAAAGAAGTTGTTCAGCTCCTCTGCTAGCGCTGCACTCAGGTGTTCTGTTGTCACATGACAGCCCCTGTGGTTAGTGATGTCATGTATGCCCTTCCACACCTCCCGTGTGTTGTGGCTGGACAGATGGGACTCTATGCTCCTCCTGTGGTCCATCTTGGCTTTTATGATCCCCCTCCTCAGGTCGGCTTGGGCGGCTGTGTACAAAACTCTGTCACCTGACCTGAAGGCTGCATCGCGGGCTTTAAGGAGTCTGCGGACTTGGGTAGTCATCCAGGGTTTCTGATTTGGGAAAACCCGGATGTTTTTGTCTACAGTCACATTTCCGATACAGAACTTGATGTAGTCCAGCACCGTACTCGTGTGCGTTTCCAGCTCCTGGTGTTGAAACATGTTCCAGTCTGTCTGCTCAAAGCAGTCTTGTAATCTGCTGAGTGCATCCTCAGGCCAGGTCGTTATAGTCTTTGTAATGGGCCTGCCACTGCGTCTGAGGGGGGTGTAGACTGGGGGTAACAGGAGGGAGAGATGGTCTGAATGCCCGAGGTGGGGGAGGGGTATAGCTCTGTATGCATGTTTGATGTTGGTATAAACATGATCCAGAGTGTTTTCTCCCCTCATGGCACACTTGACATGCTGGTAGAATTTCGGGAGTACAGTTTTCAGATTGGCCTTATTGAAATCTCCTGCAATGACGTGAACACCATCAGGGTGGTCCTGCTGCTGTTCGTTTATGGTGTTCAGCAGGAGAGAGAGTGCCTTGTCTGTGTTTGCATCGGGTGGGATATACACCGCCGTAACAATCACAACAGTTAGCTCTCTCGGTAGAAAAAAAGGCCGGCATCTTACAGACATGTACTCGAGATCAGGGGAACAGTGATTGTCTATAATTGTCCCGTTATTGCACCAGTTCTCATGTACATAGATACAGAGCCCCCCTCCTCTGCTCTTACCAGAGTCCTTCGTTCTATCCCAGCGTAAAAAAGTGCGGCCTGCTAGCTGCATGCTAGCGTCAGGTATCCCGGGATGTAGCCAGGTTTCGGTAATTACCATAACGCAGCAGTCTCGAACATAGCGGTTGCCAGCGAGTTGTAGATTTAAATAGTCCGTTTTATGTACCAGGGATCTGGCGTTGGCGAGATACAGGCTCGGAAGAGGTGGCTTGTATGGATGTTTCCTCAGCCTTAGTATAACACCAGACCTGCAACCTCGCCTCTGCTTTCTCTCCCTCCTCCGTCTGCACCGCCTCCTAGTCCCGACAACAATCCACGGAGAGCCCGCTGGTCTCGCTATCTCGTCGGGGATGTTATGTGTGCGGTGAAAGTCACTCGAAACAGACGTCTGGTATTGGTTTCCTATACCTATGATGTCCGATCGTGTGTAGAGTTGGTTCGTAGAACCGATAGTCCACAGGTAAACGAGATTCTATTTAAAAGCTACAACTTTTTTTTATTATATGACACTTCTATTTGTCTGATGTTAACATTATAATACCACCTGAAGTTCTAACTTAGTATGTAACTAAACTCAAATGACATAACTAAAGAGAACTCAACTGTAGACCAACTGTTTCCCAATACAGGATATACACTAATACAGCATTCATTACTTGTTTAACGTAGCAAAAATCACCAAGAATAACAAACATATAGAATAGCAGAGTTGGAAGGGATCTTGAAGATTTTCTAATTCAACCCCTGCAAGAAACCCTTTACCATTTTAGACAAATAGCTGCCCAATCTCTTCTTAAAAACCTCCAGTGTTGGAGCAAGCACATCTTCTGGAGAAAAGTCATGCCACTGATTAATTAATCAGGAAAATTTTCCTTAGTTCTAGGTTTTCTAAAATAATCTATTGCTGAACAGTTCTTAATCATTTTTTTTTGTAATATATACAATACGTTCTATTGCAATAAAAATAAATTATTTTATACACAAAGATTTTCTATTTTCTACAAAAATGTTATGTATGTAAAACACTCATGTTTATGTTTAAGATGAAAAACATTTTAAAAAGTGTAAATGAAAAGATAAATGCATTCTAATATATCCATTAACCTGGAAAATGAGAAACATATTCTCCTCCAAATTCAGATCATATGATATTCTTCAGCTTCCCTGGAATATCCATTTCCAAGTGCTTTAGTAGACATAACGCTTTGACTACTTATTAACAGGCCTGTCTATTTCATATTCTAACAAAAATTTGTTGCACGAACTAGGAACCTATACAGAGTAGATTCGTGTCCAAGGCCTGCTCATTTATGGTATATCTTAAATAAAATATATTAGTTCAATATTATTAACATGGAAATATCGTACTTATTCTAAGGCATATTGTTTAACATTCCACTCATTATTTTTGCTGATACACTGATCTGAGTCTGGCTTCAAAAAATGCATTATAAATCACTGTTTTAAAACATATGCCTTGTTTCCTTCAAATTCTCATCAACCGCATTTTGTAATGGTTTTTACACAATGCTCCTATTATCAAACCCACTATAAATTGAAAAGGCACATGTAACTAAACGTTCTGCAGATTGCTTCCCTGTTTATTTTTTGCTACAGCCTCGGTGGCGCAGTGGTTAGAGTTCTTTACTGCAGGCCACTTCTGCTATCGGCTGCCTGCAATTTGGCAGTTCAAATCCCACCAGGCTCAAGGTTGGCTCAGTCTTCCATCCTTCTGTGGTGAGTAAAATGAGGACCCATCCTTCCAATGTGGGTAAAATGGGGAAAATATGCTGACTGCAAAACCACTTAGAGGGGTCTGTAAAGCACTATAAAGTGGTATATAAGACTTATTGCTACTGATTTCTGCCTTCATTTCCCTTTATTAATTTTATCTGTCATTAATGTATGTAGCATTTTAAATGGTAATCAATTGACAATTTCCATCTCATACAGCACCACAGTAGCACCATATAGGGACTACTATGTAAATATATCATCAGTACAAACTTATCAGAAAAGTTAGTCTTCAGTATTTAAAGTCCTTACTTTAATGAATAATCCTTGTTATATTTAAGAGGTGTTACACAATCAGAACTGCCAACTAATGATTCAATGGCAATATTCCCATTAATTTTAATGGATCTGGATAGCACCCAGTAGTAATTAGCCACTAACATGACAGAAGGAAGAAAACAATTATATGAAAGCGAAGTGGGGAGCTGTCATTTAAGGACTGTAGTGTGTGGAAGGGGGAGTATAATCCACAACTCTGAAAGTTTACATGTATATCAAATGAAAATACATACACTGCTAAATCATACCGACTGCCAGTTTCTTGAAAAAGAAAGGTTATATCCTTAACCCTTTCTCTTTACTGATACTTGAAATGTGAAATGCAGCTTCCTATTTAAGAAGAACACTATGTAATAGTCAACATCAAACTGCAAATACCAAAATTCAGGGTATGTTTTCTCAAATGTTATTTGAAAAGAGACCTGATAGAGATGTGAGAAGAATAATTTTCTCATCAGTTTCCTTCCTGTATATCTGAGTCTGTTTGTTTGCATTTCCTTTCTGTCATGCACTCGTATTTAGTGTATTCAAATATATTGCTTATATTTAATTTCTAACATGACACCATCTAACACTTTCCAAAATATTATCTACCTTTAAAATGACAAATCACGTTAACAGAAATTAAAGGTAACATTTCCCATTAACTTCCTCCCTTATTAATTCTGTAGACATCCATGTAGTTGCCTTAAGTTAACACCAGCATAAAGTATCAAGAGAATGGAGTCCAATATATCAGTTTTCTGTAATTAATTACACATAGCTGTAATTACTGTTTGCCAATGGAACTATATTGTGGTAGCCTACCCATGATAAAAACAAACCTGATTTAGTTTTGCAACCACTGGATTTTCTCTGTTGCACTTTCTGTTTCACAACTCTCCTCCCAAGTCAGTCTCTGACCTCTTCCCTGGTGTCTCTGCCAAGTTCTTGGCACTGAAAGTGAGGGGGAAGAGACCATACCATAAGCATGTTGATAATGAGGAGACAGAAATAACAAACCAGCTGGATTGCCCTAATAAAGTATGTCTGGGATTTAGAGACACAACAACTCACTACTCATGAATCTGTACTTTCCTTTTAACCCTCTGGGTTCCCTTTTTAACCTCTTCTGTGATCTCGGTAAACCCTGATTAAATACTGCATTTATTGACTTGGGCATTTAAAAACAGCATTCTCTACCGAATGCAATGCAAACCCAGGCAAAATGAACTAGTGATTAAAAAAAAAGCCAACAATGCACACCCAGAGCAACTGAATAGGAATACTCTTGTTCATGGGTTGCAGCAAAAACCAGCATTTTGCCATTTTTAAAGTCAGTCATTTTTCTAAGGCATAGATTTTTCTTGAAAAAAATTCTCTTTTTTCTAATTCTCTCATTATATAACCATCTAGAGTATAAGAACAATAATTCTAATCTACAAAGGCCTTTACATATAAGGAAACTTCCCATATATCTATCATATTATTTCCATTGACCAGTGGCAGAACAAGGAAAGGGGCAACTTTTGGTGAAATTCTCTTTTTCCTAAAGCTTTGTGTGACCATCAAAATTTCTCTGCCAATGGCAAGATTATCTTTGAAGCAACATGGAAAGTGTTAATGTTGTAGAGAAAGGAGCCCCCAGTTCAAGAGTACTTAGTCCAGACATACTTAAGATTGATATTGCTGATGGGAACAAACATTGAATACAAGTCTTAGACTGAGTTCATATATCAAGATAAACCATGTTTTCATTTTTGATAATCCTGAACTAAAATATCAACAATACACAAGCAATTTTCTTTTCCTTTAGTCTGCTTGAAAACTCTTAGGCTTCACTAAGATCAATTAATTAAGCTTCTGTTTCTTTAAATTAACATGTTATAAATAGTTAGAAGAGATTGAAACAGACAGGAAAAAGGGATTCTAGCTAATGTAAATGCATTTTCCCTGTTAATGTTGTTGATGCATTCAAGGAATTTAGGAGTCAGTGTGCCATTATGATAGGTCACAAGCTTACCTAAGACAATTAGGTCACAAGCTTACCACAGACAATTGCATCCATAAACTTCTGTTCTACTGTAGAACCTGATCCTGATGATGCAAAACACTGGAGAAAATATCTATGAAAATAATATAATATATTTAATATATCTACTATAGGTCACAACGGAGCAAAATGGAGCAGGAAAAATGATTTGATTGCTTTATCTAATGTTAAAAGAGAACTAGGTCTTTTTATGATGGTTTCTCTCAACATTCTGATCATCTAATGGAACTGCTGGAAGTATTAACCCATTGGAAGAGCATATGAAATAGACATGACATAGATGTATAATCAAAATGAAAATTCAACCTGTTATTTGAGTCATTTCAAATGAATGAAATTACTTAACGCAAACTACATGACATGCATTTTGATCAAAACTATTATGTGTTAACTGCTTGTTCTAAGTTGCACATAACTCACTATTGTAATAAACACATTAAATTATGAAAATATTTTTACAAGTGTTATCTTCTATAAGTATTGTACGTCTAGAATTAGATTTTTTTCCCCCAGAATAAATGTACTTGCTGAGTGAATTTATTCCTTGAAGCCATAAGCAATGACTTCTAAGAAGATAGAATGATTCTTATTCTATATAGAAATTATTCTCAAACTGCCCATGGGAAAAGCACCTGATAATTATTTGTGCTCATCTTAATGCCCAAGACCCATTTATTCATTGGAAATGCCTAAGTAATGATATGAAGAAACTCTCCAAAAATAAGAAGACAGATCTTTCTATCCTCAGAATAAAAATCATCCAATGACCTATATAGATTTTTTGCTAGAAAATCTTAATTTTTTTTTTTTCATATCAATCTGTCTTGTTCCTGGACACTACCTGCACAAGTCCATGCAGTTTCCTGCCAAGGTTTTTCAGAAGGGGTTTGTCATTTCCTCCTTCTTAAGGTTGAGAGTGACTGTTCAAGGTCACCCAGCTGGATTTATGCCTAAAATGGGACTAGATCTCACTGTCTCCTGGTTCATAGTCTCTTGCCACTTCCCCAAATTTATTTCTGATAAATATTATATCTGAGATAATTGAAGTTTGAGGACATATGAGTATTCGTTCCAAATTATTTACTTGTCTTCTCATTCAGTTCCACTACATAGCTCACCATTTAAGATAAACTAAGCCCAAAACCAATTTGGTTAGCAGTTAAGCTATCAGGCTAAACTGGGAGACTGTGAGTTCTAGTATTGTTTTTAGCACAAAGCCTGCTGAATAACTTTGGGCCAGTTACTTTCTTTCAATCCTAAGCAAAGGCTAAAGCAAATCACTTCAGAAAACATTGCCAAGAGACTGCATAGACTTATCCAGGCAGTCACCAGTTGTCAAGGTGCAAAGGTCAAAGGTAGAAAAAAATAACTTAAAGCAGTGCCTATTAAACTAACCTCCATTCCTATCTCCTGAACTGAATATCAGTGATGTGGACTAATTTAATCTCAAAGCATAGTCCTGGAAAAAAATTCTGATAACCAGAAATATTCATCCTCTTTTATAGCAAAATAAAATGAGATTCCTGAAAAAAAAAATCTGCACAGCTACTTAATAGGTCAATTTGGGCTATGGCAGTGTTATGGTGTCTATTTGAGAAGAATGTATGTTTGATCGTAGAATCTCTCAAAACAGTTCTACTAGAACCCATATTCTAGCAGCCTTCTCAATGATAGTAAGGGACAATACTTGTAAGAATGAAAGATTAAAAAGAAAGGAATTGTTAGAATGAGAGGTTAAAAAGAAAGGAATTGCTATACCGCAGCAGTCCTTGATTGGTAAGCTTAAAGAAATTAAATCCTATTTTCTCTGGTCAATCCTATGTGAATTTAGTGTAAGTGGTGTGATATAAAAACACAGATAGGTATGTAAGTAACTTCTACCTAGCCAAGTACTGTATGTGGGTATTAACCTACTTAGTTAGGAAGTAAAATATTTAATTGAATACACACATTCCCAAGGTATATATTTCATATCAAAGCCAGGAGTGGGGAGGTGGGGGGGGCTGAGTTAACTCAATGCACATTGAAGTGGACCCCCATTATCTCTTTAATTAACCATTACTGTCCATCTATAATGTTATTTCCAACAAATCCTGAAACGAGAAATATGATTGCTATTGGCACGTAAATTGTGTAAACCTCGCACAGAAGACTCTACTGGCAGGCAGGCAGGATCAAATTACAGTACATTTCTGATTGTGCATATTGCAAGCTTACAAAGGAACACTTTGTTAATGAGGGAAAAAACAAGAAAAGCACTTTATATGCAAAGATTTTTATTCAAAACATTTCTAACCACACTTAAGTACATCATTAACACTTCTTGCCCCTCTAGGCAAATAGCATCACGGTTGGGGACCACAACACAAACAGCAATGACACCTTTAGCCTATTCCATGTTTGAACTGGAGCTTCAAAGAACAAACACTATAGAAATCAGAATGGATGGGAGAATATTATGCTACTATGCGTAACTGCTGAGCCTATTTCATACATTTCTCCTATGTTCCATTTGTATAATATGACCTTTTGGAACCAAGAAGATGCTTGGAATTTTGACAGTATGATATGGTTATTTTACGAAATAGTTGCCATGATGAGTACAGCCAGTAATAAAATTGGACTAACTGCCAGAACCCTGACAGCCTACTTAATACAAAGAATGATTACTGCATTGCAGTTCATCAACACAAGTGTGCACTCACACACACAATACACACATACATCAGAGCAGCATAGAAATAAGTGCTAAGAATCAAATCCAGAGAAGCAGAATCTGACTAGACAGAACCCAAGATGCAAACTGCAGAGAGGCCTCAGAAACAGTCCAACATATAGAGACAGGGTGTAGGAACAGGCATAAATTAAACAGCACAACTAATAGCTGGCATTGCATAGAAACATCAACTGAATTCAAGGTGGGATGGACTTAGATCTCTTGTGGGGCGAAGACACTTGAGATTGATGACATGTTTGACACCTCTCTCTCGGGCTCAGTCTGGTCATCTCCTGTACATGTAGAATAATCTAGGATAGAACCATTCCTTCAGGATGCATAAATGGCATGGGTACTCTATTCAATAGTTTTTTTTAAGTATTTTGTATATTTTAATGCATCTTGCATTTTCTGTTTATACTATTATATTATGCTATTATATTATGCTAACTAGGCATTATACTTTGCATAAAACTATTTGGCTCTCAATTACTTTCATCTTACTTTAATTTTTATCGTTAGTAATCATTTTTATTGGAGGGACATCGCACAAATACAGCCATAAAAAAGAATGTCATGGGTATTCTCAATCATCCAGGTCATGGTTGTCCCAAAGATGCTTTTCCAAAAGGCAACAGGACTTTCTTGGTTTTCTTCCTTGAAAAGCTCTTGGATGAGAAGCGAAATGTTTTCAAGGAAAAAAACTAAGAAAGTCCTGTTGCCTTTTGGAAAAGCACTTTGGCACAATAAAAAAGAATGTTACTTCCAGAATATATGGTACTGCCAATGGGATAAATGGAAAAAGAGATAAGAAAGGTTACTCCTAACAAGGATACTGGTACAATGAGCTGGGCAAAATGGGCATGCTATCGAGTTTGGAAGTTGCTGAGGGCCTTGAGATACTGAGCCATCAAGAGTATAGTGTATAGAATTTGTAAGATGTTCCTATTTTTCATAGCATACAATTACAATGTACAAATTATGCTCAGAATTTGAAGTTACATTCTTTGCATGTGTTACATTATTTGACTTAGCTATGATTCTTCCTGTATTAATAGTGGACTACTAATTTTAATACAATTTTGAGTTGGTAATATAAACAGAATGAATGGCTCATGATGTATTGGTACCTGTTAGTTGCTATGGCTAAATCGTAGTACTTTGTGATAACAGTGACACATACAGGCTCCAGAAATTTTTGTCTTATTTTGTTTGAAAGCATTTTTTTAAGGCAAGCATTTACAAATGTTTTTCCTCCTCATCTTTGGCTTCCTAAACCATGCCTTACAATGAGCTATGGGAAAGTCTTCCTGTCAGTGTGTCTTTAGCTCTATTTCTTATGTAACTTAAGACACACTGTCTACTGGACCCAAATGTTATCTTCTGCCAGAATAGTGCACTTTTTCCTAGGAATATTTTGTACAAGTTGCAATCTATGAGGATGTTGCTCTACAGTATATACTTTATTCTTCTTGTACATTTATTCATTCCTTTTGTATGGCTGCCCATCTCAACAGTGGGTTACGTTTTCAGAATAATGATTGAGAACATTAGTCAGCCATCTGCTTGGAGTGCTGCCTTTGTACTGAAATTAGTGGGGCCATTCGTAGCAATGTCATTGAGAATGAACCAATCGAGTGCTCTGCCATAGACTAGCAAGTTATGCATTGATACAAAGATAAGAGTTGAAGATCTGTCCTCTTTTGACTTCTTGTTCCCATGTGAGGGCTCAGCACATATCTAATTGATAGATATTAATTATATTTCCAAGAACACTAGAAACATGTCTATAATTTTTCACTACTACATGATCTAGTAATACTATTTCTCTTCCCCTCTTAGACTGAGAACATTAGCTATGGCAGGTCTTCTGTTTTCATCAGGATCTTTATAGCTTTATCATAATATGATTCTGGGGCCACTTCACAATCCCTTTCCCAAAAAATGAAATGTGATTCATTGGGTAAATAGCACATATTTTTCTTAACTCCAAATTTCACTAATGATTGAGAACCTGAAAGAAGGCGTTATCATTTGCTCTATTACATTTTTGCCAATCCTATCATATCTTCATGACTACCTCTTTTAAAAGTTAATTTATTGGAAATCAATAGGCTTCTTTTACACTCATGTTTTATTTCACTCTTACCAGCAACAAATTTTTTTATGACTTTAAAAAACGTAGATTTTTTTTTTATTCATTTCATGTACGCTTCTTTTTTTCCCTACTATTGATTTTAATAGCAATATACATTATAAACCAATATCAGACAAGAAAATACTGGAAATAATTTAAAGATATAAATTTCCTAATAAAGTGGAAATAACAATATTACAATAATACATTTGCTTTTCAGGCTATTTTTAAAAAAGCAAAATCTCTCTGGATTTTTCTGGACAAGATTTTAAATATTATCAGATTTAAAAACATTTGATGTGTATGAAATATAAGGTTCGTGGAACAGCAACCAGCTACAGAATATAACATTTACATAAGCCAACAAGGACAGGTACATCTCTTTTTGAAAAATGGAGTCTAAATTAATCTGAGACTGAAATATGAACAAACAAAAATCCATACCTTTAGTTGGCAAAACAAGTGTTGGAACTGCAGGATTATCTCTGAAGAAAGTCATATGCATTTATTTAAGATCTCAAGATAAGATTTTCTAATCTTCAGTGAAATACTTCCATAGATATTTCAGGGAAAAAAGCAAACTTCTTGGTTCATTAGCTGAACATTACTGATATATATACTATAATATAAGTGCATACATATGACAAGTCCCTGGGTTAAGAACACTCCAGTTTAAGAGATTTAGTTAAGAAGAAAGCCTATTGCAACAAAATTCAAGTTAAATACACAATGATTCAAATTAAACACACAAAGGTTCAAGTTCATTACACAATACTATTTATACCCTATTATACAATAATACTGTTCTTACATACAAATTTACTTAAGGACAGTCCTTGGAAACGAAACTTGTTCTTAAACCGAGAAATACCTGCATAATCCTTTATTCAATAATTGACAAAGAGTGTGTAGAAGTACTTCCCATCAGCTGTAAAATACATGGACTTCTGCATAGTTGACATGCACCACTTACATTTAATAATGTGAAACAATTGCCCCCCAGCAACCACGGCATTATCATAAAAATCTATTTCTGCACTTATGTTCTAGAGTAGCGGTTGCTTCCCACGAAAATCTTTCATTAATAGCATTTTCCCATTCTGTTTGTTTTTAATTTATTCTGGTATTACAATCTAGCACTAAGTGAATAACTTATATTACTTAAACTTATGGTAAGTTTCTCAGGATACAACATGATGCCAATATACCTAAAGCAATCCGTCCAGAGACCCTCACCCAATTGTCCACTGCTTTATTTGGAAGTGCCCCCTAACCTGAAACAAGAGAAAAGCAAACTGAATTGATAGAGATCATTATGGAAGGACTGACAGACAGGCTAAGAAATAATCATATCTCCTGGCCTTCTGATACATTGACATTTTATTATTAGTTACTCTAGTGGCTGTAACCTTTTTCAATATGTTCCTAACATTTCAAATATACGCATCAGCTCATAAAAGCTAAATTTCTCTGATATCAATATTTACTGAGTTGTAAGTCCATTAAATGTGAAAGTAAGGTATATATTATTATAAAACTGATGCCATAGAATTAAATGTGGATATTTTAAATGTAGAAGAGTTTTGTATCCATTGGGACTGGATAGGAGACTCCAAATAGCTTATTTTTAAAAACTGCCTTGTATGGGTTAAATTTACATTTTTTAAACCATTTTTTAAAAACCCATAGTGAAAAAAAGCTGTAGTAGTTAATTCTAGAGCAAAAGAGATTATAAAGTACTCTGGAAGCCTCCAGGATACAGTTAAGTTTTTAAAAATAAATGCATATATGCTTTATGACCCTAAGAATTTTTTGTGGGTAATTTAATTTTCTAGAAAAAACATTATTATTTTTTTACATGAAAATATGGTGTTATTATGTTAATGTTAGCCAAATATAAGAAGGAAATATGAAATTTTAATTATCTGCCATAAAGTCCATCTTAGTGGATTCAACAAAAAATTAAAAGTGAATAAATTTACTTAAGAACACACCACAGAAAAAGTTTCAATATGCTGATGCAAAATTAAACCAATAGTATATAAAACACTTTTATTAAACAGAAAAGGTTGGGAGTCATATTTAATATAGGTTTTTTCCTCCTTTTTTGATCTTATAACTTCTAGAAATAAATCAAGCAATTACTAGTTACAACTAGAAAAGCAACATTTTCCAAACAAAACAAAACATGTACAGGTACTGTACATGTGGCAAATATAATTTTAAGTATGTTTTTCAAACCTAAGTTCAATGTTCCTTTTTCTTTACCAGCAATATTTTCTGAGGTAACAGTCAAAGAATAATAAAGAGAATATCAGGACCATTTCCATCAAAATATCCTCAAGTCGCACTAGAATGAAATTCTGTACACTACAGGACTAATCATAAAATTACACAGTCTAGTTAATCTAAGTAGCTGGTTGTTACTTTCCATTTACATATCGGTAATATAGCTGGTCTTGATCATTTTGACTAAATTAATATTATTATTTTTCTTTCTTTGATTAATTAGTCCTTATTTTCTTCTGGGTATAATTAGCTGGATCTCAATTACTTAATAAAAGGTAGAACACGCCAAAGCAAATCAAGTAAGACATCAAACTATTTTGCTATGTATTTTTTATAAGTTCAGCAAAGAGGAGATGAGAAAATGTACTGAATGGGTAATTATAAAAGAATCATATACAATTATTACACAAGCAATAATTGTAAGGGGAGCACTTTAAAAATGACTTTAGCCTGAAATCCTATACACCTGGGAATAGATCTCATGAGACATTTCAGCAGAGCTACATAAAAATTGCACTGTCTGTGAATTATAAGCTGAAGTATACAATGTGTTAAATAAAAATGCAACCTTTGTCACATATTATTAACTTTCCAAAAATGTATGAATTGCTCCTGGCAATTTTAATGTTATAATAAAAGTATAACCAAGTTTTACAAAGATAGACATGGAAATGCTAAATTGATTATTCACGCTATTAGTAATAATGAACTAGCATCTTTCTTGGTTTAAAAAAAAACCTTTATTTTTTAAAAAAGAGATCTCACTTAAAACCCTCTTATATTCTGTATATACAGATACTGATTTTTAATTTTTAATGATGTCAAGGCACATATCATTAGAAAAGAAAAGTAATTTATAAGTATACTTTCCCTACATACCTTTGTGAAAACAGTGTGCCTTGTAATTAACGCACTGTGAGATACGTATAGCAAATCATATTTGAAATAGCCACATTTCACCTGTATGGCTTACCATTATTAGCAACAGACAAAATAACTACAGCTGTTTCTGATTATATTCAACACAATTAGCAACACAAATCCTTTTTTAAAAAAATCAACTACAGATATTAAGCTAACAGATTAGAAGAAATTTAACTCTTCTTTAGAGATTTGACCTCTGAATCTCAGAATAAAGAGATACATCATAATGTATTTCCAACAAACACAAAACTGTCCAAAATCTAAATTCAAATTCAAGCTGTTCTGCATTCCAATTCTAAAGGAGTTCTGCCAAAAAAAATGTGGCTTGATTTGAAAGCCTTGTTTGATGAACAGCATAATCTTTCAGTTGTCTATTTGCTGTCCCTGAATATTAAATGTCCATGTGTTTGAAAGAAAACTTGTCAACTTAAATGTAATCTCTGTTAATGTTATTATAGTAAGTGGTCCCTCTGAGATAATATCAATTTAAGTACTTACTGTATATTTGTAAAATTAATGGGCAAATATTATTTGCATGAAATAATTTTCTCCCATATAACTGCTTAGTTGTTCACCAATGACTCTGTCCAAAGCTGTGTCCCTCCTAAAACATTGCTCTTCTGGCATACCACATTTGAATGTATCTTGTATCTTCATAAATATTGATATCACAATCTCTCATTTGTCTTAATTTTAGAATGGATATTAATTTTATGTTTGTAACACATTTAACCAAACATGAAAGTTAAGACATAAGCTAAAAAATATGCAACCCAGTGCCCCACCTTGTGGGAATCCAGTATTTTCTGACTAACACAGAAATGTCCTGTATGTCCTTCAGACTTACCTAACAGACCCCTTCATCTATCGCAAAAGCCAAATCATCTGATCCCAAACTAACTGTCAACTGCTTGCAATGGTGAGGAAACCAGACATCAATCAATCAGTTTTTATCAGAGGTGCTCTTCGTTTTAGCTGTTGTGCTCATCTTATCATCTGACCCAGTTGTAGGCCTGGCTTCAGAAGCTTAAAAGAACTTGATGGCAAAATATGCATTTGTTTGCCTGTGATGCCCACTATTAAAGGACTTAGACATTAAATTTTAGAAGCTCTTTCTCTCTTTCAAATTACACTAAATTAGTCTAAACTACACTAAATTATAAATAAAATATTCAAATTGGAATTGTAACTCTCATGACTACTTTTCAAGTCACAATTCAAAGGGAGAATCGAATTCATTATGCATGGTGATCTACGCGTTGTCCATATAAAATAGAGAAACAGGTTTTAAAGGTTGGTAAAAATCAGAGTTATGTAACACATTCTCATTATTAATTCTTGTTCATGTATATATTATATATGGAATGGAACAGATTGTTCGCATGACATTTTCGTTTTTGATTCAACTATAATCAGCAGCATTCAAGTATAAATATTGCTAATAAGTCACATTGATGTCCATATATTTCCAAAAAGGGATATAAGAATGTACCTTAATGTTTTCTCTTTATGAAATAGGAAGTTATACTCCTAGTTTAAAATCAATTATGGCACAATCGTATACAATGCATAGGTACTGGGTAACAATGGAGCACACTACTAAGGATTCATAGGATTTAACTGTCAAGTTATAATTCAATTTTTCTCCATTACCCTTACATTTGAATAATCATGCGTACAGGTATTTTGTTCAGGATTTTATTTTTAAATAAACATAATTACTGTTTTTAATTTGAAGTGCCTGGCTGTTTTTCTACCCATGATAAAAGCAAAAAAAAAAAATGAATAAAATCATAATGTAAGTAAAAAGTAACTGCTTAAAACCTAAATAGCTTCACACATAAAAATCTTTCCAACATTATGGATCCATCATTTATTTTAGGTAAGGGGCACATTGTGTAAAAATCTTTTTAAACTTTCCAGAATTAAATCTTTTAACTAAATTAATGGTTCTAAGATAGTTTTTTAAAAAGTATTGCAGACATTATATGTGATAGTAATACAGTAAAACCACAGACATAGCCACACTGAAGCAAAACATAACAGTGGAAATAATTTGTACATAATACTTCAAAAACTATTATTTATAATACCTCTTTTATATGTTTTAGAAATAGAATTGCTTGTCAAAAGTATACATTGAGTTTATGTAACTGCATCTTCATTATAATTAATCTATTTTTGTAAACAAAAAAACATAAGAAAAGCAAGCAGTACTAATATCAGATATATAAAAGTCACTAAACAATGTGTTTCAAAAAGAGTGAATGTGACATTCAGAAAACTTTAGTTAGGAAGAAAAAAATATGACAAATTATTTTGAAATAGTTGTTGCAGAGGGAAGCTATAAGAATAAGAAATAATAAGGAATTTGGTTCAACAAAGTATTTACATCTTTTTCCTTTCTTCTATATACAATGCAAATACCAGTTCAAAAAACCAATGCCACAGCCTCCAAAAACTCAGAATACCATTCTTATCAATGAATTTACTCCAATTTACCAACAATTTTTAAAAGTCCACTTTGTTTACTACCAAATACTTATGCAATTCTGAATATCTTACAACCAATGGATTCAAAGAAGATAAAAAAAAATCCAGTACTTCGACTGCAATAGTCAATTAATAAGCACATAGTCTTTGCTGTCTTCTCTACTTCTAAGTATCTTCAGCCCAACATGTTTCTTCTCCTTAGTGGATTCCATTATGCCAAGTCTGAACAATGAAAACCATATGGTATTTCAGCACCTCCCAATTGTTAACAGCACAACTTTTTCCCAATGGTTTCTGAAGTTTCTACTTAAGCATTTTTTAAAATCAATTATCATTAAAATTCTATTTTTCTGACCCTCAAAAAAACATATTATCTCAGAAATATTCTGCATACTGCAAAGTAGAAGGAAAAGAAAATTAGTAACAAATAGTATATTTGTTTCATTTTGAACAACCATAGCAACTGTTTTGTACTTCCCAACTGGTTCAGAGAAGATAATATTTAGAACTAAAACAATGTATGTTCTTCACTTCTCACTAAACATGATCATAAGGGTCTTGGAAAAATAGGGAGTTATTTTTGTTAATTTTATATTTCTTAACAGAAAACATTTCATTGGCTGATTTTTAAAAATCAGATCTGCAAGGAATTTCACACAAATTATTCAAATCTTATATTGCACATCATGTTTCTTTTTAACATGACTTAATCACTGTAAAGTGAGAAAACATTAGTGACAGTCATACAGATCTATTATCATGTCACAATGGCAATAGCTTTTGAGGACATTTAATCACACCAAGTAATCAAAATAAAGAGATGTCAATTCCAAGATCAGAGACATTTGGCACTAAAAATATTTTGTGCATTGCATACTTACATGGATATTTTATTTAATATGCATACAGTAGTTCCTAAAAATATGGATTTGGAATTGAGATGCTGTATTGTACATTAATGAGGATAGGTAAATAGGTAAACTCAATTGTAATTTGGAATTAAAGTTTCTTTATTGTGTTATTGATACAGTAATGGTCATAATAAAGTGTGTTGTAGGGTTTTTTAAAATATTATAAATATCAGACCATATTACTGAGCATGGCAATTATTCCCAATAATGTCTTTGAAAATATTGTTCATATTAAGATTGGATGAGATTTTGAATTTCCTCTATGTTGAATTCTGAATTTCAACAAAGTGATGTGTTTGTATGTCAATATTTCAAGAAAGAGTGGCACAGAACCAAATACTCTTGAGAGCAAGAGTTATACATCAATATTTTATTATGGTGAATAGCAGCAAACTGGAATTAATACTTCATTTTACAGGCTCAGGAAATCATATTTATCAGTTCAGCAATTTCCAAAGATGCATCTAACAAATTATTCAGATTGCTTCTGGTTCTTCCATGGGAGTCATTAGAGATATAAGCAAAAATGATGTAGTTATTTTCTTTTTTTGAAAAAAATAAAGGACTTCTACCAAGCAGTGAAATATATCTCCACTCCATGAACAAAAGCAGCCTGTACTGATCTTTGCTTTAAAACCAATACCAATCTCTCAGGCCTTTGAAGATAAAATATATTATCCTATACAAGCAAGAAAATTAACTCACTTTCATTCTAGACATGTTTGCTAAATATACAAATTACTGAGCTTGAAATAATCCAAATGACACACCTCTCATTCCCTCTCTTTGTGTCATCTCAGAAAGACAATCTGACAGTAATAGCATAACACCTCCTTGGATATACCTCTAGGCGTTAATATTTAAATCTTTCCTATCCCTTGTGATTGAAATTCAGCATCAATTCACAAACAAAAACGAAATCAATGTTCTTAGAGTTCAAACTAGATCCCTAAACAGTTTGCCACTCTCCATGAACAGATAAGATAAACTTTCTTTGACCCAAGAGATGAAGTTGCCATGACGATCAGAGAGTCTACTTTCTATATTGATATTTGCTGATGTAACAACAAATAGAACCAGATCCTAGGATTGATAATGGTGATTAATTAATACTAATATTGATCCTTACAAGCAAGAGACAAGGCTATTAACTTGAAGCCTGAAAAGTCAATTGTTACCTGTGGCAGAGATACCAGTGACTGATTTTGAAACATAATAAACAAATGTGCCAGATTTATGCTAATACCCTTAAAAAGAATGTGTATCTGTTCCATTCATAGCACCTTCACATTCAAATGCCTTCATTTAATTGCATCTCTCTTTAGAACCGTGAGGGCAAAATACATTTCAGTTTTAAAATAGGTCTATATGTGCCAAGTCATTTTTTTTTTTTTTGAAGGAAGGAAGGAAGGAAGGAAGGAAGGAAGTCATTTTGCTTAATTGTTTGTTTAAAATGCATTGCCAATTCTCCAGAAAGACATAGCTAGTTCTCATACAAATCTCACTATAGTTCACAATAAGCTATAGACAAAAATAAAATTTCCATATAACTTACATAAATGAGTTCCCCAAATGATTATTATCCAATAAAAATGCTATATTTATTCATTCTTAGTGAAAAAGAGTTATGTGGTTCAAGTTTACTAGTTGTATTGTAACTTAAGCATTGTTCTAAATTTCCTATTTTATATTTGTTAATGTATGTACATATCAGAACTGATTTCAGTGACCTTCTTCCAGTATGAAAAGGGAAAGTTACTTAAGTCAGAGTTTGGAAAACCCAGTGCATCTGAAAAAGAAAACATTTGTAAAGTGGGGAAAAAAAACTTTAAATTTCCATTCAATATATTGGACATAAGGTAGGGGATCTTCTGGTACTATTCTACATTTTTACTGCTATATGTATGTAATATACTTTGCTGGAATGTTTTTCTAATCAACTGTTCAGGTCTTAGTTCTTTAACGTGTTAGTTCATATACATTTTATTATTGGCATTGTAACTGCAATGTTTATTATTGCAATTCATATTTAAAGGTAAAATAATTGGCACTACAAATATATCATTTTCATTTCATTACCTTAAGACCTGTAAGAATCTGTTCACGTGGCGCTACTTCTAATGATAAAATGAATTAACACAGACTGAAAATTATAAGTGCATTATTGGATTTCATTACTTTCCTTTACACATGAACTATGTTTATCGTATTTATAAAATGCATTTCCTAAACTAAATTCCTCTATGTAATTCACAGTGAAAAAGATGATTTACTTTCACAAAATTAATATTTGGCTTCCCAAGGCAAACAAAATAATGCATAGTTCATATCCAAGAAACATGGGATGCTGGTCTGTTACTGGTCTGTTTTGCATACAGAGAGTATTCCAACTTTGTTGCTTTAAATAGTATACAATCTAATGCAAAGGAGAGTATACACTTAATTAACTGATTAAAATAGCTTTACTTCTTGAAGATTATTCTACAAAGTTCCCTAATTTAAATACGTTCATAGGAGTAATGAACTTTAACACATGCATATAAATAGATGGATTCTATTCCAATAACTTTTTTTAATAGATTTAAAACAGAAAATATTTGTGAGTATTGCCTTTTTCTAGTCAATATCCACCTGGATATTCCCAAATTATTTATTAACTGATGAACTCTTTCAACCTCTTGAAAAGTTGCTCATAATTACTTAATAAAATTAGATCAAAGAAAATGAGATCTCCTATTGCAGAAGCTATTAATATAAAAATTGTTTATTTCTTTGGTGTACATAGCACCAATCTAAACTATATATGTAAGACATACATACATACATATATACATATATATATACATATACATATACATACACATACATATATACATACATACATGCACATATATACATACATACATACATGTACATACATACAAACATACATGCACATATATACATACATACATACATGTACATACATACAAACATACATACCCACTAGGATGTAAGAACATATAATAAAACCAAAATGGCAACACAGTAGGCAATACAACTTTGCAGCCATAAAATCTTAAATTATCGCTGTGGTCAAAATAATATTGTTACCGAATAAATATGAATCAATTGTTCAGTTTTAAACACTTGTAAGAGTTAATGGCAGGTGAAATGTAATATTAGTAACCTACCATATTTGAGCTTCCAAAATAAAGAAATATTTTCTACTCTATTTTTCCATATGAATTAACTGTATCCACTAATGATATTACTGATAACATAGAATACAAACTGGCTTTAAAATACAGTTCTTCCGCAAAAGGATTTGACACAAGCAAAATTATATGGACAAGAATAGTTTAAGCCTACAAAAGAAGGTACGTGGTAAAAATATTAATAAGGAATTATGTATTTTCCTAATCTTATGTTAAATAAACTAAGTTTATTGTTATTTTAAACTATTACTGTATTTAAGAGAAACTTCTTAATACAATAGCTTTCTTCTAGTTCATTATGTACAAGTATGAAAGTGCATGAACTCAAAAGACTGAAAGACAAAAATATTAAATATTATATATTAATATAAACTTTTATCAAAGTTTTAAAAACATATTTATCCTAAGATGAATAAGCTTTAAAAATATTTATGAAATATAATTAATTAATATAATTAATTTCCAAGTTCTCTTTAAGCATAATTTGAAAATAATTTGCTATCCTCCCTGTCTAATTTTAACCTAAAAATACAGTGCATTTTAATAAATATTACAAAATAATCAAAAGTTCAATTTGGATCTCTTCTGAAAATCTTTTCAAATAAATTTCTTGACCTCTTTGTTGGTATTCATTTACAATGTTTTACAAGCTTCCTCTTTTCTTTAAGCAATTAGTTTGGCAATGTTTTATTTCAAAATAAATAATCAGACTAAATAATCAACTCATTTTCTCCTCCCCAGGCTTCAGTAAGTGTGAATGAAATTAGAATAATACTGTTCATAAAATATCAGATCCCAGATGATTGCTATAAGAAATAACAATAACAAAACTACATAGCCATCCTGCTAATATAAAGAAATGCACTTGCTCTAAAAAAAAATCATTTCTGTCATAAATTTTGCATTGCAGCCACAAAATGGAGAACAATCTGGACAATTTATTGGCATATTGGCAGGAGATGATAAGGCAAAAAAAACAACAACAGCTAGCAGCTGGTGCAGTGAGATGGGCTGATAACATTGATATGGGGGTCTCCCACACAAATCACCACCTCTCCTATCACTGCTTTTTATCAAAGTAGGATTACAATAAAAGCTTACAAGAGAAGGCTTTTTATTCTTTTTTTTTTTTTTAGGAAGTCAAAAATATAGACTTGGGGGGAAAAAAGAGAGAAATCTGAATGTTTGGACAAAACATGGGACAAAATACATAATTTATCACTGTATTATCACGAAATCCAGGCAGTCTAATCAAGGAGCCCTGAGTGACTATTTTTTGCCTTATCATCCAAAGTGGTGGAAACGGAGAAGGAATTATCAGGCTTCTGCAGATTACTGGGCTGGAATTTTAATGGTAATAATCGGGTTTCTGATGCTATATCTTTTCTGCTTATCTTTCCCATTATCTACCCTTATCTGGCCAGTCATCAGAGCAAATTAATGGTGCTCTTTCAGCTTCGCTTTTTTATCACTGCCCAGAGAGCACCCAAGGGGAAAGAATAAGCAAAATATTAAAATACTGCATAAATCACATTTTTAGATAGCAGAAAACTGTATGAAGTCAAAGAGGGAAAATTGTGCCCAACAACCTTTTTGTCCTTTGAACTGACTGTCTTGGGAGTTTTTCTGACTTCCTTCTACCCTTCGTCATACAGCTTCTAAATTGTGCATGGTTTATCGGCAAGACTTCTTTGCCCACTGAGATTTCAGACTTAAAAATACTGCTTTACTCCTCCGGTAGCTTTCCTATTATTTTAGCTGTCAACTATGATGGTCACACTAGGGGTTGTTTCACTAGGAGGGATGGTGTGCATTTTCCCTCATGGTTCTGGAGAATTGCACATGGGCTAAATATTTAAATATATTCAGGAAATGATTATAGCGAGAGTTTAGGTGTGAGCAGGCAACACTGTTGAAGAAGAAAAATCTGCAGAATCCAGTCTCAGCCATAATGACTTTTTAGCGCTCTCTCTCTCTCCTACTAAATCCCTACAGATTCTCCAAAAATAAGAATTCCTCCTCCTCCAAAAATTTTTCTAGTTATTTTTAAAGAGAGAGTAAATTTGAGTAGTGGAAAATAGCACTCAAAGTTCTTGATAGTGTTAAACCCTAACGCTAGCCAAAGTATACTGCACAGCCCTAATGGCTCCATAGCGTTGGTGTTACATCTAGACAAGCATGCACATAAATATTTACATGCGTCAATAATAATAAACAGTGGATTTGGTTCCTTTAATTTAACACATCTTACTAAGGAAGAAAAAAGGTATAGAAACTGGCTTGGGATCTATCACAGTATTCAATAGCCTCAATTAGTGCAAAAGCCTTTATCTGACATTATAAGATGGGCATAAAAACATTTAACAGTTAAACTGGGAGATAACGAAGTATGAAAAAAAAATAGACTGAGATGGTCTTTGCATCATGCGACCAATTAATGTTAATTATTTATTAACAGCCAAGCCACCATTCACATTATGCAGTAGAAAGCTCATCCAGTCAGTAACATTCCTGGCTGAACAGTTTTTCCTTAGCAAAAGATGAAGCAAAGAGGATCAGAAGTTATTTCTAAAAGGCAAGGAGCCTTAACAAAGTGAAAGTTACAAAAATATTTTAAAGCTATGGAAGCAGTGTTTGCTAAAAAGAGAGTATCAGAAAGTTACACGGAGAAGCACCATTCTTTTTATGGTATTAATCCAGATTTTTCTGGGACAGTTTGCCCCTTGAGAAGTCTTATCCTTATCGCCAAATCTCTTTAATTCATATTCCGAGGCAGTTTTAAAAAAAAAAAAAAAAATCCCGATTCTGTGTGCTTTTTAAAACCAGAGAGCGAGAGAAAGGAATGGGTTAGGTCACGTGACAAGTCTCTTTGAAAGGCGTTTTGGATGAGAGGTTGGGATATTCAAAAGATTTTTGGCCACTGGTTTTTTTTTTCCCCTTTAGGAATTTTTTCTCCCTTTTTTGTAAATACGTAGTGTTAATTCCGGTTACTTGAAGAGACACCAAGCCCAAAACAAAACAAAAAGGAATCTCAGAGCTCAGAAAAGTTGAAGAAGTTGACATCATAAGTCTGTCCCAGGCTAGGGCGGGGAAAGCGAGAAGGGAAAGGATGCCAAAGGGTCTGCTTCTTATTCACCTGCTCCACCTCCCCGGGCCACCTCTATCCTAATAAAATCACGAGTGGGCGCTTGCTAAAACCTCCACGCGCGCCGCTTGCTTGCTTGCTTGCGAGCGACGGGAATTCGCTAGAATAAGTTTTGCAAAGAAGCAAAAAACAGTTTGGGGAGGAGGGTGCTGTTTCCCCATCCCACCCCTCCCAAAATAGTCCGGCCGTTGTTGCTGCTGCTCCTGCTTCGTGATGCCACCTTCTCCCCCCTCCCCATCCCCCAGGAATAACACGCGTGCCTTTAGCCTGGTGGCAAGGAACTCGCTGCGAGTGGAAAGGGGAAGAGGGAAGTGCAAGGAGAAATAGCACTCTGCATGCGCTCAGCTGGCTCTCTGGGCTGCTTTCCAGGGCGATTCATTTTCTTTTCTCGCCCAGCACTCGCCTCGGGACGGCTTGTTGGCAAATACCAGCCGCCCGCTTCCCAGAAAAGAGAAAAAAAGTTCTCTGAGCGTTAAAAGCCATTTACCCCTCTCCAGCCAGCCAGCCAGCCACTCCTAGGAGTGAAGTTTAATGCTAACTTTCCCAAATGCCCAGCCTGTCCAGGAACCCTTCAAAGCAAAAAGATCTTTAAAGAAAAAGGAGGATTTAAAACCATTTAAAAAAAAAAAAAAGAAGGGGGGGGAGGGGTGGAAGGAAGGTCCAAGCTCAGATCTCCAAAGAGAAAGAGCCCTTTCCAAACTCGACCCGGAGCGCTCGCACTTCAGCTGTTCTCTGTCCCCGCTCTCCTCCTCCTCCTCCTTCTTTGCCCCCCCCCCCCCCCCATCCCTTCCCCTCTCCTTGTTATTTTTAGCCAAGCCTTAGAAAGAAAGAAATCCCAGAAAAGCACCCTTGGGAAACATCCCGCAGCCCCCTTTCCTTGCCTCCCCCTCCGCCCCGCCGCTCTTGGAAAACTTACGTTTAATCTGTCGGGGTTTGCTCTGTTTCCTTCGGGACATGCTGCTCGCCGCCGGTGCTTTTCGTGCCGCCGACGCCCGACGCCCGACGCTCTTCGGGTGCTCAGGTGCACTGAAGGTGTGAAAAGGGGGTGCAAGGTAAGTAGGTGCGCGGCGGGCTGAGGGATCGGGGAGGGGGGGAGAGAGAGAGAGCGGAGCCAGAAAGGGGAAGAGAGACGGGGGAGAAGTGGAAGAGCGCAGGAGGAGGGAGACGGGCAGGCGAGCGAGGGAGGGAGCGCGCCGGGTTGCCCAGGCAAGGAGCGGAGATGACAGGAACAGAAGGAGCCGAGGAAAGGCTCGGCTCGGCTCGGGAGGGCGCGCGGGTGTGAGAGCGCGCGCGCGCGCGTATAGTGGGGGGGGGGGCGGTTGTGGGGGGCGTAGAGAAAGAGAGGGGGGGGGAAAGACAGAAGGAGCGTAGTGCGCGTGGTGTATGTTTGTGTGTGTGTGTGTGTGAAAAGAGAGAGGAGGGGGGAGAGTTTGGGAGTGGAGAGAAGGGCAGAAAAAAAGTGGAGGAGGAAGAGAGGGAGAGCAGCCAGAGGGTGAGGAGAAAGAAAAAAAAAAAAAGACAGGGGAGGGTAAAAAAAAGGAAGAGGCGAGAGTGAGAGAGAAAGAGAGAGCGCTTTGTGGCTCTTTTCCTCGCGGACTCCCTCTTGCTCCGCCGTGCCTTTCCCGGAACCGCCGCAGCCGCCTCCTCTCCCCGAGCTGCGCTTCCCGCGCAGCGCCAGCCTTGGGAGAGGGGTCTCGGGGCGCGCGCGAGGAACCTCCAAAGCGCGCCCCGCCGGAGCGGAGCACGGCCTATCTAGGGCAGCATCCCGTCTCCCGCAGGGGCCGACCGGTCGGCCCCGGCTCAGGAACTGCCAATCCGAAGCGCTCTACTTGGGGCTCTCGGATTTGGCGGGTGCCAGCCGTCGCGCCCCGCAGCTGTGCGGGGGCTGGGGATGGAGTGGGTGGCGGGGGAGCCGGGAGCAGCTCTGCTTGGGAGACGGGCGGCTGGAGCGGGGAGGAATGGCGAAAGGGCGAGCGAAGGGAGGAGGGGCTTGGCGAGGGGAAGGCGGCGGGGACGAGTTTGGTCCGAGAGCCCCCCCGGTGGGCCACGGGCTTCTCCCCAGAGCCCCAAGCTGAGAGTTTGAGGAGAGGGGCTTCCCCCGGGGGTCGTGCCTCAGCTGCCGCTCGGCGGGGCAAGGCGTCGTCCGGGCGCCCTTATTCTCCGTGGGCGGGGAGGGGGGGGCGCTTCCCCAGAAGTACGAAAGGATTGCAATACCGGAATGCACATAAAAGTCGGCTCCGCAAAAGAAATGCACGCTTGCAAATAGTTCTGCTGGAAAACTACCCAGAAATAGATTTGGGAGGGGGGGGGGAAGGAGGGGAGAAGAAAGAGAGATTAAAAAGTGCCTCCGAGCCTGTTTAGCGTTCACGTGTAATTGTTGTCAATACAGAAATAGAGGAAGAGCCATTAGAAAAAGAAAAAGAAGCCAAGCAACAAGCATATATGCGTTGGCATTCACAGGGCAGAGCCAAAACTGCTAAAAAATCATTTTGGGAGTCTCGTCTTCACGTTATTTATCCAGAAATACATCCCTCGATGATATGCGAATAAGCCACACCTACATCAAGAGGACCACTCAAGAATTTGTACTTGCCCTTGCAATCGCTTAATCTGTTTGGAACAACTTTATAAAAGAAGTGTTAGGTTGCCTAGCTGTACCAAAAAGTTACTTTTCAGGAATGACATTGTAATTCTTGAGATCACCTCAACGTGTAATTAATGCACCTAAACCGGTCCATGTTATACGGATGTAAAGCAAAAATACAGTAACCAATTCATGTGATTATTCTCCATGTATTATTTAGTAGAATTAGAAATATATTCAATTGTATTCTTACAGTATTAAGTATTTATTATACTTGTGCTTTACTGTAGGCTTGAATCTTATCTGTCCACCAATGATGGTATCACAAGGAAAGAAGCAAAAGGAAATGAAAGGGATACATTGTATAACTTTCGTGAAATTGCTCTTAGAAGATGCACTCATATATGTTGAAAGATGCTTGTTCTTATTATTTCTGTATCTTTACTTCTGCCCATAAACTTCACTATTTGCTTAGAGCTTCAAATAATCTAAGTGCATTTCCCAATGTAAAAAGTCAGGCTGTCCAAAAATATAGAATGCCAATAGTGTATAGATAAAACAGAAGAAGAAAAGGGGGCAGTAAGATTTATTACTTTGCTTTACTTGTTTGCTTTTCATGCAAAGGTGGATTTAGAAGAGGGTTTATGACATCTTCTCTGCATCTGAAAAGCTTTAGCTTTCTAAGAGGTTTATGACAAAATCCAGGTTCCAGATTTTCCATTCTGTAATAGGATAGCACAGAAGAACCATAGGTAAACTTTAGGGCTAGCTGCTAAGCTGTGAGAAGCTTCTCTTAATTATTTCATTTCATTTAAAAGATTTTTTTCCCATTGGAAGATAGTAATTTTAGTAGAGTTTTAGATTGCTAGTCAGTAGCTAGACTAGAATCTACAATTGGTAGCTCATGCTATGCAAATTTCAAATGTTAAAATTATTTGTTGTGCACAATCTGTCTAAAAGCTGTTGCTCAATTGTTAATATACATGAACCAGTTCTGTTTTTCATCAAGATTTATTTACTACTCCATTTTGGTACCTTAGAAGATGTGTTTAACTTGAGGATCATTAGCAAGCTTATGGTTATCCATTTTTAATAGATGCATTCTGAAATCACATGGGCAGTTTTCTGCTGTCAAATTGGATCTCTTTCTTCCTCACAAATTATAAGTGAAAGCATACTATTTTTATAAATTTAGCTTAACAGCCATACATACATGATTTCCAAAACAGTTGAAGTTTAAAGTCTTCATTTAAAAATGTTAAGATGAGAAAATGAAAAATTAAGCTAGCTATTAAAATAGAGTTCACTGAGTTCACTCCCTATAACACATTTTTAGCACTTTACATAAACAGACATGATGTATGTGACATACTGGTCCATTTGAAATTATATAACCATGCCATTGAGATGTCTTAAACATCACATCACCTTCTCTGATGATGTTGCTGATGCAGGCAATCCATACTATAAACAACTACATTTTCCAAATAGAATGCCTTATACTTTATGACTTAGGTATTTATTTACAGATTTGAACCTTTTCAATTGTGCCTTTGGGAGCAAAAGAAAACAATGTGTCAAGTATTTGTTTTGCTTTTTCTTTTCTTTTTGTACTAATTGTAAACTCAGTTGGTTCCTAGAACAGCTTACAAGGCATATGGTAGCTTTCATTGATGGACAGGAGCAGAGAACAAATCTCTCAACAGAGGTTATTCTAGAGTATTGACAACTATAGTAGCCACTAAGATTATAGTGAGTCAATTCCAATGGCAGCTGCCTTTTCATTAGAAAAATATATATTAAATATATTAATAAATATATTTCAGCTTTTTTAATTTCTGAAATTAATACAGTGCAATAAATGCATACATTTATTATTAATATTATTATTTATAAATGTTTAAGTTACTTTAAATAATAAGTTCAAAAATATTTGTTTAAATTATATAGAGAATGTTAATTTTCTGGCACAAGTTAATATTTATCATTCCAGAATGTACATAATATAAATATATCTATAATATTAAAAAAAAATAACTTCTGGCTATTGTTGAATTTATCTTTTGAAAATTCAGTGACAGAATGGCATTGTTTTTTCTTAGCTTTCTTACATCAGGTGCAATATAAGGGATAATATTCCACTCAAATGTGATTATTTTAACTTGCCTACCTAGAAATGAAGATGGGTTATTATTTGGGAAATACAATAAATATTATATGTAATAGAAATATGAAACATTTTGTATACAGTAGCAGAAAAATTACAAAATATAACATAGTTTCCTTTGGCTGCATGTTTCCCTAGCAATTGCATAAACACTAACAGACTTCATTGTTCAATCAGTAGAAAAAATCATGTAACATCAAAGTATTTTATTTGATATTAGCTCAAGGATTAAAATGGGGTTTTACTTTGTATTAATGGATTGGATACAATCCTCTTGTCTTACAGTATATTTAAAGAAATGAATTGAACATGTAAAAATAAATAAAATTATCAGGCAGTTAGGAAAAATATATTATAGTATTTTCTACTCACTTTGGTATTTCTGTCTTTCATAGACCCTTTTTATCCACACAATGTATTATAGCAATGTTAAAAATTAATGACTGATAAATTGATAAATACTCTATAATCAATATAAAAGAAATTCTAGCACAAAAAAAAAACATTTTAGTATACAGTTATATGATTTCTGCATATTACAACCCAATTAATACAGTAACTGGATATTTGAAATCCTACACTTATAAATAATAGATGTCTATCCAAAATGTTCATACCCAGTTCATTTCAAATTTACAACTGTCTAGGTTCTCTAGACAGGCAACATATTTTGTTTCTAATCATGTTCAAAATTGATTTCTGACTTTTAAGAGCATTAAGTGAAACGAGATCTCTTTTCACTTGATGTAATGATCCTACAATCATGCCCATATGATGAATTCTTTTTTTTTAGTTTTAAAATCTCATTAATAATCATAATCTTCATCTCCACACACCCCAAAACCTTTATACTTCTACCACCATTTTGATTTGGGTTCATTTAGACCCAGTTTATTTCAAAATAACTGTAACCTGAAAGGTTACCTTTTGGAAAAAGTTAAACATGGTTCTTCCTTTGCTGTTCAGTGGCCTTCTATACCATTGTGGCAACTTGATATACAGGCTTCAACTTCCCAAATTCTTCAGGCAACATGCTGGCAGAAGAATTCTGGGAGCTGAAGTCCATGCACCTTAAAAACTGATGAAATTCGAAAACACTGCCTTGATTATGACCTTTTCCTGTTTCATAAACTGGGGAAATATTTTTGACTGGCTCCATAACTAGCTGCAAGAACAGTTCCAATCAGTAGCAGTGGTATCTAGACATAAGAGTCTTGAATGTCTTGTGTTTATTTGTGTACATAACCAACTCTGGGTGGCCTACCAAAACATAATAGCACAATGTCATAATCCAAATCCTATATCCTTTTTGTACATTCTTTATGCTAAATCACACCATTTCTCAGATTTGACAACCTGCCATGGATGCCCATGACTGTTACTTCCAAGCAAAAAGCTGTTGTCAGAATTATATGTGGTATATTTCTCCTAAATGGAATACCTGGGGAAAAATTATGTAAAGGGTTCCAACAACCATTAGTTAGGAGCATCAGCATCACATTCAAAAAATGATTTCATACTACATGAACCTATTTTGTTCTATAACAAATTTATCATCTATCAGTTATGTATCTATCCAGTAATATTGTACTACTAACTAGAGCATACAAAACATTTGCTAGACCAATTCTCAAATACAGCTCATCTGTCTGGAACCCACATTGCATATTGGACATTAATACAATCGAAAGAGTCCAGAGATATTTCACAAAAAGTATCCTCCACTCCTCTACTCGCAACAGAATACCTTATGCCACCAGACTTGAAATTTTAGGCTTAGACAACTTAGAACTATGCTGCCTTCAATCCAACCAAAGCGTCGTTCATTATCTATTATCTATTGCAATGTCCTACCCAAATTATCTATTGCAATGTCCTATCCATCAGTGAGTACTTCAGCTTCAACCACAACAATACACAAGCACACAATAGATACAAACTCAAGGTAAACCACATCAAACTCAATTGTAGGAAATACAACTTCAGCAACAGAGTGGTAAGTGTTTGGAATACAGCACCTGACTCTGTGGTTTCTTCCCGAAACCCCAAAAACTTTAACCTTAGACTGTCTACTGTTGACCTCACCTCATTCCTAAGAAGTCTGTACGGGGCATGCATAAGTGCACCAATGTGCCTACAGTCCCTGTCCTAATGTTCCCTTTTATTCATATCCATTTCATGTATTCATAATATGGTTATACTTATATCTGTTATCTAATACATGCTTTACAAAAAATAATAAATAAATAAATAAAATAAAGTTCTCAAACAATTACTGTAATCTCTATGTAATACAATGAGAAACCTGGATTTTAGGATAGCATTAATATTAATCTCCCCCAAAAATCAAACAAACATTTAAAAAACAGTTAAAATCAACATCAAAATTTGATTATTTAAGACAACACTATCTCATATCTCACTCTCACTCTCACTATCCTGGTAGTAATTTCTTCTTACAGTTTCCTAAGGCTTAAGATTCAGTCCATCAGTTACAATTGTTATCTTTGCACAAAAACATCTGTCCACCTGTTCATCTCCAACCCACTAAGATGGGCACATATATGTATCACTAGTTATATTAGCATTGGTGTGTGTGACTATATCTGGATTTGGATCACTGTGACTAAAAAAAAATAATGTCAGTAGTGTACATAATTAGCTTAGGGTAAAATTAAAATGAAATGAACCATAACAGGAGTGCTGGTCTGGTGCATTACAAATTTATTTTCATTTGGAACCAACAAGTCTATATTGCAGTATATAAATGGATTTACTGTTAAGTGTGATAACAAGAAAATCAACAAAACTTTTGGCTGAAACTAATTCAACTATATCTCAAGACCAGTGGTGGGATTCAAAAAACTTTACTACCGGATCTGTGGGCATGGCTTGGTGGGCGTAGTGTGGCTTAGTGGGCGTGGCAGGAGATGGATACTATAAAATATCCATTCCAGTGGTGGGATTCAAATTTTTTTTACTATTGGTTCTGTGGGCGTGGCTTGGTGGGCATGGCAGGGGAAAGATACTGTAAAATCTCCAGTCAGAGGTGGTATTTGCCGGTTCTCTGAACTACTCAAAATTTCCACTACCGGTTCTCCAGAACTGGTCAGAACCTGCTGAATACCACCTCTGATCCATTTACTACCCTACTCCAGGGAAAGGATACTGTAAAATCTCAATTTCCTCCCTACCCCACTAACCTGCTTTCCATCTCTGTTCTCCTGTGCAGAGCAACAAAAGAAGACCCAGCTGATCAGCTGGGACTCAGGAGGCAGAGATTAGATAGTGTTGGGGCGGCCAGCCAGAGGTGGCATTAGGTAGTTCTCCAAACTACTCAAAATTTCCGCTACCAGTTCTCCATAATTGGTCAGAACCTGCTGAAAACCACCTCTACTCAAGACCCATAGAAAGAACAGTGACTTGCCATACTTCCGTGACAAACTATTTTTATGTATATTTAAGGTCTCTAGATATAGTTACAAAAGGCTCTGAAGACTCTAGTAATACTAGCCAAGTTCAACTGATTCATTCAGGCAGCTTACAGGTCGTCGTTGACTTACAACAGTTCATTTAGTGACCATTCAAAGTTACAACAGCACTGAAAAAAAGTGACTTATGACCGTTTTTCACTCTTATGACCTTTGCAGCATCCCCACAGTCATGTGATCAAAATTCAGATGCTTGGCAACTGATTCATGACAGTTGCAATATTTTGGGGTCATGCAATCATTTTCTCCTGACAAGCAAACCAATTGGGAAGCCAGGTTCATTTAACAACTGTGATACGAATTTAAACAAATGCAGTGATTCACTTAACAGCTGTGGCAAGATAGGTTGTATAATGGGGCAAAACTCAATAAATGTCTTACTTAGCAACCGAAAGTTTGGAATCAATTGTGATGGTAAGTCAAGGATCCCTGTATTTTTATCATACAGGTGAAAATCAAGTTGAGAAGCAGTAATAGTGGGTCCTAAAAATGGTGGACAGATAGTAAGATCCAAAATAGTCCAGTGGTCTGGTTCCAGAATAATCACTCAGGGAGTAGAAGGTTCAGAGAAAGCAATTATGGGAAAGAGGAACAATAAATTATATAACAAAGTAAGAGAGTTGGAAAGGACCTTGTAGGTCATCTAGTCCAACCCCTTGCTCAAGCAGGAGACCCTATACCACTTTAAGCAAATGTCTGTACAATCTCTTCTTAAAAACCTCCAGTGATGGAGCACCTACAACTTCTAATGGCAAGCCGTTCCACTGATTAATTGTTCCAACTATCCGGAAATGTTTCCTTATTATCTTTCTGTACCACCTCAGGAAGCTCAAACTGCCCAAGGAGCTGCTGATCCAGTTCTACAGAGGAATTATCGAATCTATCATCTGCACCTCTATTACTGTCTGGTTTGGTTCTGCAACCCAACAGGACAGGCACAGACTTCAGAGGATAATTAGGACTGCAGAAAAAACAATTACTACCAACCTGCCTTCCATCGAGGACCTGTATACTGCAAGAGTCAAAAAAAGGGCTGTGAAAATATTTACAGATCCCTCACATCCCGGACATAAACTATTTCAACTCCTTCCCTCAAAATGATGCTATAGAGCACTACACACCAAAACAACTAGACACAAGGACATTTTTTTCCCAAAAGCCATCACTCTGCAAAACATATAATTCCCTCAACACTGTTCAATTATTTACAAAGTCTGCATTACTATTACTATTAATCTTTTAATCACTCCTTATCACCCATCCCCTCCACTTGTGACTGTATGACTGTAACTTTGTCACTTGGATCCTTACGGTTTATATTGACTGTTTCCTAGTACGATTTGATTGCTTATTGTACCCTATGACTATCACTAAGTGTTGTACATTATGATTCTTGATGAATGTATCTTTTCTTTTATGTGTACTGAGAATATTTGCACCAAGACAAATTCCTTGTGCGTACAACCACACTTGGCCAATAAAGAATTCTATTCATTCTATTTTTAGGTTGGAATTTTCCTTGATTAGTTTCCATCAGGTCCTTTGGAGAATAGGTTGACCTTCCTTTGTGGCAGCCCCTCAAATATTCCTTCATATCTGAACAGAAGGTAAAATAAAAGACAAATAGCATTGGTCTGGGAGCCAACGTCAGACAATAATTATGAAAAATCAGTAATGTACCTCCTAACTTAGCTGTTCACCCAATCTAGCTCAGTTATCAAACTACTTTTAGTTTTTATTCATATGGTGCGAGGTATATCTAGTTTTGAAGAGAAGAAAATATCTGGGCCATGAGGCCAAATTTTTCAGTTAAATCATAATTATCTAGATTGATTCGTATGAGAAGCCATAAACTATAAAATGAAAATGGCTTGGTACACACAACAGTCTAATTCAATCACATGTGTGAATCTGGCATTTCTATCAGAGTGGTTAAGCCAGGTGTCAAACTCATAGCCTGCGGGCTGGATGTGTCACGTGCTGGCCACACCCACTCCTGGTTTAGTGAAGTGGAAAAAAAATCCTGAGACGTCACACGATACCGCCATGACAACATAAATTAACCCTAACCAATTTGAATTAGATATGATATTATGTGAGAATTACTATGAGGGATGAGGGAAAGACATGCTGCCTAAGAAATTATCAGAAAAGAAGGGAAAAGCTCTCAGTGGCTTAACAGATAGAAGCAAATAGGAAGGACCTACCGTAATGGATCAGGTGGCTCAAAGTGTCAACAAGAAATGTATATCTTCAGACTTTCAATGTAGTAGAATTAGCTTATCTAATTGTGTTTCATCTACTTTTGTTACCTCTTCCCCTTGATGTTTTATTATTTATTGGAAATTAATAGGTTTTGTTACTAGAAGTGGCAACTTGTATCTCCAAGTTCTCCTCTCAACCTTAAATTCTCCATGGTGAGGGCTACTATATTTGGGCTTCTGCATGAGCTTTAGATGGCAACAAAGAGACACAGAAACTCATAACACTTTGTGACACCTAATAATTTATGCAGTTTGCGTATGTTAGATCATGGATTCTCAAAGAAAGTTTTGTTATCCTAAGAAAATGTTGCAATATCCATCTACAATAGAATAATACCTGTGTAAGACAAACTTTTAAATAAAAATGCAAAGGATGGAAATATTGAAGTCAGATGTATCAACATATTGATATAAGCAACTTTTTTTTTATCAGAGTTTGCTCTCTGATTAAATGCATCACAAACTGCTTTGCATTACCACCCACAGACATTGGAAAATGCACTGAAAAATGCTTCTTTTAAAGCTTTTCATAATTCCCTTGAATAAAATGAGTAGAGTATTTCAATTTATGTTGATGAAATATTGCTTTTGAAGGTTACTAGTATACTATCTCTGTTACATAACCTTGACTAAACCATCTATAAAATTAATTTCATTATATCCAATGGTTAACTATAAGACCCCTAGACTGCTATTGTCAAATAAATACTTCCTAGAATCTTTTAAACATTTCACCAGTGTCAAAATACTACTACTACTTCCTGCTAAATTCTCTGCCCCATTAAGTTTACAATAATTTATGGTATCTGCCTTTCATTACATTTTTATTTAAGGGACTGTATAACATTTAGCCTCAAACTGGTGTGGCTGTGATGCTAAATATAGGCTGAGTTCATGTTGCACAGTGAACCATTCATATAGCCCCTGGGGATGATTTGTTTTAGGACATTGCACAACCCCTAAAACTGAACAAACCATTGTTAGTTCACCATGGATAAGCACATACATACCTGTATTGAAATAATAGATAACAAATTTACTTCACTTTGAAATCTATACAGAGATAAGAGTTTTCATATAGCTAAAGGAAGCTAACTGAAATTATTTACAGTATTTTATCTTCCAGCTTAGAAGAACATACCTGGTTCGATCACAAAGTTTTTCCTAGAATGTCTTTGCAGTTAAATCTCAACATTCATTCACTCATTTATTCATTTTGTTCCTTCTGCTAGCAGACTTGACAAAAATTCCTGACTGCATAGAAGAAACTTCTTTGCCTTCTGACCTCCCTTTATATATCAAAGTTTTTGGAATGCTACATGGTGTAGTCCTTTAAGCATCTCCCAGAGATCAATGAGATGCAGCCTCATTGTCCATTAATTAACCTCTTGTTCAGCATAATAGATCCTATAGGCTCCTAAGGCAGCAGCAGCTGCTCTTCGATTCAACTTTTTGATCCCAACAAGGAAATCAGAATGGATTAATGGATTTGTTGATATTCTCACTGAGTTCTTACAAACAGTGTAAGCTCCTTTGGAAGCTGGAACAGCATAAAAGGTGGAGAAAAGACTAACGGTACTAAATTTAGGCTTTTAAAATCATGGTTTGTTAAACAATTAATAGTTCACACACAACACAGCAGCAGATGTTAATGATTAGCATTCAATGTGAATTAGGTCAATTAGGTCATGATGTTAAGATTATCAAGTTGATCTCCCATCTCCTTAAAATAATTAATGTATCACAGAAATGTGTTTTACATAAGCAGCAATTTCATATAGCATTTTTAGTGTTGGTATTAGATGTGGATATCCTAATATTCATCAGATCTGCATGGAACAGGAAAATAAACCCTTTCAACTTCAGTTATGATCCTGCTGTAAACTCTGAATATTTATACTGGAAAAAAGGCTGAAAAAACTAAAAGAAGAAGCAGAGTTAGTCATGTCCAACTCTAGGACACAGTTCTCATCTCTCTTTCTGATTGAGGGAGCCAGCATTGTTTAAAGACAATTTCCATGGTCATGTAGCCAGCATGGTTATATCATCTATTCACATTTGCATGATTGTGAACTGCTAGGTGAGTAGGAGCTGGACAAGTAATGGGAATTAAGCCCATTACTCAGGTCTCAAACTTAGGCTGTGAGTCTCCAGCTGACAAGCTCAACCTCTTTAACCACTGAGCCAACATATCCCCTATGTACAGGTGGTCCTCACTTAATGACTGATAAGTTTAGCAACCATTCAAAATTACGATGGACCCTCCCACACAAAGGTATTATGACCTGGTTCCTAAGTTATAATGGCTACATGCCCACACACGCAAACACATATATAGTCATACAACTGCATTTTGAGTGCTTGGCAACCTACTCACTTTTCCAGATGGTACAGCATTCCACAGTCTCATGACCATAATTTACATTTTTTTTTTTGCCAGTTTCCAGCCTGTTTGGTTGCTTTCCAGCAAAAAATGGCAATAGGAATTCATGGATTCACTTAACAACTACCTCATTTGCTTAATGACCACCACAAAAAAAGTCATAAAATCAGTTCCAGTCATGTGGATGCCTGGATTTACGACCGCCATGAGTTATGAAAACATTCCAGGCCCTCTTAAAGTCATAAGTCAAAGACTATGTGCATAGGCGTTTGCATAACAGAAAGAAAAAAGCTTGAACTAAAAATATAGACACTGAAGCTGTCCTGTTTTTTAAAAAATCTCTAAGAAATGAATGTGTGGTATCCAGAATTAGTATTCTATTAACCAGTGAATAGCTTAAAATGCATGTTCAATCAATCCTAACTTAGAAATATACATTTTCTTTTTTCAGTGCCCAGTATATGTGATTCATATGTCCTTGAACCAAAAAGAAAAAATATAAGTTCATTGTGTGTAGCCTTCATTGTTCCTACACATCCCACAGATTTTCATAATCTAGCAAGGGCAAACTGTTCACATAAACTCTTTTTGCCTACTTTTCTATTAAGTTCTATCCTGCTTACTGGCATTTTATATTGTAAATTTTAATTTGCTGATATTTGAAAACTACAAGTAGGACAAAAGAGAAAGATGCCAAATAAAGAACACTTTATAACAAATAAAAATCAATCACCCTGTTCTAGAGTTCGGGATGCCTCAGAATGGCACATAGCAGCTCATGTCTTTATGATTAGGATTCCTTCAGCACCTACAGATTTTTTTTTCATCCTGTCTGCCCCATACTGATCTATAGTGTTAATATAAATACAGATGCTTATAAACCTGGAAATGTGCACATTTGATGCCGTCAGTATGCACAAATTTCCTTTCCTTCAAATCAGTATGTACAATTCCTAATGATTATTCATATTTGTCAGTCAGCACCAGAGGTGGAATTCTACCAGTTCTCACCTATTCTCTAGAACTGGTTGTTAAGATTCTAAGCAGTTCAGAGAACTGGTTGTTAGAATAAATTACTGGCCTAATCCTATAAGGAAGGCAGGAAGGAAACATTCTGGTGTTGCTTACAGAAACTGCTTCTCCATTAACCCTTATTACATTCTTGGAAGGACTAGACTTCCTGTCTCAGGAACTTCTCTGGAGTTTTTTTTCCCCCTCCTTTGCTGGTATTTTGCTCGTGTGGAGTGACCATTCAAAGTTACAATGGCACTGAAAAAAGTGACTTATGACCATTTTTCACACTTACGACTGTTGCAGCATCCTCACAGTCATGAGAGGCCAGGCGAGGAGATGCATGCCTCGATGTGAGTGATATTGAATTGGCTACACCCAGCCAATAACATGACCACCAAGCCATGTCCACCCAGTCACATGGCTACCAAGCCACGCCCACCACCGGTTGTTAAAGAATTTGAATCCCACCCCTGGTCAGCACAATTTCCTTTCCTTCAAATCAGTGTGTACAATTCCTAATGATTATTCATATCTGTCAGTCAACACCAGGGGTGGGATTCTACCAGTTCGCACATATATTGACTATTTTTTATGGAATACTTAAAACAGATTTCTATTTCTTAAAATATAGTAGAAATGGATTACCAACCACACTAATAAATTAAAGTATATGATGTTTGCCAATATTTCAATAATAAAGTTATAAAAAAAATTTCATGGCAGGTGGCAATCCTAGCCAATCTCATTTGATCTCAAGAAACTAATGGTCAGACCTTGGGGGTGTTTGAGTAGGATTTGAACTCAAAGAAGACTTTACCTTTGATATTATTTTGTTGAAGGGATGAAGCTCAGTTGTGCAGAGCGTCTCAGATCCAATCCCTGGGAACTCAAAGTAAAATTGGAAAAATGCCTTTTTGAAAACTTGGACATCTGTATCATAGAACTGTAGCTCAATTTGGTATAAAGATATGTATCCATGAGCTTTGCAATTATCAAAGCAGTGGTGGGATTCAAATTTTTTTGCTACCGGTTCTGTGGACATGGCTTGGTGGGCATGGCAGGGGAAGAATACTGTAAAATTTACAATCAGAGGTGATATTTGCCGGTTCTCTGGTACTCAAAATTTCTGCTAGCGGTTCTCCAGAACTGGTCAGAACCTGCTGAATACCACCTCTGCTTCAAAGGTAACAAGAAGAAATGATAAGATATCATCAGCTCTTTGAACTATTACCATCGAGAAGGAGATTTAGGGTATTAAGAACAAGGACGACCAGATTTAAGAACAGTTTTTATCCAAGTGCAGTTTTGAGTTTGAATGCAGGGTCATAAGATTTATGTGGAAGTGAATGGCTGAGAGTAATGGGGTTTTACATTTTTAAATTGCATAGAGATTATTGTATGGTCAGTTGTGTTTCGTTTTAATTTATTTTTTTTTCTTTTAGTGGTGTTTGTCCAGTTTTACTTGTGGAAGAGCACCTCATTTCGTTGTACCCGCTTGCGAGTGTAATGACAAATAAACTCTTATGTCTTATGTCTTAAGCAATATAGGTAGTCTTAAATGTGTGACCACAATTAGGATAAAACTTCCATCATTAAGCAATGTGGTTATGACTGTGTCCAATTTTACAACCTTTTTGCTGCAGTTACTAAGTGAATCATGTAGTTGTTGAGTGAATCCAGCTTGTCTCATTGATTTTTCTTTTCAGAAACCTCCTGGTAAGATCACAAATGGGAATTACATGGTTGCAACCTTCATAAATACATCCTGGTAGCTAGGCGCCTATTTTTTATTTTTTTTTTATCACATAACCTCAGGGATTTTGCAACAGGTGTAAGACCAGTTTAAAATCACTTTTTTCAACACTGCCATAAGTTTGAACACTTGCTAAATATAGAATACCAAACCATAGAGTTGGAAGGAACCTTGGAGATATTCTAGTTAAACCCCTTCTCAACCAGGAGACCATTTCAGACAAGGAGTTATCCAGTCTCTTCTGAAGGCAAGCCATTCCATTGGTTAATTGCTCTAAAAAAAATTTCCTTAGTTCTAGGTTGCTTCTCTCTGTGGTTATCTTCCAGTCATTACTTCTTGCCTTGTCTTCTGGTGCTTTGGAAAATAGGTGGACCCCCTCTTTTTTGTGGCAGCTCCTCAAACATGGGAACACTACTATCATGTCACTCCTTGTCTTTCTTTTCACTAGACTAGATATACCTAATTACTGCAACGACTCTTCGTATGTTTTGGTCTCCAGACCCTTAATCATCTTAGTTGCTGTTCTCTGCACTCTTTCCAATTCATTCTTATGAATGGTCATAAGTCAAGAACTATCTGTAAGATTTCTTTATCTGACAAACAGTAGATTCTCAGACATAATTCTGAAAATATTAGGGCCAAATAGATGTCATTCATGGACATTGGCCTCTATCTAGAGACATGTGGGTTATACAGAGCTCCACTGCATAAAGTAATGATCAATTACTTGTCAAACTTGTTCTATATTTAAAGGGCCAGTTTTGCACTTAAGAGGCACAAACAAATAAGACATTAACAATGGAAAACCAACCATATTTGTAATACATAGTTTCTTCTACCAATTAAGAGATAAATAGGCAAGGATAACGATGGTTTATCAAGCTTGAAAGATATGCTCACTATTGATAAGAAAGGATCTGCATACCAAAAGCTATCTGTAATGCAAAGTTAAACAGAATGTGGACCAAAGGTTTCTAAAATGATGGTATATCAGCACAGGTTCTTCTTCAGGATAATCATGAACCAAGGCTTGTAGAGAACCTATTATTGCCACATCAAGCACAGAATTCAGAAGCAGTTTCCATGTGGAAACAAAAGTGCTTTTGTTCTTTTCTTTTACCAGAGTAGTCAGTTTTGCCATTTCAGCCAAGTCCATCAACTTCTGCTTCCATTCTTCTGATAGGTATTCCTGTACATTTCATAAAATCTATTAGGAAGGATATTCCTGAGGGACTGTTGTTATGACATTAGTATGTTGCCAGCCTCCTTTGGAACAATGTCTTACAGGAAACCTTCTAAATCCTGGCTTTTCAGAAGGCCTTCAGGGTTTGATACAGGGTTGGTACCCTACTTGAAATAATTGATTGTTGTTATCATGACTATTTGCCTTAGTATTTTAAGGTACAAAAAGATTTCTTGTCATTGTTCATTTGGGAGTATGTTTCACAATTAAGATTTGTAAGCTGTTTATAGCCTTTTTGCATCAGGAGTCTAGAACCAGGATAGAGTTCAAAAATACTACAAGTTTATTTCATGCTACCTGTACACAACAATATGAACTTCTAATGATCATGATGAATTGGTGCCAAATAAGAGTCAGCGGACTTCAAGAGGGCAGTTGGATTTAGGCCTGTTATAGAGACTCCAAACTGATTATGTGTTCGACCCCGCCCTCTGGCTCCATCTGGTCATCACCTACATTTTGGAACTGAGTGGCGTATACATTGCAGAAATAAATGCATAAATTTCAATAGCATGAGTACATGTGCAGTTTTTTCAATAGCGTTTATTCTATAGGTTTTGCTCTATGGTATGACCCCAGCAAACTGTATAAGAATTCATTGATGATCCTTAATTTTATTGGCACCTTTAATATTGGCATAGACTTCTATAAAAGCAGATGGATAGATAAGTCACGGCATAAATGGAGGACAGTAAATGTACATAAATTTCAACAAAAGAGCCTAGTCTCTGATATAAGAAATGCTGAAAAGGCATCAGAATGATTTTTCTGATCTTACTGGTAGAAATAATACTGACAGGTGCAAGAACACTATAAATACTGGGAAAGTAAAATGAAATATTTCTTTTTGCAGCAGGAAAAATATCAACAGGGAAGGGAGATACAACACAGAGTCAACAAAGAAGATTATAAAATCACTCCAGAAAACAACAGGAGGGAGGATATAAAAATGGTTGAGTAAGAAATCCCTTACTTGGGGGGATAAATGCAAGCATTAATAACATAAAAATTCTTTAGCCAGGTTATCCTAAAAATTAAAGAAATAAGAATTTTATTGTGTTTTGGTAGCCATCCTTAAATTGATTTATTGGACTGAGGAAGGAACCCAATTCAGATATTACAATGGCTATAATTATTGACAGATGTTATTTGTGTGAAGGTAGATATTATTTTAAGCTGCTGGTTCTTATGTACTCTTAATATTATTCTGAAATGTTTATTATTTTGCCATTTAACTGATTATCAGAATTCACCTTTGAAAGTGCCCTGAAAAGTAGCCTTTCATTTAAAACCTACTTAAATAAATAAATAAAAGTCTTTTATAAACATCAAAAAAATGTTTGGGGGCTGCTGTAGAGAGAATAATGTATCTTCTTGCAGGATTACCCCATTTTATAGTCTCCATAAATAAAGAAAATCAGAAGGGAAGGTGATTATGATAGGAATAATTTAAAACATTAGATTTCTTTAAGCCAAACTTTCTTTATATACAAATTGGAATGCATTATTTATACTTATGTAATCAAAAATGAATGATTTATTCCTGAAGGGTTAGCATGATATGTCCCTGCCACAAGGAAATGACAAATGGAATCCATGTAGACATGCTTTGTGTTCCTACATTTAGGGAAATAGAAGTAGCTTTCCATAGAAGAAATGTAGCTAGTTTGTGGAAACAATTGCTTTCAGAATCTGAAGGACAATGAAACAGTGATTTATTCCATAGGGACAGATGTGTCCAGGAAAATGAAGGACATTACATATGGTGCTAATTTTATTTAACTTAGCACCAGTTCTCAAAAATCATCAGTATCTAATCCAACTGAACTCACAGGACCAATTTAGAAAGTTTGTTTGGGGCCAATTTAGTATATGGTTTTACTAACAAAATGTAAGATGCGTTCTGTTAACAATTGTCTTTTATCCTGCTGTTAACACTTTTAGAAAACTTACCAAGAGCTGCATCTATATAATGTGTTGTTTTAAAATTATTTCATCATGATATAATTATTTTAATTATATGTTTTAAATTTTTATTTTATATATTTTCTACAACTCTTAACCACTTGGAACATTTTTTGTAGGGATATTAAGGTACAAATCTTATAAGAGGAAAGGGGGAAATGATAAGTGTTGCTATTAAAAAAAAAACACCATTTAAACCATTTTTCAGAAGAAAAAAAACATTTTTCAGGAAGACTACTATTGTACAGCCTATTGTTGAACCTAACAAGTTATTAAGAAATAGGGTCTCCAGCACTGTGCAAACTTATCAAATATAGATTATATCAAATCTCAAAAAGATAGAAGGGATTATTAAAACATTACTTACACAGGTAATCTTTGACTTAACACTAATCATTTAGCAATCATTCAAAATTACATCAGCCCCCCAAAATGGTATTTATAACTTCAGTCAAAGTTCCAATGGTGAGGAAGCCCTAAGGGAGGCCAGGAGGTACTCCCAAAGACATTGAGGTTCTGTAATTGCATTTTGAATGCCTACAACTGTCCCATATTTACGGCTGTTTGCAGTGTCCCATGGTCAGGTGACACTGGCCATTTACGACAGTTTTTGATTTGATTGATTTGATTGATTGATTTGTCAAACATGTACAAATTAAAAAGTATATGTATGAACATAAACATGAACAAAGGAAGTAAATACAGATAAATGGGGACAGTAAGACAGGGACGGTAGCCATGCTGGTGCGCTTATGCACGCCCCCTTTAAGGACCTCTTAGGAATGGGATGAGGTCCACGGTAGACAGTTTGAGGTTGAAGCGGTGAGGGATTTAATCTATAACAACAGAGTTGGGTTTTTGTTGGAACCTGGAATTTATTTCAGTTCTCCAGCAAAAAAAAAAAATCCCCTTCTGGACAATGGATAACATAAACAACATAATAGGTAATGATAAACAGTGTAATGACCAGTGGTGGGATTCAAATTTTTTTACTACCAGTTCTATGCGTGTGACTTGGTGGGCATGGCAGGGGAAGGATATTTGGTATTTTCTGGTTCTCTGAACTACTCAAAATTTCTGCTACCGGTTCTCCAGAACTGGTCAGAACCTGCTGAATACCAGCTCTGGTAATGACCCTTCACAAAATGGGTAACGATAAAAAACCACAAAATGGTACTCCACAAAAAGGTAATAAAATCCAGTGCTCTAATGTGATGACCCACTTCATGATGGGTACAACTTACAACTGGATTCTGGATTCAATTATGGCCATAAGTCATAAGTCAAGGACTACTTGTGATTAATTTCCTTGTTATCTTGCAGTATTTTTGAAGGGCAGACATCCATAAAAAGAAATTCTCTGCACTGGAATATGACTGCACCAGGAAGAAAAGCAAAGGCAAGCAAAGAAGGATGGTCTCAGCCTTTAAGGATTCAGAATAAGTCAAAAACAGGAATTTGTAGTCAATCCCAATATTCTGAAGAGAGCCAAAGTACACAGCGTGTTTTGAAAAAAAAACACTCAGGCTCCAATCACAAAGCTGCACAAACTGATATTCCATAGAAAAGCAACCATACAGGAATACGTAACAAGTGGATGGCTGTAAATAACCAGTTAATTTTTACTGTGGAGAATGTATGCTTTGGGCAATTTAAAGCTACTGGAGTCTCATTACTGCCTTCTTTCCTGCAAATTTCTTGCTAAGAGTGTTATCCCAGATACCTATGAAAAGAAATGTACCAGCAAGTGAAAATTCTGATAAAAACCATTACAATTCATTTCTGACTTGTACACTTGAAGGTCACATGTCCCAATGACACCTTAAGGAAGCAAATCAGCCAAGGTTTCCTGAAAACTATTCAGTGAAAAGCAGCAAACACAGCCCACATGCACACAAATGCGCACACACAGACACACATTCACACATATACTATATATCCACAAAAACCTTAAGCAAACACAATTGCTGCATGTAGGAACAGTGAGTATATTTAATTTTGATTCATGAATTCAGTTTAAACCTTGTAAGAACATAAGGTATTTAAATTAGTAGAAGGTAAATCACAGCAACAAAACTGCAGGGTTTAATATTAAGATAAGTGACATGCATGAAGTCATTGTATTAAAATATTGTTTTCTTACTGTTTGGCACAGATGGTGCTGGTAATTAATACTGTGTTTTTAAAAACACAGGAAATTCCCTGGTTAGAAAAGATGTATACACTATGTAATAAGTAATTTTATTACAGAAATAATGATTCCTTGGTTGAATTTAGGGCACAAACAACTGGAAAATTAGAACAGCAACACCACTGAGGTAAAATCTTTAAAGGGCTATTTTTTTTAACATTAAGAGAAAAAGTTTCTGTGGTTTTCCTAGCAGATATTCCAAAGTTCCCTATATTTTCATTTGTTTTTTTTTCCCTTTTGGTTTGTTTGCTTTTTTATTTATTTAGCATCTAAAGTGAACTGTATGGTTTATAAGGTGATGCCTGGCCCATGGCCTTACAATAAAAAACATAGCAAAATGAAAAATAGACGAGGATTATGTAGGGGAAAATATAAAATTCAGATGCATTTTTAAAATCTATTTGGTTTTCATTAGAATAATCAGGATTAATCTCGGTGAATAAGGGGCTACTATTATAAGATATGAATGGAAGGGGGAAACAGAATGGTTCAGAAAGAGTTCGACAAAGAAGAATAATGTTGTGTCTATTTTAACTTGTATAAGGTAGGCAAAGGTGGAAGACACAATACGCAGTATTAAAAATTGAGATCAAAGCACCAACAATTTGAGATATGCAGAAGACACCTTTTTGATATCTATAATTAAAGAAAACGTAGAAGAATCCTAGTTTCATTACAAAAATAAAATGGTAGTGAAACTATTTGGTCAATAATAAATACCCAAAAGAACAATGTACATCAGTCCACATTTGTAGATAACATAGAGTTGATGGTAAAAAGCAGAGGTGGTATCCAGTAGGTTCTGACCAGCTCTGGAGAACCGGTAGTGGAAATTTTGAGAAGTTTGGAGAACTGGCATATACCACCTCTGACTGGAGATTTTACAGTATCCTTCCCCTGCCATGCCCACCAAGCCACTGCCCCACAACAGCATTCAGGTCTCAAGGTGATAACTAGGTAAAAATATTGTGCTTCACAAGATTTAAAGAAGCCGGGGTGGCACAGTGGTTAGAATGGAGTATTGCAGGCTAACTCTGTCCACAATTTAGAGTTCAGTTTTCCATCCTTCCATCCTTCTGTGCTGGTAGGAAAATTCTTTTTTCTTTTTCCAGTGCTGCAGTTTTTGAGAAGTCTTTTTTTTCTACAGAAACTCTTTCTCCCCATACTTCCTAGGTCATGGGTTCCAGCTGCCCTTTCCAAGCTCAAGATGGATTGATGGTTTACAAGACATAAATAGCACTAGTTTTTGTGTATGCCCAACAATTGCATACAATGTGAATTGCAGGCCAGAGTCCAAGAAATATCCCCATGTGTTTGGTCACAAGGGGGGTGGGGGTTGTTATTTTTGTTTATTATTGTTGTTATTTTAACTACAAAATCAAAACAGAATTTTCACTGAAGTCTAGATAAAATGCACAAATGTTATTGGACCAATTACATCACAATAGGATTCTGTGGCAGAAGACAGAAGGGCAGAGCTGAAGGGCAGAGTTAAACATGTCGTCAGTTTGGAATCCTTGTGTTGCCACAAGAGATCCAAGTCCAACCCCCCCCCCCCATTTGAATTCTGTTGGTTCTTATCTAGCACCAATTTAGTGCTGATCATTAGTTGACACAGATTCTTGTGTATAGGCTTGCACAATAAATCTTTCTGAACAACAACTCAACCTATGGTCCTGATCTTCTGCACCTGACAGTTTCTTTTATTTAAGAATTTCATTCAACAGGTAAGGAGGAAACAAGTAAGTCTCCAATGTCTCATCTGTGTTTCAGATTTTACACGGTGTTCAGTGGTAAATATGGTTTTCCGGCCCTCGTACTAGTTGTTTGATCCTCTTTGCAGTACTAACTAGTATTGACAGTTGATTCTCAGACCTGACTTGGCCAAATTCACATCTTTATTGCTGACAAAAATAAACATAAATATAAGACTTCCCCTTAACATAGAAGGAATTCAAAACTTTTTGTATGCTAGAGGAAATCCTTTTTTTCCTTCCATATTTCTGAGCGAATTGGCACTTGATAGCTGAGGAAGGAGCTAGGGAATGTTTAATAATGTTTTTCTCTAGCCTGCAAACTGCTAGTTCCAGTTTCAACATTATCAGCCTTTACAATGTGATAGTGATACATTAAATATGAAGGCTCCTGAAGTCAAGCTTGACTTTTTAAAAATAATTCTATTAAATTAAAAACTAACACAAAATTAACACAAACAAAGCTAAAGGAAAAGTGTAGAAAAAAATAAAAAAGTAGGAAAGGGAAGGGAAGGGAGGGAAAAAGATAATGAAGACAATACTAAAGAAGTGACTTTCAACCTTCATTACACAGAACACAAGCAATTATGCTAACTTTGCACCCTCTTTTAAAGCTACAAATACAACACTCCCCTTCTCTCCATAGCCTAACTTTTACCTGTATGCACCAGTGTTTGGATTCAAATTTTGTTACTACCAGTTCTGTAGGCGTGGCTTGGTGGATGTGGCAGGGGAAAGATACTGTAAAATCTTCAGTCAGAGGTGGGATTAGCCGATTCTCCAAACTACTCAAAATTTCCACTACCAGTTCTCCAGAACTGGTCAGAACCTGCTGAATACCATCACTGGTATGCACTCTGGAAATCATTCTTTTCAATTCTGGTTCAGTCAAAAAAATATCTCAGGAGTTACCAAAAATATAAAACAAATACTTTATCCTTGATCAAATAGTCCAACCTTATGTCCCATCTTTTTGCTCTGCACAATCTTTCCTTTTAAATCCTTCCTATGGCAATTCAGATTTTGATCTTTCATCACACTGATGTTAAGAAAACTCTTGAAAGCTCTCACTAGCATAGTTTGTAAATCACTTAAAGAGGCATTGTCCAGGATTTCTCGTCAGAGTTGTTCTGTGTCCAGATCCTTTTTTCATTTGTCTTTGATATAACAGTTTTAAAAATTGAGTTAAAATTGAGGTCATACATGGTAGCTCTAAGAACCTCAGCCATACAATCAGTGGTACTAAATAATACAGAGTTTGCTATTGGAGGACGAGGATGTTCCATATTTAAACACCATCCTTAAAATCTGAAAAATACAATTTATTGTGAAATACAATGGTCTCTTATCATTGGTATACTTTATCGCCAATGTGATTTTATCCGACAGTAGAGCTTATGGGAAAATCTAATATCCTATACAAGTGGCTGGAATGAGCCAAAATAATGGCATCAGCCAAAAAGAATATAAGGTTTTCTCAGAGTTCAAACTGGATACTTGATTTGCTTTCTGTAACAATCTCCTCTGCAAGATAGCAATCAGACCCTTTAATATTTCAGCATATATTCAGCTGTGAATGAAATCGTTCTGCATTCTAAATATTTCATCTGATATTCTGCTAGTAATCACGGCGCTAGACTGATCTACTCAAAAGACAGCACAAGTAACATTGAACTATATAGTCTATTTGTACATTAAACTCCTCTCACACCATAAAGACAAGTTTTCATTTAAGCTGGTCGAATTTGACATTCTTGGGCAGAATGCTTAAAAATAAAGAGCAACTGATAGGTAAAAAAATAATATGCATACAGAATTTAGACTGGTGTTGTACATGCAACTTCCATATGCATTTCTGAGTTACTTCTCAGATAGTATATATAGTATATTACAGAAATATCAGAATGAATTAATTAGGGATTATTTTATATTTTAAATTCCCTTTTCCTTTGAAAGTCATTTCATTCTAATACATTTCTAGGGTGGGCACAAGGTGACACATTATAAATACTCATGAGCTGGTTTTTACAGAAACGGACCTGATTTCTTTCTAGCTATGGATAGTTTTATTTTACAGAAATTGCTTTTCCAAGTACCTGCAGGAAATATTCCCATAATTTAAACAGCGTAATAGAGAATATGCTCAGCTCTGGGCATATTCAAAGGGTTACTTTTATTTTGAGTAGTGCCAAACAATGCTCAGTGCTCAGAGATGCTTTGAGAGGTAAGTATATTTTTGTCAGTATTATTTTAGAAAAGTTCTTTCCCCCTTTTTAAATTTAAAAGATTCAGAACATTGTACATTCTTTTCATTAATTTATTGACCAATGGGAAGTCTATAATTTGTCACATTTTGGCAATACAACTAATTTTTATGGCTGTTTTCCCTCTGTTGTCTTCGTTATACCTCTCTGGGGGGGAATCTACACCAGAATTAGTCCCATTAGGGAATGAAAAAAGAAATATCATCATAGTAATAGTTTAACATTCCAAGCATATTACATGTTATCAATTTGGATAAATACATTACTAATTTTTTTTAAAAAAACCTTCTTCTTCTAATAAAGGAGAATATTTGTAGCTCAGGATTGAAATGAGAAGTCCTTGGTGTTCTCTGATGATATTCTGATGATGTTACCTAGTTTGCATAATCAAACATCTGGAAGAAAACCACCAAGCTGGAGAGCACCAAGGACCCCTTTCTTCCACAAAATACTTAGAAATCCCAACATAGATTTGTAATTGTTGTGATATGTAAAAGTCTTCTTCTAAATTGACAAGTTCCTGTCACCATTCTGAAATTTACACTAGCTAACTTGATAAACCATTTATCAATCTTTCATTCTTGTCACAGACCAGTATAAAAAATAAAACATTAAAATAAAACAGTATATTGCAATTAATGGTGAGATCATGGATGGGTGCCCAAAGTCTGCCTGATTTTACAGACAGTATAGCAGAATTTAGCTCCTGTTCAAAGAAACTGCATCATTCTGATCTGATAGTAACAGCTGTACATAAAAGAGATCAGAATTTCCTGGATATTTTGTCAGGTATAAAATTAGGCTGTGCATCCTTATGGAGGGTATAACAGAACATGAGCTGTGTTTTAATGGCCCCTATCTACAAGGGCACAATCTCAGCTCAAACCTTTTACAAAAGTAATTAGAAAGAAGGACTTTTTCCATTGACTTCCAGAATTACACTGGAGAGAGAGTTACAATGTGATAGATAAACCATATGAGCAGTGAGTGTGGGGAAAAACCTGTCCTGGGGATATGGAAAGAGCGTTTTGATGCTCTCTAGGTCACATAGAAGAGTTAAGGTTAGGGAAGAACTCTTTTTCATATCCCATGTAAAGATCTCTGCAGCTAATGTGGGATACCATCATGTTAAACTATGGTGGCAAGAGCCCAATATAGGAATATATTACCAGCAAACTGGTTTTCCAAGGCTCAGTTCTTACACAATGTTTTTGGGAGCCTGTTTATTTAATGAACTTGTAAACACCAGTTACAAGAATAACTCTAGGTAGAGTGCACAATAATAAATTATTTAAAAAGAAGAAAAACATTTACAAGAGCAATTTAAAAAAACCTATAACAACCTATTTTGAGGAGGAAAATGGTTTATAACTTTCCATGGAGTTACAAATCACTCTGCCCCACTGAGCCAGATCTTGATAGACATGATAATATAATAATCTGTAGCTTAACATTTAGTTGTTTTCATTGTCCTATAACCCTATACAAGCAAAAACATATGCATACAGGGATTAGTAGGTATATGTTTAAATTTTTGGATATATATGATATACACAGATTGAACATGTGTATGTACTAGCTTTATCAACCCTATGTGATTCTATCTTCTATTGAATAATTTAGTGGTTCTATAGCCAATCAAATGCTTATTAATGTAATCAATGAATTAAAAGATAATTTGTATAAGTCTATAAAGTCAGATTGTAACTCGGCCTCTTTTTAGACTTCTTTATCTGTTTCTGATACCAAAACCTATGAATAAATCAATATGTGTTTCAATGAAATTGCCTATTGGTTTCCAGTTTAAATAAATCACTGGAGAATTCTCCAAGTCTGGGAGTTCTTTCTTTTCTGTAATAAAAGTTCTAATGTATCTGAGCTGTGCGTGTGAGATTTTTGCCAAATCAAACTAAGTGTTATGCTCAGGAGAAAGTGTCAGGATAATACTGACGCTATCATTATAAGAACCATAGTGATGCAGTAGTTAGAATGTAAATTGCAGGAGTTTCAATTCTGACCAGCTCAAGGTTGACTCGGTCTTCCATCCTTCTGAGGTTGGCAAAATGAGGATCCAGATTGTTGGGTATGTAAACCATTTGGAGAGGGTTGTAAAGTACTGTGAAGCAATATATGACTCTAAGTGCTATTGCTATTGCTGATTTACTGCCAAATTCAGGTGTGAACCTGCTAGTGTTCACAATAAAATAATGAAGAAGAATTCATTTCTGGGCTCAGGTTAACCCAATCTTTGGGACTGGGACAATCTCATTTCCCAACAAGTCAGATTTGTACCATTTTGAATACCTGCTTGCAAATTTTGGGGCAGGTAGCAGAGTTCTTCTGGCTCCAAGTTACATGAGCCACTCTTTCAGAGTTTCTAACATATACAGGGAAGGGAAGAAATAATAGTCTCTCATCCAATAGCAATAAGAATAAAATTAGCAATCAAGCTGATATGATTGCAGCAATAAATCATCTGTCTCCTTACATATTACCCTTATCATAGTTATTGGGTTGACTTGGCAGAAAACTAACACATGGCTTGCCACCAGAAGAATCTTTACTGCAGACAATAATGAAATTTCAAACATACAACAGTTGATGGCCCACTGCAAAGATGCCTGGGAATTTTATATATATTCCCAAGAGTTTAAATTTGAGGTTTCTTTCTCCCAGCTTCTGAATTAATAGATACTTGATGTTATCCTTTTGTGGGTTCAAAGTAGGATAAATGTGGTGAGTATGTACTTATATATTCTACATACATAACAACCTGGAAACCTAAGCACCTACCTTGCTAATCTCACTCTTTGTAGATCAATCTTAATAAGATATCAAAATGTGTCTGATTTAGTACAATGGCCAATATTTTGAGGTACAATCAGAAAGTTTTTTAATGTCATCACTGTGCAGATTTAAGCAAACAATTATTTCCACACAATGAGGATAATAATACTGGCCTGTTTCAAAATTCTAAAAAAGTTTGAAACAAGTAATATAAGTCCCATGTGGCTTGGTGCCTAAATATTTGCAAGACTGCTTTCTCCAATCAGTTCTACAATAAGTATGTCACCAAGAAAAGTTGCTTGAGAATTTCCACTTTCATGAGTTTGAAGGAGAGTGGTGCCCAAGGATAGCATTGGTCACAGATGGCCCCTATTTTGTGGAATAGGAAGTTATCCATCTCTCTTGTGGTTTTCCAGAAGGTGGTCAAGAAAAAAAAAACTTTTTGGGAGAGTGTTTAGGCATAGCTTAGTATAACACTGTCTTTGTTTTGTTAGTAGTTTTCTTAGTAAAATAGTATGGTTGTAATATTGCGTATTGTTGATTCTGTATACCATTTAGATGTTTTACTAATAATCTTAACTGCCAGGAATTATTGAAGATTGTTGGGTTCTAAAATTAATTAATTCATTTATGAATATTGGAAAGAATTGATTAATTATTGTTGTTTGTTTTCCACTAATAAAAACTAAAAGAATTTAGTCTGGTTAATATTCTTTCCAGAGGACTTTACTAATTGAGTAGATAACCTATTGCCAATGTGTTTGTCTGTGTGTGTCTGTCTATGTGTGTATTCATCCTTTAAATAGAAAAATGAGAAATCATAGAAACATTTGTCTGTTCCCATAAGACTGCAGATATATTTATTTTTCCTTAATTAATGTATAGAATATGCCTTTTCTTGTTGCAACCTTTGTTGTTCAGTGATGACACATCATCATGAAGATTTGTGTGTACATAATTTAAAATAAAATAAATGGAGATGTTTTTACATTACAGTGCTAGAAGTTACATTTGTCATGAATTGATCTGTGTACTGTATTTTGGATTTCAAACATGCAAGGGATGCAACTGTATTCTAAACCTCCTCTTGAGAATAATGATGTTAAGTTTTGAGCATGGGCGAGAAGGAATGGAGACAAGCCTCTGAACGGTGAACTTCAGCTCTTTATTTACATTGTGACTTCTTCAATTGCACAGCAGTAAAACCCGCCTTATATAGGCAAACCCTGTAATGTTTAACCAATAACGAGCTAGGAACGCTAGCTCTTATAACCAATAAGAACTCTCTGTTAAGGGCCAATCGGATTCCCTGGAACGGGCCAATCCGGTCCGGCCACTTAACAGCCAATCAGAAGTGCAGGGCCAGAACCCTGCACTTACTCCAAGCTCACACTTTATTAATCTTATTGCATACACAACACCCCTTCCCCCTGGCTTCTTATTTCAGGGCGCAGTTACATAGTCCCTTAGGTAGGACGGTTGTCTTTTTAGTCTCTTTGATTTTCGTTGTATCGGTTGGTTGCAATCAGGCTGAGTTAGATCGTTGTTTGGCAGTGGGGCTGTTTCTGGTTCAGAGTTCACTTCTACGTCGTTGCCCACATTTTCTGCAATTCCCTGAGGTGCAACCATTTCTCTCTCCGGCTCCGCTTCCTGAGTTTCTATTAAACCGTCATTTCCTTCGAACTGCTTTCCTAGGAATTCATCTTCTTCCGTACCTCCCTCCCGCTCAGTGTGGTCAAAGGGGATTTGCGGACTGGCCGCTGAAAGCCGCGATCGTAATTGGTCGATATGCCGTTTCCAAAGTTTATCGTCAAGGCATTGTACAAGGTAGGATCTGGGGCCGGTTACACGTACTACTGTCGCTTCCACCCACAACGGGTCGCCCGATAGGTTTTTAGCATATACCAAGTCTCCTACCTGGAAGGTACGACAGCTGCCGCTGGATCCTAGTGGTTTCTCCGGTTCATAAGCCGGGTGCAACCAGTCGAGGTGGGAGCGGAGCTTTTGTCCCATTAGCAGTTCAGCGGGAGTTTTGTTGGTGACGCTATGTGGGGTGATGTGTTGCAAGAAGAGGATTTGATTGACCTTGTCATCAATGTTGTCGCAGTCTACCTTTTGCAAGGTTTTCTTCACAAATTGGACCATGTGTTCTGCTCGGCCATTGGTCACAGGGTGCGCAGGCGAGGTGAGCACATGGCGGATGCCGCGGTCAGCGAGGTACTACTCGAACTCTAGTGCAGTAAATTGTGGGCTGTTATCGGATACCAGAATGTCTGGTAATCCGTGGGTTGCAAAGAGTCTTTTTAAAATTTTGATAACCGCCTCGGAGGTCGTAGTCGTCATGCGATGAATTTCAAGCCAATTCGAGTAGGCGTCGATGGTAAGCAGGAAAGTGTGGCCTTTGGTTGGCCCCGCGAAGTCCAGGTGAATTCAGGACCAGGGTCCACGTGGTGTCTCCCATTCAGTAGGCATGGTTTTGGTGGGGCGTTGCTGACTTCTTGGCATTTGGGACAAGCTTTAACCCACTGTTCGATTTGCTTGTCAATGCCCGGCCACCATGTGTAGCTTCGCGCAAGGGCTTTCATTCGCACGATGCCAGGGTGGCCATCGTGCAAAGTTCTCAGTAGCGCTTTTCGGAGCCATTCTGGGATAACGACTCTATCGCCCCAGATGACACAGCCTTTTTGGGAGAAGAGCTCGGTCTGTCAAGACTTGAATGGTGTGAAGTCATCTGATAACTGGTCCAATGGCCATCCGCGTTCTACCCAGCCTAGGACTCGTGCTAGGGTGTGGTCGCGTTTGCTTTCTCTCGCGATATCTCAGGTGGTCAGTGGCGGCAAGTTGAGTGCCTCGATTTGCAATGTGGTTACCGTTGGTGCCGGATCATCGAGAGTCTCTGGAAGTGGTGCTCGGCTCAATGCGTCGGCATGGGGAATGGCTTTCCCCGGACGGTATTGCAGCCGATAGTTATAAGCAGCTAAGAATTCTGACCATCGGGTCATCCTAGGGCATAATATGTAGGGAGTCGGCTTATCTCCGGCTATTATCACTAACAAAGGTTTGTGGTCAGTCACAATAGTAAAAACCCTACCATACATGTATTCGTGAAATCTTTTCACAGCTGAGACAATTGCGAGGGCTTCTTTATCAATTTGGCCATAGTTCCGCTCCATTTTTGAAAAAGTCTTTCAAAAATATGCAACAGGGGCTTCGTTCCCATTAGGCAGTACGTGGCTCAAAATGGTGCCCACCCCGAAAGGCGATGCATCACAGGTTATAACTAACGGCAAAGTCTCGTTATACTGCATGAGTACAGAGTCAGAAGTGAGCAGTTTGTTAACATTTCGGAACGCCTGTTCTTCACGGTAACTCCATAACCAATTTGCTTTTTTATCTAACAATTGGTGTAACGGTTCAGCGACAATTGCTTTGTGCGGTAACAATACATTATAAAAATTGATGAGGCCTAGGAACGCCTGGAGATCGGCCTTGTTTCGTGGCCTGGGAGCATTTTTGATCGCTTTTAATTTACCCTCGGTAGGGTAAATGCCCTGGCTATCAATCAGGTACCCTAAAAACTCAACACTGTCAGTACACAATTTACATTTGTTTTTTTTAACCTTAAGACTGGCCTCTTGGAATTTTTTTAGGACTAATTTTAACCGGTCCTGTAAGATTTTTTTTGTAGGGGCTGCAATTAATACATCGTCAAAATAGGGGACCACGCCCTTAATTCTTTGCAGTAACCTTTCCATAAGGCTCTGAAAAATCCCCGGGGCTACACTCACTCCGAATTGCAGCCGGGTACATTTAAAGGCACCTCGGTGCATCACAATAGTTTGGGCCTGTGCCATTTTTTCATCTACTGGTAATTGCTGATATTCCTGAGCTAAATCCAATTTAGCAAAAACTTTCCCGCCCCCCAGGGAATGAAGGAGGTGCTGCACCACCAGAACTGGATACGCGTTCTGCTGCAGGGTGTGGTTCAAAGTGGCCCGGTAGTCCCCACAAATTCGGATTGACCCGTCTGGCTTAATGGGTGTTACAATAGGGGTTTCCCAAGGGGAGTGATCGATGGGCTCCAACACCCCCTGAGTTATCAGTTTGTCGAGTTGTTCGTCGATTTTCGATTTTAAGGCAAACGGAACTCGATGGGGCTTTAGGCGAATGGGAGCTATTTTTGGATCTAAGCTGAATGAGATCAGGGTCCCCTTGTACTCACCTAAGCTGTCCGGGAAGACGTCCCTGAACTCATAGATAAGGTCTTCCTCCCAGTCACAGCCACCGACTCGGTTTACGCCAGCCACTTCAATGCCGAGTGGCACGAACCATTGGAGGCCCAGTAGGCTAGGCCTATCTCTATCGATGACTGTTAAAGGTAAGTACGCTGTGTGCTTCTTGAAGGAGACTCGGACTTGGCAGGAACCAACGACGGGGATTCGATTCCCCTGGTAGTCCTTGAGGATGAGTCGTTGGAAATGGAGATCCTGGCGTTGGATTGTGGGGATGAGTTGCTTGAGAGTCTTCCAAGACACCATCGAGAGGGACGATCCCGAGTCGACCTCCATGTGGCAAGGCTGGTTCTCGATGGCTACCGTGACTCGGATTTTCTTAGTGTCCAAGGCTGAGGCGTGACCGATAGTAATAGTATGGTGAGCCTCTTCTCTCTGCAAAGCTCGATTTCTGTAGGAGTAGTTTACTGGCTCTCGCCTTACAGGACGGTTTCCTGTCGATTGGTGATAGTTAGTCCCTTTTGAGGCCTGGCTGGGTCCTGGCAAGCTGCGGCAGACCCGTCCGATGTGGCCTCATTTCCCGCACTCATGGCAGAGTGCGTTGTGGAATTTGCATTCGGACCTGGAATGGTTGGCTCCACAGCCAGCGCAAGGGCGTAAGGGCTTCGGGCGAGGGTCCCGGTCAGACCGCAGTCAATGGACCCCTTCTTCATCGCTGTCTGACGACGAAGAGAGGTCCACGTGGTGCGTCGTCGCGAGCTGTCCTTCCAACTTGGATAAAGTGTCGCTTGTCAGTGGAGGTACCAGAGCGTGGTTTCAGCGTAGTTGTGCAGCCGACTTCCTGGTTGCTTCTGCTGCAGTAGCATCGGCGATGGCGTCGGCAAGGCTGATGTCGCCTTTCGCCATCAGCTTGCTTTGGACGCCTGGTGCATCTAGTCCCAGAACTATGCGATCTCTTAGTGCTTCTTCTAAATCGGCGAATCCGCAGAGGCCTCCCAGGTTTCGAAGGTCTGCTATGAAGTCGGCCACACTTTCTCCCTTTCACTGGCTCCTCTGATAAAACTCGTGGCATCTCACGAGCGTAGGTATGGTCGGGGCGTAGTGATCTCGTAAGAGAGGTTCAAGGTCGTCCCAATCCATGGCCTTCACTTCTCGAGGTTTGCCTAGTGCTTTAGCCATCTTAAATACGATTGGACCGCAATGCGTTAGGAACACCGCCCGTTTCTTTCCTGGTGTGGCGTCCTTTAAGTTGTTGGTTTCTAAGAACATTTGGAAGCGATCCATGTAGGACTCCCAGTCCTCCTGTGCTGGATCGAACGGAGCGGGTGATACGATGCCGCCGGACATGGTTCCGTTGTTGGCGTCGTCTGTCACGTGCTCGGTGTTCTTCGAAGTTTCGTTGGTTCAGATTTCTCCAAATCCCACCCTCGTCGCCAGTGTTAAGTTTTGAGCATGGGCGAGAAGGAATGGAGACAAGCCTCTGAACGGTGAACTTCAGCTCTTTATTTACATTGTGACTTCTTCAATTGCACAGCAGTAAAACCCGCCTTATATAGGCAAACCCTGTAACGTTTAACCAATAATGAGCTAGGAACGCTAGCTCTTATAACCAATAAGAACTCTCTGTTAAGGGCCAATCGGATTCCCTGGAACGGGCCAATCCGGTCTGGCCGCTTAACAGCCAATCAGAAGTGCAGGGCCAGAACCCTGCACTTACTCCAAGCTCACACTTTATTAATCTTATTGCATACACAACAAATGATGTTCTCAATTCTAAAAGGAACCTTGAAATAATCCTCCAGTTAACGTTACAAACATAGATATTTGTAATTCTCTCTCACATTTAAGGTTGTGATTAGCTCCCTTTTTCTTATATCTTTGCTCTATTCCTCATTTTATCTGATGTATTATAGCTTATTTTGACATTATTTTGCATCTGTTTTATTGATCTAATAAAGGTATTTCATTCATATGGAATTCAGTGCATATTCTCAGTAAACTCTGTTCCTTAATGTAAGAAGTAGTATGGATATTAATATGTTTTCCCCAGAAAAACTTGTCCTTCTTAGTGATCATGACAAGATTTCTCACTTTAATTTATTGAGATAAAGGTAGGCAGAGTTGGGACCTAAATAAAACCATTCAATATTTCTTCTTTACTCACAACGATTGAAACTGACAAATACTTTCAAAATCTAGTTAAATGCTCACTCCCAAAATTCTGTAGCAGTTGACAATTTAAATTTCCAATCCTTTCTTTTTAACAGCTTTTAATTTAACACGTGTCAGTTACAGATGTGTTTTAAATGTTGCTTTCATGGTTTTATAATTTAAGTACAATTACCAAAGCTTATGTTGAATTATGAATGTTTTAATTCATTTTTAAAACTGCTTTCATATGTTCATCTGTATTTTGAAGAATTTAAGTACAGCCTTTCCATCAGCAGATGTAGCTAATGTGAATATGATTTGGGGGAACTACAATGGACCCTACATACATTTGGAAATGCTATCACTAATCTGCACACCTTTAGCAACAATTTACAGTTTGAAAATAATTGTGTATCCTTGGTTTTCTTCTGTGATTTTGAAATGTCTATATGAATGGAAATATTCCTCTTTGAATCATCTTATTGCCTGCAATGACAAACTAGAATAGCTTATTTTGCTTATGTTCACTTCACAGCAAATGTCTGCAAGTAGAAAATGTTTTTGAAATATCATTTTCTCTTATTGTTTGGAAATGAACAGAACTGTATTTACTTTACATTCACCAAAAGCTATTACAGCTTTTCATTCTGTTTCAATGTATGGTTGAAAAAGAATAAGACAGTTTTATAATTATAATGACAATTTAAAATTACTAAGTTTCTTCTGCAGTCAGTGTCAAGAATAGCACCTTTACTTTTCTCTTAATTCTGAATGTCAGCATTCAGTACTGTGTATATTGTGGTTTTCTAATTGAAAAGCATTGAATATTAGAGATGCATTGAAACATACCTCTGATTTTTATGGATGATCAAGAAGAACACTGAGAAACAGTCAATGAAAGCTACCCCTTTCAGTCAATGAAAGCTACCCCTTTCAGTTCAAGAAATGTGTTTGAATTAAAATAGAATAAAAACAGAACAATTGGCAACAGTCTGAATCTGGATTCAGAATATCTGAAACAATTAGTGGGACGTCATCTAGTTATCTAATAGCTCTAACTACCCTTGAAAAATCTCAAGACAGACTGAATATTTCATGCTGTATGATACTTTGTTAAAAACCTGAATATAAAAAACAATATTATTTTTTAGATTTTTTTAAAAAATCTACTTTTGATATGGCAAATATTTCCCCATTAGCATATTCCAAAGAGGCATGGTTTTAACAGGGTCTCTTTATATTTCTTATTTTTTATCCCATTTAAAATAATAACAATTAAAATAAAAAGCAAAAAAACCCCACCAAAATCTAAAAATATGCAATTAACTTTGACCCTTATGAATTGACTAAACAGGAGTCCATAACCCTTGCTCCATTGTTTCCTGCCTCCTTCAGGATGTTTAAGAAGAAGATAATATCAGCTAAATATGTGATAAGAAGATATTAGCGGTACACATAGCTCCCTGGTAGGCATTCCGATCATGTCATATCGAAGTCTAGCAAAATGTTGAAAGTTAGAAATGTTATCAAGCACTAGCAGGCATTTAAAGAACGTCTTTTGAATATTTCTAGCACAGAAAGTATTTCATGTGATGTAAATTAATGGTAATTTTTCTGACTTAAAAAGAGAGCTCTGCCAGAACATTTCAGTGGTCTGGACCCAATTCTGCTAACATGGAGATGCTTTCAATTTTCTCTGCCTGCTTTCCCGCCTTAGATGGCTGTGATTGTAGCAAAATTAATCCATTTAAAAATCTATGGCTTAAACTTAAGGATTTTCATCCGCCCTCCCTTCTTTTTTTTTTCTTAGAATATCAATAAGTTCCAATTGAAGAGCGGATTCTTTTGCAATTCAGGCATGTGCCGGCGATAACGGGCGAGTTGGCATGAAGAGAGGCAGAGATGGATTAATTATGCAGAGAACATGGAAATTCTGCTTATCATCGGCTAGCAAAGGAGCCCAGCTCACATAATCAGCAAACGAAGGGAGAGAAAAAAATAACAATGCAATGGCACCTTCCAGCCCATCATCAGGATTTTTCTACCCCCTTGTAATTAAAAAATAACATACACTTATAGCCCTATCTCCTGTGCAGGCAAAGAGTGGATGTCCACAAAATAATTGCACTGGGATATTAGAGCTGGAAACAAGAACTGCCCATTCCTATACTGTACCAACTCTCCCCTCCTATTCTCTCCCCTGGCCTCTGCAAGGCACTTTTTTCCATCTGGAATCTGAATCAGATGGAAGTCTTCATCCAGGTGACATCCCATCTTAGTGCCCATGACTCCAAAGCTCATCGTTATCCTGGTAATTCTTCAGAATCCAAAGGCCCAGGGGTTATTATTCATCTCACCTGCAAGCTATACACACACACAGAGAGAGAGAGACAGACATCACACTGAAAACCCCAACCCAACTGGCATTATTGTTCTGCAACAAAACAGATAGATCATCGTAACTGCTCTTATATATTTTGTCTTTTCACTGCTGCCCACAAAGATCACAGTTGCTAAGAACCCTTCTGTGCTGCTGGTGCACAGATCTGGAAATTAAAAGGAAAATAAACCGGCTTGCTTTTAAGCTAAAGGCAAAAAAAAAAAAAAAAAAAAGAATGCCAGGATATGGGCTTACAAAAACCGAGGCAAGCAGGCAGGCATGAAGAAGGAAATGAGAAAGTTTGTGTATTGCCCCAAATAAAACGATTTCATATTTTGAGTCCTTTGGAGTTTTAGATGACATAATCTATTTATATTCTCATATGCAAATGCTTCATGATCACAATGCACTGGTAATTCCTTTTGTTAATGTGTTGATGCTCCTTGCACCTTAAAAAACAAAAACTATACAGTTGTCCCTTACAGGTGGGTAGGGCTAGGGTTAGGGTTAGGGTTAGAGTTATTGACTTATTTTTTAATACATTTATTCAGCAGCAAAGGAAAGAGAAGGAAAAGGAAGAAGTCACACACAACTCAGGAGAAGGAAAGTACTGTTAAATACTAGTAGGCAAACCATGAGTGGTCTTTTGTTTACAAGAGCCACTGTGGGGTGCTCTAAGAAAAAAACCAACCTGCTGATATTAATATAATAAAGAAATGTGAATCCGAGCTGGTTGGATGGGTATTTATTTTGGATGTCAATGAAAAAGGTCTTACTCTCTAGGGGTGACATGATAACAATGTTCCAGTATCTCAGGTGTTGCCACAAAGAAGAGGAAGTCAAGCTATTCTCCAAAGCACCTGAGGGCAGGACAAGAAATAATGGGTGGAAACTAATCAAGGAGAGAAGCAACTTAGGAGATATTTCCTGACAGTTAGAACAATCGATCAGTGGAACAACTTGCCTCCAGAAGTTGTGAATGCTCCAATACTGGAAGTTTTTAAGAAGACATTGGATAACCATTTGTCTGAAGTGGTGTAGGGTTTCCTGCCTAAGCAGGGGGTTGGACTAGAAGACCTCCAAGGTCCCTTCCAACTCTGTTAGTCTATTCCCATGATAGCGAACATATGGCACACATGCCAGAATTGGTACGCAGAGCCATTTCTGCCAGCACGTGAGAGGTCGCCTGGAACAGACCCACTGCGCATGCATGCACACCCCCTGCCAACCAGCTGATTGTTGGGTATCTGCCATGCATGCGGCACTTTCGGCATGCAATGAGAAAAAGGTTAGCCATCACTGGTCTATTCTGTTCTATTCTTATTTTGATTTCAATTTCAATTTCAATTTCTCTTTCTATTGTTTTGACCATACTCTCCAAGTTAGTCTTTAAAAGCCAGGTGATGGTAGTTGTTGTTTTGCATCTGGTACATTGTGCATATAGCTTGCTTAATGTCTGTGAAGATTTTCAGTCATCCAGATCATGGTTGTCTCAAAGGTGCTTACTCAAAAGGCAATCGGACTATATTTTTTTCCTTGAGGAAGAAGAAGATATTTCACTTCTCATTCAAGAAATTGCATCAGTTCTGGCTGGATAGTAGGGGGATGGAAGGTCAGAACTAACCCTTCCATCTCCCTAACATCCAGCCAGAACTGATGAAGCTTCTTTGATAAGAATGATCCAAGATGATAATTAGTCTGTGGTTTTCCTTTCTTTAAATACAATCCAGATAGCCAATACTTCATCTCTAGGAAAAATCTCTAGGAAAACCCAGAGACTTCCCTCGCCAGCATTGGTCAACTCTGAACAGGATCCATACCCAACGTGGTGTCTACCAGGACTCATTGTTTAAGTGGGGCCTTGTCTCTACTCCTCAGTGTGACTGTGGTGCTCCTCGACAAAAATATCCATCACGTTGTGTCCGAATATCCACTGAATATTACACCGGCCCAATGTCTGTTATTTTTTCAACATAGACCACCCTGTCCTTGAGTGGCTGGGTGGACTGGACATTAACATTTGAACCACTATAAATCCATGTATTTGCCATACGCTAAATAAATAAATAACCCAGAGAATTGAAAATTCTATAAATAGGAACACCTGCAATTGTGCTGGACTCAGTTTGTTTCAGAAGTTGAAATGATCTAAATATTAAAAGAATTGTTAAGCTTTCCAAAATAAAGTCAGCCCATTTCCTGTGAAATCTGCAGCTTGAAACAATTGATGCAATTACAAGAGAGATGGCACCATGAAATAGCAATAGCCATTTCAGTGGTCACTGGAAGGGTGGAAATCTTTATTTTGGGGCTAAAATAATTTTTATTAATTTTTATTAGTTTTTATTCATTTAATTAATTAACACCTGCAACGATCCTACAAAAATCTTCTCTTTATTATAATACCTGCAATATTTTCATTGTCCTATTCTTCTCATACAGGCTCAACATCATAATTTTGCATAAAAAGTTATATTAATGAAATAATAGGTGAAATTTTCACCTGTTTTATTTTTTTATTTAGCATATGGTATATCATATATGAACTTGCAGTATGTATTAACATTACCCCTAGATTTAAAAAAAACACAATAAAATACGAATGTTTAAAAGATACCAATGTCCAGATCTTTGAAGTGTAGCATTGTTTATATGAAAAAAAGTCAGATACTCGACTGATATATGCCCTCAGCTTACAACTGCTCATGATGTAATCTATGGTTTGACTGGGGATCTCACAGTCACACTGAGGGAGGATACGATGCCCCATTTATATAGTGAGTCCCAGTAGATGTTGTATGATGTGCAAATCCTATTCAGGATTGTCCATTTACTTGTTTAACAACAATCTGAGGCCCTTCTCCTCTACCGACTTAAACATCTTTGAATTCCTGGGAAACTATATAAATGAAATGTGTGTGTTCATTGCTGATCCATCCCATGTCTCTATTATCAATTATTACTGATCACAAGACTTTCTTCCATGATGACAAAATGTAACAGATTCAACTTAAATGTAATATGTGGGAATGACTGGACAGGAAGGAGAGCCATAGACTGGACAACCAATGTGTTAAAAATATCTCCAACATGGTATGTGTTCTGTCCTTAATTTACATACTCGAAATCCCCGCGCTTTGATTGGCTAAAGCGCGGGGATTTCTGATTGGCCAGGCGAGCCGCGCCGATTGGCCCATTTGAAGTCTCCCGCGATTGGCTCACTCCAAGAGCGGGAGACTTGAATCGCTGCCATTGGCCGCAGCCGCCGCAGCAAAAAGGATAAAAGCCGCGGGCTTTTTCCTTTTCGCTGGTTCGGTTCACAACTGTTAAATAAAGAGCTTGAAACGTAGTCACCGACTCCTGGCGTCTTTTTGCGGACACGACACTGGCGACGAGGATGGGATCCCGACCCTGAACTGAACCCCGTGTCCAACAAGAGCCAGTTTCAGCACCAAAATGGCGAAAATAGCACCACCCGCCCCCTTCAACCCCGCCACTGAGGACTGGGAATCGTTCTCAGACCGTTTCCGCATGTACCTCGAGTGCACCGGAATGAAGGACGCCCCGGGCCTGCTAAAACGCGCCGTTTTCCTCACCCATTGCGGAACCAAGGTTTTCCAGATGGCCAAAGCATTGGCCAAGCCAGCCGACGCAACCGCCATGGACTGGGACGTCCTCGAACCTATCCTGCGGCGCCATTACGCCCCCGAGGTCCCCATCCTGATCCGGCGCAACGAATTTTACCGGCGCGACCAGAAACCAGGCGAAAAACTGAGCGATTTCATCGCTGAGCTGCGGTGCCTAGGAGGACTCTGCGAATTTGAAGGTCTGAACAGCCTCCTAAGAGACCGATTCGTACTCGGCCTATGGGACCCTGCACTCCAGAGCCGGCTTATGGCTAAGGGCGACATCAGCCTAGCAGACGCCCTTACCGCAGCCGCAGCCGCAGAAGCAACCCGCACTTCCGCTGACAGCATGCGAAAATCAGACGCGAAGGGCGGAAACAACAACCCGGCAAGGTCGGCCGACCCAAAAAACGAATCAACCGCACACTACGGAGAATTCCAGTCTGCATCCAGCACGTCAGAAGACGAGGAGGACATACATCGCGTGCAGACGGGGCGCGGCGACCAACGGAACCGAAGAGGTCGTAGGTCGAGGACCAACTGTGCCGGATGCGGCGGCGACCACCCCAGATCAGAATGCCGATTTTTTGATTCTATCTGTAGGCATTGTGAAAAAAGGGGACACATCGCTCGGGTTTGCCGCCAAAAGAAGACTCGCAGCCCACCCAGATGGGACCAACACGATCGTAAGAGGGAAAGCCCACCGCCCAGGACCAGAGATCGCCAACCGGACGGCCGGTGGGACCGAATCCAGCGACCCTCAAGAGGCGGCGACAGTCGGCGCAAGGAAGAAACCCACCAGACGGTAACCATCGGCCACGCCATCTCCGACGGCGCCAGAAAGGTACACGTAGAAGTCCACATTGAAGGCCAACCATGCAAGATGGAGGTGGACTCCGGGTCCTACCTCTCCATGATTGCATGGCACGAGATAAAACGGTTAGTGCCCACCCTCCATAAGAGGAACATAAACGCCCAAAGACTTATTATAAAAGACTACCAGGGAAACCGCGTCCCGGTAGTGGGCACCAAGAACTTTAATGTAACTTATAAGGGCCGCACCGAACAACTCCCACTCACAATCGTCGATCGCGACCGCCCAAGCCTGCTGGGCTTACAATGGTTCGCCCCGCTCGACATCGCGCTAACAGGAGTCAACCACGTCGCCGACGACGGCTGGGAACAGCGGCTAGCCCAGGAGTTCCGGGAGGTCTTCGACGGAAGCCTGGGCAAGTACCAGGGGCCCCTTATCTCATTTGACCTAGACCCTAGGATTCCCCCCAAGCGACTAAAACCTAGGCGGGTACCATTCGCCCTAAAACCTAAGATTGACGAGCAGATTGACAAGCTCATCAAACAGGGGGTGCTGCAGCCGATAGACCATGCCCGATGGGAGACCCCTATAGTGACCCCAGTCAAACCAGACGGGTCCGTGAGAATTTGTGGGGACTATAAGGCCACCCTAAATGGCGCGTTGCAACAAAGCGCCTACCCTGTCCCAATCGTGCAACACCTACTGCACTCACTGGGAGGGGGCAGGGTCTTTGCCAAGCTCGATCTCGCCCAAGCATATCAACAGTTGCCGGTTGAACTTCCGGTTTGCGTGGCTTCGGAGCAGCAGGAATTCGCGACAGCTCGCGATTCCTGCTGGCTAGCTGCCGAGGTACCCCCGATCCAGATGGGTCAGGGGGTTATGGCTGCCCTGTAGGGACAGCTGAAGATAGAGGGGAGCCGGTTAGGGAGGTGGGGGCATCGCAGACCCCCCCCCTTCTCCGGGAAAACCCCTTTTTCCCAAGGCGGTGGAGCGGCGGTCAGCAATGGCCGCCACGAAGAAGCCAGCAACCGGGTAAGAACTGTGCTGGAGGAAGTGTGAAAAGTGAAAGTTCTGTCTGAGCCGGGTCAAGTAATAACTTTTAAATCTCCTGGAATTGAGCTGCTTGTTGCTGGAGGATACATTGTATCCCTAAGAAGATCGAAAGCGGCGGAGAAGCTGTTAAAGGGAACTTTTTTTTTTTTTTTTTTTTTTACTCTCTCATCCCACGGAAAAAGCAGAAATATTTGGATGTATTAGACACTGAAAGTGGATTGCTTTGAAAGCTAAGCTAAGAGACAAAGGGATTTTTGGACATTGAAAAATTTAAGAAATTGGAAAATCTCTGCTGGAGGTATGGATTTTTGATTATTTAAAATTGTTATTGCAAGTGGGAAGGGAGAAAGAAAAATTGGAGCAGAAACTGAAAAAGGAGGAGACTGTCTAGAACGTCTTGGTGGATCCCAAAAGAAGATATATGGTAATTGGACCTCTTTGATCAAAAATTAATTTGGAAAGAGAAAGAGAAGAAGGAAGAAAAGTATTAACTTTTGGAACTTTTTTCTTTTTTTCCTTTTTTTAATTGCTTTTGATTGTCTTGGATTAAAAATACTTGTGGTTGTTTTGGAAAAAGTTTCCCTTTTCATAATGGCATTCTCTGTGGATGAACTAGAGATTGAATATCAAAAATATAAAAAAGAAGATACTTTGGGCGCTTTGTTCCAATTCTTAGAAATGGCGTTATGTTCCTTAGAAAAGTTGACGCAGCAGAAGGACTGGGACAAGGAAGAAGAGGAAGAAGAAGCCATCTTTGATGAACAATGGGTTCCTTCCGGAGAGGAGGAGAAAAAGGATAAGAAAAAGGGGTTTTTAAGAATTATAAAAACAACCAAAAGAGAGAAAAATGAGCGAAGAGATGGAGGCAAGGTTAGAAAACAAAAGAAAAGGAGCAAGAAAAGCGAAGGGAAAAAGCAAAGGGGTAGAAAGGGCAAGGAGAAGAATAAGCAAGAGAGAAAAGGGGGGAGGAGAAGCCTTAATGGGGGGAAGCAAGATTTAAAGAAAAAAAGTTTATTTAGAGACAATGGGTGAATTTAATTTAGATTAAAAGAGGGATTCTGGAGGGTATTTAAGAGTGTGTTTTTATATGTATGTATATTTAGAATAAAAAATTTATTATGTAATTTTAAGAATTTTTTAAACAGAATCCCAAGAAAGATTTATATGTAGTATTTTTAAGTTAGGTAATGTGTTATAGATGCAACTCCAATTGGTGTACAGGAGAAGTATAGTAAAAGAAAAAAAAGATGAATGGATAATTGGAAATAGAACAGACAAAGAATGTTGTTGAAAATGGTAATAATGGAAGGATATATATGCTTTTTTTTTGATTTTGTATATTGATAAAAGGCAATAAAATTTTAATTGATAAATAATTTGGATGGAAAAGAGAAGTAGGGATAAGATATGAAGTTAATATTATATGAAATATTGATATTATAATCTGGAAATGTTATGTTTTATTGGTCTATCATTATTATTTTTTTTTAGAAAAGAATTTATAAGCTGTTATGCCTTGATTTTGTGTGTATTGATTTTAGAAAACTGATAAAAATGGTTTTTATATACATATATAAAAAAGAAAATGATAATAAGATATAGAAGGAGACTTAGGTTGAATATGATGTTTGAATTTGTGTCTGTGTAAAGAGTTTTTAACCCGGGAACAGACAACCTTCAGAAAAGATCTTGTAGTTTTGTCTATGTTTTGTGTTTGTATGTTTGTGTATTATGCTTATGATAAAACTAACAAAATTTGTTTTTTATTAAAAAAAAGGAAAAAAGAATCAATAAAACCTTGGAGGAATGTTAGATGAGAATAATTTAAACAAGTCAGAAAGAAAAGAATATGATGATTATAAAATGGATAAATATGGAAGAGAAATGAAATTGAATAGGAGTAAAGAGAAATAATGAGAAACTTGATGAAAGATATTTGCGTGTCCATATGGGGATGGGATAAATTGGAATTATGTTGTATAAAAATATTGTTTTGTTTGACTTGTAAGGATTTACAATATTAAGAGGTTTTATGTGTTTATGTATTTAATGGTTAATGATGTGTTGTTTTATCTTTAAAATTAATAAAAATTTGTTTCAAAAAAAAAAAAACAGTTGCCGGTTGACGAAAAAACAGCGGAAGCCCAGACCATCGTTACCCATCGGGTAATTTTGAAACAAATTTTTATTAATTTTCAAGTGCAACCGACTCCAGTTCGGAGTCAGCGTGGCACCAGGCATCTTCCAGAGCCTGATGGAACGTTTACTGCAGGGCATCAAGGGGGTGGTGCCCTATTTTGATGACGTATTAGTGGCGGCGCCAAACGAAGCCGAATTAGAAAACCGACTCAGGGAGGTCTTAACAAAATTTAAAGTAACGGGACTTAAAGTAAAACGGGAAAAATGCCAACTATGCACAGAACGAGAGGAATTCTTGGGCTACCTTCTAGACCGGCATGGCATTCACCCTACAATTAAAAAAGTGAAAGCTATCAAAGAGGCCCCCACCCCTAGGTCTAAGACGGAACTACAGGACTTTCTTGGGGTTGCTGAATTTTTATAATGTTTTCCTACCCCAAAAGGCTACGGCGGCGGAGCCTTTGCATAGGCTCCTGGATAAGGCGGCAACCTGGACTTGGGGGAGACGGGAGCAAGCCGCCTTCCAAAAAACCAAAGACCTCCTCACCTCCAACGCCGTCCTGATCCAATTCAGCGAAACCTTGCCCTTGGCCGTCACTTGCGACGCATCACCTTTCGGCGTCGGCGCTGTCCTCAGCCATACCCTCCCGGACAAAAGAGAAGCACCCATCGCTTTCTTTTCCAGGACTCTAACTAAACCGGAGCGGAACTATAGCCAGCTGGACAAAGAAGCATTGGCTATAGTTGCCGCCGTTAAGCGATTCCACGAATACCTTTACGGCCGCCCTTTTACCATTGTGACAGACCATAAGCCGTTGCTGGGCATCCTTGCAGGAAATCGAGCCACCCCGAACATTTTATCGCCCCGGATGACAAGGTGGTCCGAGTTCCTGGCAGCCTACAGCTACGAACTGTTACACAAGCCGGGTAAGAAAATTTCGCACGCGGACGCTTTAAGCCGCTCGCCTTTACCAGACTCTGATCCTGACCCAGCACCAACGACAAACACCCTTAACATCGAGAACCTGCCCAACCTACCCATTACCGCATCAGACATTGCCCGGGAAACTATTAAGGACAGGCGTCTGGCGCGAATTTTACATTGGGTGGAAAAAGGTTGGCCTGAAAGGGACAATGACGAATCCGTTAAGACATTCAGAAACCGCCAGACTGAACTCTCGCTGCTTAAGGGGTGTATTTTATGGGGTGACAGGGTGGTCATCCCGGACAGGTTGCAAGGGAAGGTCTTAGAGATGTTGCATGAGGGGCATCCTGGCATCGTCAGAACTAAAGCCCTGGCCAGGAGTTACGCTTGGTGGCCAGGGATGGACAAGCAGATAGAGGCATGGGTAGCTAGGTGCCAACGATGCCAGGAGACCAGACCAAGCCCACCCGCAGCACCCATCCTGGAGTGGGAAACACCAAGGGGGCCCTGGTCCAGAATCCATTTAGACTTTGCCGGTCCCACGAATGGGCATACCTTTCTAATAACAGTTGACGCTTACTCCAACTGGCTGGAGGTAAGCGACATGAAATCTACTACCACGGAGGCCGTCATCAAAGAACTTTGCAAACTCTTTGCAACACACGGCCTCCCAGACGTCGTCGTCTCCGACAACGGGCCCCAATTTACCTCCCTCGACTTCGAGAGATTCCTGGCGGAGAGGGGCATCTGCCACGCATTAACAGCACCGGCGCATCCGGCGGCGAACGGTAGGGCGGAACGGATGGTTCAATAAAAAAAAAAAAACCATCCGGAAAATGGACCACGGGGAGATCAACGACAAAATAAATAAACTCCTCTTTATACAACACATCACCCCGAACACCACTACCAACAAAAGCCCAGCCGAGTTACTAATGGGTAGGAAGCTGAGGTCCCCACTCGACAGGTTACACCCAACATATAACCCGGAGCGACCCCCAGACTCAAGTACAAAATACCGAACATTCGCACCCGGCGACTTAGTGTACGCGAAAAACCTGACGGGGGACCCCCTATGGATCCCAGCCATCATCACCCAGATCACAGGCCCACGATCATACCGGCTCCAAACCACAGATGGGCGAGCCTGGAAATGGCACATTGACCAGCTCAGGTCACGAACAGCAACAGACCTCAACCCCCAAAACACGAACCAAGGGGGGAGAGAATACCCGAATAAGCAAACGCAAGAAAAAATAAACCAGCAGTACTTACCGGAGCGCAGCCATCGCGATCCCCCACCAGAGAAGAACCACCTAGCCAGCTCAACCAACTCGGAGAAACCAAGCGGGAGCGGCGAAACCCGTAGCTCAACCAACCCGGAAGGCCCAGGTGGGAGCCACGGAAAAGGAACCGGCCCAATCATCCAACCGGTTCGCACCGAAGAGGGAGCAGCCAAAAACATGACCGCCCCGGACGAAATCCAGCTTGCAACTGAGTTGCGCAGGTCAAGTAGGACTAGACGGAGCCCCGCCTACCTACGTGACTACGCAACGTAAGGACTATACCAAGAGGGGAGGGGTGTTCTGTCCTTAATTTACATACTCGAAATCCCCGCGCTTTGATTGGCTAAAGCGTGGGGATTTCTGATTGGCCAGGCGAGCCGCGCCGATTGGCCCGTTTGAAGTCTCCCGCAATTGGCTCACTCCAAGAGCGGGAGACTTGAATTGCTGCCATTGGCCGCGGCCGCCGCAGCGAAAAGGATAAAAGCCGCGGGCTTTTTCCTTTTCGCCGGTTCGGTTTACAACTGTTAAATAAAGAGCTTGAAACGTAGTCACCGACTCCTGGCGTCTTTTTGCGGACACGACAGTATGGTATAGGAAATGTTTCAGAAAGGACTCTTCCTAGTTTTCTGGAGAGTAAAAGGGGAGCTCATAAAAGTAAAAAGCTGTTTTGAGCATGTTCTGAAATCCCTCAAATTCCTTGAGTCTCCAACAACACTTACTTGAGGATAGTTAATCACAATTACAAGAGTTCTATTCTGAAAAGTCTGATAGTTGTCAGAATTTCCCCTAACTGACTGTGTGCACTCTCACAACCAATGAACCGGTTGTTAATGTAAGTGCAGCCCACCTCAGGGTTTGCATGGGTTCAGGTAAATCCTTTGCTCTGGCAATCAGTTGGGCCTGCCTACCTACCCCTGCTTTAGTCTGTCCTTTATTTATGCTCAGTTGAGGTGCAGCACAGCAGATTACTGTACCTCAGCTGTTTTACTCACTGGCGTTGCAGTGGAAAGTAAGTTTTAAAGCTGTAAAATGGTGGTTTTGTAATGTGCTGCACACGCACAAAACGCAAACCGAACCCATTGTGAAACCAGAAGAAGCCTACCACTGAGCTCACCTCTGATCCTCTCACATCATCATAATTTTGAAAATAAGGTCTAATCTTGATTGACACATTGAAACCCCATATTGAGTAACACATCTTCCTCATAATTTTGTGACAATATCTTAAAGACATTTTAGCCATCATGTAAGATTTTTAAGTTCTATGCATGGCTAGTTCTTGGTACAGAACTTTTCTTGGGAGATGTGAAAAGGAAAAATTTCTCCAATGTGAAATAAATACAAATTATAAGTTATAAATAGTGCACGAAAAAAAGTTTCAGTTTACAACACTCATGCTATTTTTAAAAGTTAATGTGGAGATATTAGATGATGTGATAGGCGTCATTGCTTCTTAGGTAATCCTGCTGTGGTGATGTCCTGTATATGACAGGTCAACTTCAGTATATTGTTTGAAATGCTATACAAATTTGATATTCCTGAAATTCTACTCTCCATATAAAAAAAAAAAATCAGAGATCAAAAATTTTGTTGCAAAATAACTGTATTCATTTTACTAGGATTCTTAAGTCATTGTCCCATTGATACAAAAATTTGATCCTTTAATGATCTGTAAAATATTTAGAAGTATGGAAGAGGTAACAACTTCTTTTGCCAAACAAATGTCACCATGACTCACCTGATTATATTGGATGCAGGCCAGATCAGCCTAGTATGTTCATTATATTTAATTTTGATTGGATCCATTTAACTCTAAGTGCACAGTTAGTTGCCATTTAGTTCCTATGCTTTATGCATTGAAGGGAGCAGTAGTCAAAAGTGAATATGAACAATCTTCAAGTTCCAAGACTGATTGATAAATATATATATATATCTTGATGAACAGATCCATGGGACAGCTGTCCTGCCCTACATAAGAGGTACTACAGACAAAATTAGTAAGGTACTACACAGACATCACATCAAGACTGCCTTCAAAACAGACAGAAAAATAGCAGCCATCCTTAGAAACCCCAAAGATAAAATTGACCTGGAAAACCAAGGCATATACGAAGTCCCCTGTGCATCATGCCCGGCCACATACATTGGACAGACCAATAGAAGAATAAGTACCCACCTGGATGAACACAAAAATGCACTCAAAAAGCTGGAACACACTTCCTCACTAGTCCAACACATGGAAGCCACAGGTCATAGCATCAACTTCAATGGAACCTGTTCTGTCCTTAATTAACATACTCGAGATCCCCGCGCTTTGATTGGCCAAAGCGCGGGGCTCTCCGATTGGTCAGGCGAGCCGCGCCGATTGGCTCGCTAGGAATCTCCCGCAATTGGTCCATTCGGATCACGGGAGATTCAAAGTGGTGCCATTGGCTGCGGCCGCCACGGCGAAAGTAATAAAAGCCGCAGGCTTTTTTTCCTTTCGCCAGTTCGGTTCCAACTTACAAATAAAGAGCTTTCACTAAAGTCACCGACTCCTGGCATCATTTTGCGGACACAACAGAACCAAAACCCTAGCCACTATAGAAAACCCTAGCCACAGAATCATCAGAGAAGCCATAGAGATTGAAAAAAAACCAAAAATCATGAAAAGAAGAGATGATTCCACCAGGCTGTCAATCATTTGGAAGCCTGCACTCACAAACAAAAAAATCTCCACACCACAAGCCAGGCAAACACCTGGGCACAAACAGATCCCCCCTGATACCTCCAGCTCAAACACGCCCCAACCAGGCACCCAGATAAAACCCAGCTTCCTAACTAATGATAGCCGACCATTTACCCGAAGCCAAGCTGCACTAAAGGCCTCCAATAAAGTAACACAATGTTGCCAGCCAATCAAGATACAAAAAGAGCCAAAAAACAGACAGAAGATATTAGAAACACCAATCAAGCAGAACACAGCAAACTCCAAGACCAATAAACACAGACCAAGACTCCCAACCAATCAGGATGAAGAAAAAACCATTCTGGCACAGCAATAGGCTGCCCCAAATTTAAATCTGAAACCACTGTAAAAGTCTGACTCATAGATGAACACTATACAGAAGCCTGATGATGGCAGATGAGATTCTGCTGAAACGTTGCTACAACTTTAAAAGCACAACTACTATGACGTGGGAAAATACCCGAACTAAGCTGAATGCCATACATGTAAGTACCCACGAAAACTTAAGAAAACAAATATCAAACCTCTATGGGGAGGAAATAAACAGCCAGATCAAAACCTACAAGAAACTGGAAATTAAAAGAACAGGAATACTATGTGACCTCCAATTCTTACGCAGCTGCAGAGACAACAATACTACACTAACCTGCTTCAAATTAACATTTCATCAAAGCACAGCAGCATTAAACGTATCCTGAAAAGAACTGAAATGGCTCTACTAAGGAACAAGCTCCACAATAAGAGATTCCAATTAGATCAGTTAAACAAAGATTTGCAAGCACTACACCTGGAATTGAGCAGCAAAATCCACCCTCTACTTTGGGACAAGATAAAACAACTTACAACTTGGAGAGCTGAATCTGAAACCACTTACAAACAAGAAAAACTCTTCAAAAAATTAAAGAAATTAGAACATGACAAGAAAACCCCCAACAACTCACAACACCTGAAACAGTTAGTGTACAACGTTTCCAACAGAGAACTCACCAAAACAGAAACAGATGTCCTAACCAAAGGATTCAATTATGCTATAGCACCCCAAAAAATCCCCACAGAATCCATCATATGTGCAGTAGAATCCAGCCTAACTAAATTAAATACAGATGAAGCTGATAAAATAAGACACCAAGTTACCAACATCCTATGCACAAGCAAACCACCCAAAAGCAACTTGCAGAAAAATGAAATTAAAGTGCTACAAACCCTGAAAAGAGATAGCAGCATAGTCATCCTCCCAGCAGACAAAGGGAATGCCACTGTAGTAATGGACAGAAAAGACTATGAAACAAAATTGGCAGACCTACTCCAAGACTCCACATACAAAACCATAAACATAGACCCAACCACATATCTGGAAAAATTAACCAAGAAGAAAATTATAACTAGCCACATGAGCAAAGAGATCCAACAGATGATCATCCCAAGAGAAAAATCTTCCAGATGCCCCAAACTATACAGCCTCCCAAAAATACACAAAGAAGGCATACCTCCAGAGGAGCACCACTACAAAACCTAGCTAAACACTTAGCAAAACAGCTACAGCCCCATGCTGAAACAGCAGCTTCACATGTACAAAACTCATACCACTTCTTGGAAATGAGCAAAGATCTACATGTGGAGCAAGAAGATCTGCTTGTAAGTTTCGACGTGGTTTCACTATTCACTCAAGTCCCGATAAAAGAGACCCTTGAAATCATCAAAAATAAATACCAACCAGCTAAACACCTCATGGAACTAACAGAACACTGCTTAACCAACACATATTTCATATACAAAGGACAAAGATACAAACAAATTGAAGGAGCCCCCATGGGATCACCACTGTCACCCGTCATTGCAAACCTGTTCATGGAAGAATTCGAATCCAGAGCCCTGGCCAATGCCATCCACAAACCCAAACTATGGTTAAGATACATCGATGACACATTTGTGATTTGGCCCCATGGAAAAGAAAACCTAAACAATTTCCTAACGCACCTAAACAGCACACACCCCAAAATCAAGTTCACCATGGAAACGGAAACAAACAACTGCCATTCCTAGATGTACTAATCTACAAAAAAACAGATGGCACACTAGGACACACCGTATACCAGAAGAAAACACACACTAACCGCTACCTCAACGCCCAATCCCACCACCACCCAGCACAGATAAACTCCGTGGCTAAAACACTAATTACTAGAACCAACTGCCTGGCAGACAAGACACACATTAAGACTGAACTATGCACCCTGACTAAAGTACTGACAGCCAACGACTTCCACAAAAGCAAAATCACCAGCTTGATCCACAAAAACACACTGAAACATAATAGAGACCCAGAAGATGAACAGACCTATGGAACAGCTGTCCTGCCCTACATAAGAGGAACTACAGACAAAATTAGTAAGGTATTACACAGACATCACATCAAGACTGCCTTCAAAACAGACAGAAAAATAGCAGCCATCCTTAGAAACCTCAAAGATAAAATTGACCTGGAAAACCAAGGCATATACGAAGTCCCCTGTGCATCATGCCCGGCCACATACATTGGACAGACCAATAGAAGAATAAGTACCCGCCTGGATGAACACAAAATGCAGTCAAAAAGCTGGAACACACTTCCTCACTAGTCCAACACATGGAAGCCACAGGTCATAGCATCAACTTCAATGGAACCAAAACCCTAGCCACTATAGAAAACCCTAGCCACAGAATCATCAGAGAAGCCATAGAGATTGAAAAAAGACCACAAAGCATGAATAGAAGAGATGATTCCACCAGGCTGTCAATCATTTGGAAGCCTGCACTCACAAACAAAAAAATGTCCACACCACAAGCCAGGCAAACACCTGGGCACAAACAGATCCCCCCTGATACCTCCAGCTCAAACACACCCCAACCAGGCACCCAGATAAAACCCAGCTTCCTAACTAATGATAGCCGTCCATTTACCCGAAGCCAAGCTGCACTAAAGGCCTCCAATAAAGTAACACAATGCTGCCAGCTTCCTTTGATCAATTTGCTCCTAGGTTTAGGATGAAACTGAATGTGATGAGATAAACAATATTTTGGCTAATTTATGAGAATTTGTTTTCTTGACCTGAGGTTCTACAGATCAATTGACCCTGTAGGTTTGTCCTAATATGTATGCAGTGTATCCTTACACTGTGGGTATGCACCTATATAATCTTGATGCCTATAGTCAGCTTCCATGTACAGATAAATGTGGTTTTACTTAAATCCACTTTTGCTAGGAGCTTCTTGGCTTCTCATTCCACACCTGCAGATTTCATATTCTTCTTTTTCCTGTCATTGAGCTCGATGGAAAATTAACACAAGGTGTATACATCTGTAATCTTTTACATTTCCTGAAACAAGTTTTAACAACTTTCACAATTGGAGTCAGATAATAGAATCCTCAGTAATCGTAACAGCAAATGGATTTGTAATCTACCCGTGATTAAAATTATTTTCATCATGAAGTAGAAATTCTCATTATTGTTGCCATTTTAATATTAACAACTATAAAGTGTCTTAGTGATTGATATTGCAGACAATGAAACTCTATATTATGGTAATTAAATTTAAAATGAATCAGCTCTCTTTATATGTCTCAGTAGTTCACTACCTGATTATTTAAAAACAATTATCTTTTGATGTCACTTAATGGCATTTGCTACTTTTAACTGCCTACAGGTTTTTTTTCCCCCAAAGACACAAAAAGTTGAACCTTGGATGAAAAATGTCATGCAATGAAGCTGTGAAATATCAAGAGATATCCCTTGATATCAATATCAAGGGATCAAGGATGATGGGTAAAATAGACCACTGAAAACACTCTGTCCTCCCTCCCTCCCTCTCTCCATCCATCCCTCTCTCCTTTTCCATTCTTAATTTTATGCTTTTTAAAAGCATGCTAGAAATATAACATTCTGAGACAGATATTCTTTTTTTTTTTTTAATTTGGGTATAAAACATTTATGTAGATGGGAACTAAAGGGAGAACTTAAAAAAAATCCCAAGGGACTATCAAATTAAAATGACTGGAGACAGATTAAAACCACAGGAAATGTTAAACCAGGCATCCCCAAGCCCACTTTTTCCATCTATTACTTTTCATATAGACAAAGAACTTCCACAACTGGGGGAAAAATTTTTTTTTATATATATATATTTCCTATCCTTTTAATCCTCTGCCAGTCCTCCTCTTCCTCTTTGACAGTCTCACTGCTGCCCCTTCCCCTCTCCCCCCCTTTTAGTACTGCCTGTTATTACAAGGTACTCTTTTTTTAATCCATTTTGGTGAAATTTTAGTACAAAAACATTCTTTCGTATCTCTGTTCATTTGCAGATTTGAGCAGGCTTGCTAAAGCACACCTGTTGTGCTGCCTGCATTGCCCCCTCCTCTTTTTCTTCTTCTGATCACAGGTTTCTGACAAAGAAGGTGGGGGGAAGAGAAAGATTTTTATCAACCCCTCTTCACTGGACAATGAATTTTCTTCACCATTTGAATGTATCTCCGGAATGCCTGAGTGATTCATTACAGCAGATTCTGAAGTATGACAATGGGCCTCAGAAATGACTGATGTTATCTATTCCCTGATTTCATTTCCCTGATCCTCTTCATCCCTTGGCCCTGTGTACCTCGATTAATTAGAAACCAGGGATTTTCACTCATCAGCTGATGGGTTTCATGCTCTGCTCTGTCACAAATCTGCTGCTTTCCCTATCTCTCTTACAGCTGGTGGTTGCTTTTAAAACTTTCTTTTTTTCTTCCCCTCCCTCTCCATCAAACCCTTCTCTCTCTCTCTCTCTCTCTTTTGAAGCAGTGCTTTGTCACTACAGGTTTAGGCCTTTTTAAGATTCAGGAGTTTTAAAAAGGGAGAGATTAAAAATTAAAGTAAAGAAGATTCAAAATCTCTGATTAAGTTAATCCATATCCAAATGATACTTGTCCAAAATGAACTTTTTGAAGAGATAATAATATAAATGTTTCTTTGCACTCAGCTTCTCACTTTTCTCCCCAAGATATAATAATTGAAGCCTTATGCCAAAGGACCAAAGTATATAAATACATTTTTCCTGGCATGCTGGAAGTACATGTGTTCAGCTGGCATGCATTTGACAGTTGTCCGTGGTATATTGTTAAGCCAATTGCATTCAAGTTTCACTTGCAACCAACTACCTTATAATAGGATCCTGCAATAAATCATTGAGCCATTATTGTTTCTGGAGGAAATTTTCCATAATTGAAAATATGCTGCCCTTTGGGGCCTATACCAAATTAAATCACATGGTGATAACATCCCTAAGGAAACAAACCATAATTAAATAGTATTTTAAATGCAGAATATTTTGCAATAAAAATTACTCTCTCCCTCTCAGGAACCTAGAATAATGTGTGAATCATGGGTGAACATATCAATTATGTCTAGTACAAAAAATATATAATCACTTCTAGTTTACTTTTCTTATCTCTTTCATTTATACATTCTTGTACCATATTTGTTATGATCTCATTTGTGAATTTCACATATTCTTGGGTTTATAATTAAAGGTCTTCCTTTTTGATCCTGGTACAGAAAAATCCAGCATAACATTTTCAATATCCTGTGATGGTGCTGAAGAAAAGAAAGGAATATTCAGCAACAGGTTTTGCAAGTTGGTCAAAAAATATTCTTGTCTTTCAATAATGATTGTTGAAATTGATAAACCATTGGGCAACTGCTCCAGTAAAATACTTGGTGAAAAAGGTAAAGTATAGATATGGGTATAGCTGTTCATCAAAAATCTAGAATCTTCCCCACTTACTACCTTCCAAGTGTGTTTTTTTCAATTGTGCTAAAAGTGGAACTGGAAAGGGAAGGATGATCTAATTTTTTTTGCACTCAAGCCAGAAGCACCAAGGTGCTTCTGGGTTAAAATTATTAGCCGATGACATCACCGGGATGATCAGTTGGGGTTCCTTTTGTCTCACCCGCAATAGCTGGAATAAAGGAGAAGAGCTCAACCCTGCCTCATGACAGCTTTCAGGCCTTAAAGGTGAGCTTCCTAACTTTCTTCCCAGCGTTCCAATCACTTGAGCCACTGTGCTCTTTACGCTGATCTAAAAGACAATAGGTTATATGTGTCATCACTGCCAGGAAATTAGATAAAAGCCAAACAACGAAGAATACTAGATACTCGAAAAGACAGACATAGTTAATCTAAGCAGTAAAGAAAAGATCCTTTTTGATCAAGGCAAGAGTTAGCCTCAGTGGTGGTATTCAGCCAGTTCGCACTGCTTCAGGAGAACCAATTGTTAACTTTCTGAGCAGTTTGGTGAACTAGTTGTTGGAAGAAATCATTAGGGCAGAGAACCGGTTGTTAAATTATTTGAATCCCACCACTGGTTAGCATGTGGCTAGAAACAAGAGAAAGGATAGAGAATCAGAGGATACAAGTGATAAAGAATACTGAATATGTAGATAGGAGATGGTGGGCTTTCCAACAAATCTTGGGACAACCAACAATTTTGTCTTCAGTTCATTCGGTTCTTCCTGCTGCCTTTTAACTTCAGCTGCAACATGTTTATATCTTCTATCCCAGGGATCGCCAACCTTTTGGACCTCAGGGACTATCAAACTCATAATTTTAAATCCCACGGACTTGAGACCCTGGGAAAATCCCCCAAAAATTTCTGTAGGAAAATTCTCCACCCCGTTTTCATACTGATCAATCATTCTTTATTTTGGATTGCAGGATTGTAGTCTCCAGCTCTGTTCTCAGGGGAAGAGAGAGAAAGAGAGTATTTTGGCTTCATGCAAGGAAAGCAGCAGAAGCAGCAAAAGTCTTTCTTTCTCTCCCCCAAACTCTGCCAGAAATGAGTCTTTGTGAGACTTGTCCCACCAGCGCAGCCTCTTGGAGCAGGATGGAGCAGGCAGAGTTCTGGCAGAGTTTGGGGGAAAGAAAGAAAGACGGCTGCTGCTTTCCTTGTGTGCAGCCAAAAGCAGGAGAAAGAAGCAGAAAGAAGCAGCCCAGTGGCCAGGTGAAGCACGTGGGGCAAGTGAAGCAAGTACCCCTCCTCTGCCTTTCCCCCCCACCTCACTACCTTGCGTTGTTCACAATGCAAGTGATGCAAGCCTTGTGTTCCCGCGGGCAATGTCTGTGGCGCAGCCCTGTGTTCCCACGCAGCCTGGATTAATTGCTTTGGGGGGTACTTTGGGGGTGATATTTCTCTGAGGATGACCAAAATTTTCTCATGGACCACCAGTGGTCCCCGGCCCACTGGTTGGTGACCACTGTTCTATCCCATTTAGTAGGGAATCATGAATCTTTCCATGAATCTGCCTCTGAACCTGACTTCTTTTTGATCACGTAAGATCTCTGGACCCATAAATTCCATAGTAGTATCGCTTAAAATTTCCAGCAAAAATAATGAGTCTTGTGGAATCTTGAAGAATATCAAATGTGTCATCGTTGCCTATGTTAAAGAGGCTTGAAAATGAACTATAGGGGTTGTTTAAATTTGAATATTTTCACTAAAAACAGAAGGAATCATGTTGTGTGATCCTTCCAAATTATACCTTTCAATATATATTTGTGTAATAATACATTTGGTTAATTTTAAAGGTCCCATAAGACCTTTCATTGCTTATCCTGGCAGGGTCCCAAGTTGCCTAACTTTATTAGATATTATTCCACGCACAAATATGGTGCTATGGTCAGCCATTCTTAGTCCTGCTGTGTGTATGCTTAGAAACAAACAAAAGAAGATGCAATTGTTAACTATTAATTACTTAACCAAGGTAGCTGAAAGACTGCACTAAATAAAAATGTGGTCCCTTTGGTTTTTAACTGAAAGCAAAGTGTGAATTGAGCCAACTACTGAATAAATTATGTTAAATGAAGCCATGTCTTAATATAACATGAAAACCTAAACAGAAACTTGATCTCCATTATCTTGTTACACAAAGCTGGCCAGCTTGGCAGATCAGATGTAAAAGAGCAGGGGCCATATGTCAGTAATACTTATGAAGGAAACAGAATTTCAGAAGATTCAGTTTGACATGCAAGCATAAGAAAAGAAAATGATATATCTTCTTTTGTATAACTACTAAATGCAAAAGAAACACCTTCTTTGTTTTGAGTCTGCTGTGGCCAGTTGCATTTGGGACCATCAGCTAGGTTCTTATTAGCAAACACTATAATTTCGCTAGAAAGTTTTGATTAAAAAATACATTCCAAATGCCAAGGCTTCAATCAGTTTTGTTCATTACAGAAAAAGACACCTTTTTCTCAACAAACAATCCATGAAACTGAACATTTATTTTGCGGAATTGAACCCTGATAAACCAAAATCCTATTATCATTTCATTTGTTCCCTGAGATTCATTTCTCTGCAGATTTCCAAAGAACAGCATTAGATCAGTATATCTCTCAGCCCAAGCTCACCAGTCATCTTCCACACTATCTTTGTATTTGAAAATTAAAAAGTTAATTAAAAAAGCAGGGGTGAATGAGAATTTGCATTGCTGATCAACAAAGTTTTCAAAGTTTTCTCAGTTGTGGTGTCTATTAAAGAAATAGACATATACTCTATTTTTAATTTTTATGATGTAGGAACTGCAGAAATATTTTCAGACAAGGAAATACGTCTTGTCTTTTATAGTGTATGTTTTATTCAGTTTATTTTCTCCTAATCTGACAATGAAGATGTAATTATGGGCATTCTTTAACTAGGATTAAAAGATTGAAATTAACTTTCCAGATACATTTCTTCCTTATGGCAATTCTCTTAACTACTAATGGAACTATGGTTATTAGTAAAATTGGCACCAGTTATAAGTTAAAATGATTTAGTTTTCCTCTGGCCTGGATTTTAAAATCATTACTTTAAATTCTAAATTCTAAATTAATTCTAGCAGATGGTGATATTTCTAAATTAACCTATGAATGTTTCAATTTCAGTAGCAAGTGACCCAACTAATATCAGTCATTTGCTTTCCATACAAGAGGAAGAATAGAATGATATGCTTAGCTTAGAAAAGTTATAGATGACAATCAGCCAAGGTCTTGAGATATTTCTACAACAAATTATTATCCAACTGTATGATTTATCAAATTATTTGGATTAGATGATTTTCTTCAGACTATTGACATGTGTATCAGAGATGGTATTCAGCCAATCCTGATAAGTTCTGGAGAACCGGTAGCAGAAATTTTGAGTAGTTCGGAGAACCAGTAAATACCACCTCTGGTTGGTCCCACCTACCTCAATTTGCTGCCTCCCAAGTCCCAGCTGATCGGAACCCCAGCTGATTGGCTGAGTCTTCTTTTGTTGTCCTGCACAGGAGAATGGAGCTAGAAAGCAGGTTAGTGGAGTGGGGAGGCAATGGGGATTTTACAGTATCCTTCCCCTACCATGCCCACCAAGCCATGCCACACCCACCAAACCATGCCCACAAAATCGGTAGTAAAAAAATTTGAATACCACCACTGATGTGTATACAGAGTCAGGGTTGAAAATGGTACGTAGCTGAACTATGTAATATTCCTAATATTCATCCAAAGTTCCAAAATATCCATCCAAAGTTCAGCTGTTTTTATTTCAGCAATCCAAAACATGCCATTAGGGCATCTTTCTCTGTCCATATTTTTATATTTATTGTTGATATTTTTAATTGTCTATGATAACCTCTATCATTATCAGAAAAACTTTTTCATTTTAAAAACAAATGATCACCCTGGCTTTTGCAGGTTTCTTTGTCAGGAACCCAAACTTTTACCAATCTTGTGGGCTTCATCTTTGAATGGTATGCTATGCTATACTCAAAAATGAATGGCAGTGGAATAAAAACTATACCCAGAGTTGAATTTTAAGTTAAAAATAAATTAAATTTTAATGAAGTTTATAAAATGCTGTTTATTTAAATACAGCCACCATCACACAATAATTGAATTTCACATTAAAAATACAATTGGGCAGCAAACTTTGGAGTCATTCTGAGGGCCACAGGCAATCCTATGGTTGCACATTGGACACATTTGGTTTAAGATAAGAGAACAAAAGCTCTTATAATAGAGGCCATGCATGAACAGACCAAAGTCTTTTATTTCAATGTTTGTCTGATTTTCATGATCTGTTGATTCATGGTCAGCTGATTCATGAATGACAATCTCCTGTTATCCATCAATATTCTTCTGTCATCCCCAATGGCAATAAGCATATAATGGCCACAATTATAATCTTCAGAGCAAACCTCATGATTTATGTACTCTTTGGCTTACAAGTCTGCAACTATCACAATAAACTCTTTTAGACCTCCTTTTAAACTCCATCTTCAGCATTTTGAAAGGATCCACATAATGTATGGGCCTGTAGCCAATTCCTAATTAAGAAAAAGACTGCCCTGACTTCATCAGAGACCTGAATCAAACTTCAATATGTGAGATCTTGGATCCATGAAGTTCTTTAATTGTTATGAAAAATGTAATTTTACTTTCTCATAGCTAATTGAAATTAAGTCCAACCTAAGACTCTGTGGACTTCCCATCAATATCTAGTCTTGATTGCCCTATGTGAAAACTCTGCTGGGTATAAATTTGTGGATTCCTGACCTCAATTTGTAAAAGGATCTAAGCTTTTCTCCCAATATCTTGAAGTTATTCATGCTAGAGAGATGATTCATAATAGCCAACTACATTTACCAACGTCTATGGAGATTCTCAGTTATTCAGGTCATGGTTGTCCCAAAGGTGCTTTTTTCAAAAGGTAAATGGATTTAAGAAAACATCCTCAGAGCAGAAAACATCCTGCAGAAAGCACAGCTTCAACTTTTCAAAAGTCCACTTGCCTTTTGGAAAAGCACTTTTGGGACATACCTTTACCAACATTTTATGCCCAGAGTACGGAAGAGCCATTACATTCATCAGACTCCATTTCTTACCCACAGCTCTTCTGGAAGGAAAATGCAATGACACACCAATATAAGACCATTTATCCCTGTTTCCCTTAGAGCCAATTGAATCAATAACACATATCCATGCTTCCTTTAATGAAATTGGCATGTAAACTTCATTGCATCATTTTAACTTGATAACAAAGCTAATGTTGGTTTTATGATTCTCCTAGCAGAGTCTTCACAAATAATCTCCAGGGAAGTGGCCAAATTCTGCCTGAACATTTTTACTGTTTGTCGTACTTTTCCTTTTAAAAAAAATCTTAAAGTCCTTCTGGATAGTATTGTAAAACTATCATTCTTTGATTTTAGGATGTTAGTGATAGTTAACAAATGTATAATCACTCAATTTTATGTCTATCTTGCTAAAGTTATGTTGCAGGTAGCTAACCATTTTAATTATGACTGAATTAAAAATTAAGGATTTTATTCCTTTTGTTTTAATTACTGATTATTTGTTTAACAGTTTTAATAATCTCGAAAATATTTAATTTTTGTTCCTGGGTGAAATAATAAAGCTACTCTCTAACTCAGTCTTCTTTTTCTTTTTCAAGTGAATTTCCCCCTTTTTAAATTGCCAGTGTATGCTTCAGCAGTGAAGATAAACATAAAACAGATTAACTACTAAAATGAAATTACACTTAAAATTAAATGTAAATGTTTTAAAGTGGAAACGTTTGTAACATCATTCATATGTACCTACCACATACACATTTGTACAACATTTAACAAGACTAGGTATAGGTTTGATTACCAGCCTTAGTTGCACCTGTGCCATGTTTAGAATTCCCTTAAGGGTAAGGAACTGAATTGGTACTTTTTGGCCATTATACTTCAAGGACAGCCAAAGCCCATTTTCTTCAAACTAAGCCTATGGTATTCTGTACAAACCATGATTTCTAGCCCAGAAACAACATTACAAGCCCAATTACTGTTGCCTTCATACCAGATATGGAATAGAATAGAGGCATACAATCAAAATCATGTGAAGTATTAATACCTCTTTATAAAGCCTTAATAATGCCACACTTGGAATACTGCATCCGATTTTGGTAACCATATTACAAAAAAGATGTTGAGACATTGGAAAAGTGCAAAGAAGAGCAACTAAGATGATTTAAGATCTGGAGACTAAATCAGAGCCTGAATCTATGGGGGAAGATGAGCTGGAACCTGAGCCAAAGGAGATTGAGGGCTTCAGTGGCTATGGACCAAATGGAGAAGGGCAGGGCCAGTCAGGCCAAGGCATTTCAGGATTAGAGCAGTTTGAGACAGGGAGTAACAGGGGCAGGATGAACATGAGTGACACAACTCAGACCACCGCCTCCTGATCTGATCTTTGTTTCCTGAACTCCTTGATTTGCCCAGCTGGATTTATTGCTGTGTAACCTTGGTGTACACAGCACTGGGCTGGAATATTTGAGGCTCCTTGAGGTATGGGGAGCAGTTTGTCACTTTGCTCTGTGACTTGGCAGAAATGTGGGAGACTTTGAAATTTGGAACAATAAAGGAGCAGTTTGAACTGCCAGCTGCTTGTGTTATCTCTGTGCTGTGCCCCAAGTCACACTAAAACATGAAGAATGGTTGCAGGATTTGGATTTGGCTAGTCTAGAGAAAAGAAGGACCAGAGGGGACACGATAGCAGTATTCCAATATTTGAGAGGTTGCCAGAAAGAGGAGGGGTTCAACTTATTTTCCAAAGCACCTGAGGGCAGGACAAGAAACAATGGATGGAAACTAATCAAGGAGAGAAGCAACTTGGAATTAAGGAGAAACTTCCTAATAGTGGAACAGCTTGCTGTCAGAAGTTGTGTATGCTTCATCACTGGAGGTTTTTAAGAAAAGACTAGACAGTGACTTGTTTGGCATAGTATAGGGTCTCCTGCTTGAACAGGCAATTGGACTAGAAGACCTCCAAGATCCCTTCTAGCTCTATTCTGATTGATTGGTTGGTTGGTTGAGCTACAAGATACATTCAGTGTTTTGACACCAAAGGACTGAGGATCAAATTGCAAGTCATATGAAGAGTGAAAGAGTCATGAGAAATCATAAGATTAATAAATGATGGAACTGATGAGAATCTCACAAAGAGAGAAGTGAAAACTTTCAAAGATGAAATGCAAAGTGTGAATCAAAATGGTGGAAGTGAAGTTTATTTACAGGGACAGAGAGGTGTGGAGAGGTAGTATAGTTGGTGTTTTTCTACAACAATATTTACCTCAGGAGAATACTGCTTATCCCCAAAGTGAATATTGTGAAAGCTGTGTGACTATATAACTATACATGTGAAAGTATGGTAAAGCTTCCCAACTCTATGTATACACAGTTGCAGCTGACCATATATAAAAATATCTTACAAATTTCAAAGTACTAGGTTGGGTAATTATATTGCCCTATTAAGCCAAAGAAAAAGGAGTTTCAGTAACATTGAAGTGAAATATTATTACAGTCTCACTTATACTTGGAATTGGCTTACTGATTACCTCAGTATTGACATCAGTGAAAAACATTTAACATCTGGCCTAGAAAATCAGACAGAGATTTTGATTAAGCAAAAACTTCATGTAATTTTCTCCAATCAGTTAAGTTGGCATATTCTTTTATAAGAGAGTGACAGTTTCTTTCTTCGCCTGCAAATTTGTAGTGAGACCAAAAAACAAAGAAGAAAAGAAAAGAGGGCACAAGAGAAACAAAGAAAAGCATGGCCGAGAGAACCTGTCGTTTTAAATCTCCCATTGCATAATCATTTTATTGTGTTACTAGCAACTCATTCCCAAAAACTTTTATTTTGATATAGCATGGAAGCCCTATGTATAGAAGCAAGCAGAAAGCTGTGTCACTGATGCTAATTAAGAATTGTGCAACCTCACTCTCACTTCAAATTGTAACTAAGTCACTAATTTACAAGTGTCATTTACGAGGCCAGAATAAAACATGATTTTCTCCTTGTTCCATATTAATCCTTTTCTTACCCATTTGTGTATTAATGGATAAAACTGATCTGGTGCTGAATAATGTAGGTTCAAACCTAACTCATACATGTGTTCATTAAATTCACTTTTTGTCATCTTCTACCAGTTAAGTACTCCAGAGATCTCTTCTGCTGTTCATCTCCCAGAAGTCTTCATAAACCGATGAGTCAACCAGAATGGGCAACAGGAGATGCAGCTTAGCAATCATCATGTCAAGTATCTGGACTCATCCTATTAATGGCAGGCAACCAGGGATTTAACAGAACTGCCAGTAAGATTATTGGGCCCAACTAGAACTTGCCTAGATCCCTAAGATGTGCAAGACAGATAATGCTAATTGGTACATTCACCTCTCAGGAGTCTGTTAATTTTATCTGAACTAGGAAGTGATCTGCTCTTGGCAAAGAGCCAATGAAAACATACTTCCTTTTCAGAACACTATGCATTTGCTTCAAGAAAAATACCAGGTCTGTAGAGGTTCTGGTGATGGTTGTCTCAAAGGTGCTTTTTCAGGAGGCAATTGAACTTTCTTGTTTTTTCTTTGAAGATGTTTCACTTCTTGCAGCTAACTGCAAGGAATATAAATCCTTCTATTCCCCACCATCCAGTCAAAGCCGAAGAAGCTTCTTGGATAAGAAGCAAAATGTCTTCAAAGAAAAAACAAGAAGCTCCAGTTGCCTCCTGAAAAAGCATTTTTGTGAGAAAAACCAAGTCTAAATCTAGGTCATCTGTATTTACTGGAAAACCTGTGTATAATGATAGGATAGCTGTTTGTTGTGTGTTTAAAAAAAATTCAAAAATGGTGTGGAAGTTTGATGATTAAATATACATGAAAGTATTACTACACAGGTAGGAGAAAATGTAAAGACCTTGGGTTTCAAGGCAAATATCTCACATGAATCCCACCAATATGAGAGAGAGCTCAGGTACCTAGATCCTCATATGAAGATGCAGCAGTTATGAAGAATAGAAAGGAAAAAGAGAAGAACATGGCTGTTTTTCCCCACTGCATTCCTGAGTCACATAAGAAGCTCATTAAAAAATAAAAACTGTGGCCAAGATTGAATGGACATCAACTTCTACTATACAATCTTCTCCCCCTTCAATTTTCAGATAATCAACCAACTGGGGCACGGGGACTGGCTGCAGTGCTAACCAAAAAGGAAGTAGAGGAGGAAGAGAAGATGCTATATGAAAATGAGTTCCTTCGTCATTCATTTCCTCTGTGGTTTATATTGAAATCACACACAATCTTATAATCTATATACTACTAAAACTCTTGTGCCTTTGTTTGTGAGCCTTAATTGGGTGAAATGGTACATCGTAGGAAAACAGTTTATGAATCATCTTACCACAAATGGGTTAACTTGCAGAAAGCATCCAAAATCCTGGACCTGTGAGTCCATCAGGATTGAAATTTAGCAAAGTTGTGGCTATTTCAATGCTGCTTTGCCATTATATTACCACTGTCAGCTGCAATCACGTGATTTCATTCCAAACATTCCCAGCCAGCTTCCTACAACAAAAGCCAATGAAGAAGCCAAACCATTATAATATATACTATAATGGTATAGGTTTGCCTTTTTTTTTTAAGAACAAAAAATGCTACTACAGATATGTTTATTGGTTGTGTTATGTTGATCCTGTTGTGTTATATTGCTCTGAATATGTTTAATTATAAAGCATAAAAGGAGGTTAAGACACTCATGCTTTCACTTTTATCTATGAATATTATAATTTCTGAGATTTGATCTCTACACTCTTCTGTAAAACAATGTTAGCCTAAAAACAGTGTAGGAGAAAGATGTACCGTATATACTCGAGTATAAGCCGAGTTTTTCAGCCCATTTTTTTGTGCTGAAAAAAAACCCCTCGGCTTATACTCAAGTCAGATTCTCCTCTGAAAATCTATCCTCCTGAAAATAAATGTGTGTGTGTATGTGGGGGGGGTTTAACAGAGGGAAGACATAGGGAGAAGGCAAAAGCAACAGAAGATCCTTCTGGGGAAACTGAGGTCCAGATGGTCCAGATGAGCCCCCTTCCCCGCCCCTAAGGAAGCAGAGGCAGCCAGCAAGGGCAGGCAAGCCCCACTTTGCGGACTCCATCCATCCTCGCTCCCACCCAAAGCCACAAAGTTCCCCAATCGCGCAGCCCAGATTCGCCCTTCCCTCAGGGGGCAGCAAGGACGCCCGGTGTTTCCCGAGACAAGAAGCTCCACCGTGCAATGAAAGCGCCCTGGCTCTAGGCTCACAGGCTCAGAAAACAACGCGAGCTGAGGTGGCTTCAGCTCCGCTTGGCTTCGTTTCCTCAGCCCCAGCTGCTTTCAGTCCACTCAGGAGGAGGAGGAGGTGGTGGTGTGGTGGTGGCTCGTTTTGTTTTCTGAGCTCTAGGCTTGCAGGCTCAGAAAATAACGTGAGCTGCCGCCGCCGCCACCACCACCTCCTCCTCCTCCTTCCGAGTGGACTGAAGGCAGCTGTGGCTGAGGAAAAACCAAGCGGAGCCGAAGCCAGCTCGGCTTGCGTTGTTTTCTGAGCCTAGAGCCAGGGCGCTTTCATTGCACGGTGGAGCTTCTCGGGAAACGCCGGGCGTCGTTGCTGCCCTCTGAGGGGAGGGCGATTCTGGGCTGTGCGATTGGGGGACTTCGTGGCTTAATGCGGGGATTTCTGATTCCCCTTACACATATGTGGATATGCCGTGGGGCGTTTTCTTCCAAACGCCCCACTGGCAGAGAACACTGACTTTCATAGTGAGATCGTTTTCCAAATTAATTGATTCACTTATGATCTCTCTCTTTCCGGAATAGTCAAGCCCTTTCCAGCATGCGCGATCCGCCCCTGCCATTTTGTACCTTGCAAATGCAAAAACCCTCGGATTTTGCATTTGCAAGGTGCAAAGGGGCAGGGGCGGATTGCGCACGCATGCTGGAAAGGGCTTGACTTTATTCGGGGGGAGAGAGAGAGAGAGAGAGATCATAAGAACAGATCTTGGTTTTTTCTTGCAAGGGAGAGAGTGATTCCTGCCTACCACTGTCATCATCATCATCATCTTTTGGGTTAGTGAATCAATTAAACCTTTCATGATAGTGGCCGACCACCTGATTGATGAATAGTACCATTATCAACAGAGAGAAAAGTATCTCAGACCCTTTACTCTTCTCCAATATATTGGAATACTGGAAGTCTAATATCCAGATACTAAAGCCCATTGAAATGTGATTGTTTCTCAGGACTTCTGAGCCAAAATCCAAGCAGAGAAAGTTTGCCACGAGCACCATCCCTCAAATTCATTTCTTCTTTAGTTAATGTGCTATTACAAAAAGGATTATCATGCACTTTAGCAATTATCATGCACTTTAGCAAGAGTCAATGGGTGGAATCTCATGTTTGTGGTATGAGTTTCCTTCCCCTCCCCCAGGCTGGCTTCTCATTTTGGGCAGCTAAATGGCAGATAGGTATACAGCTCTCTCCATGTTCAAAATATTAGTATTTATTTTATTTGGTCATTGCAGGTGGGTGAGAATTTTTTATGGATTATTTGAGAAACACTTTGCCATGGAAAAAATTTGAGATGTTAAGAATGTGAACATGTTTGATTTTTAATGTAATGCCAGTTAAGATCTAAAGTTTCCTAAGAGGACTTTCATCTGTCAGGCACTTCATCTGTCATGCACTAAAAAATTAGTTTATGGAAAGTGAAACAGTGTGCATGTGTGTGTGAAACTAACCTTATTTACATTTTAAAGCACTCTAGCCTGAATGAATATCCACTTTTGTCCATAAATAATATGAGTGCATGCGTACTGTTCAAAAGTTTTCAAAGTTTTTTTTTTAATCCTGTTAGAAATGGATCCCAATACGTCTAATCCTGGACCAAAACAAAAATGCAGGTCATACGAAGCTGGTTTCAAACTTAAGGTTGTGTCAAGAGCAGAAGAGAGCAATAACAGTATTGCAAGTAGGGAATTTTGTGTTGACGAAAAACAAGTGAGGGACTGGCGGAAAATGAAAGCTGACTTGGAAAAGATTCCAAAGGCAAAAAAAGCTCGACGTGGTTTAAAGCCTTCATATGAAGCTCTAGAGACTGAATTGTATAAATGGGTTATAGAGTGTCGTCAAAATGGTTACTGCGTGACACGTATGGGAATTCGCTTACGTGCCCTTCAATTGGCTAAAGATGACAAATTAAAATCACCAGGAATTAAAATTTTTGTTGTGTCAGCAGGATGGTGTACCCGCTTTATGAATAGACATGGCTTATGTTTGCGGCAAAGAACAAAGATTTCACAGAAGTTGCCAAAAGACCTTGATGAGAAAGTGATGTCATTCCATTCATTCATCATAAAACAAAGAAGGATCCATAACTTTGACCTGGGAGATATTGGGAATATGGATGAAACACCTATGACCTTTGATCTTCCTAGCAACAGAACTGTGGCAAGTTTGGGAGAAAAAACTATTTTACTCAAAACCACAGGAAATGAAAAAAACCATTTCACAGTTGTTCTATCATGTTTGGCTAATGGAACTAAGCTGCGGCCTGTCATTATTTTCAAAAAAAAGACCTTGCCTAAAAAGGTCAAATTCCCACCACGAATTACAGTGCATGCACATATTAAAGACTGGATGGATGAAGACGGAACAAAAAAATGGCTGGAAGAAATTTGGAATGGACATCCAGGAACAGCCTTAAAGAAAAAACCATCATTGCTAGTTTGTGATATGTTCAGAGCCCACACATCTGATGACATTAAAAAATTGGCAAAGTCTTCTCAAGTTACTTTGACTGTTATTCCAGGTGGGCTTACATCTGTATTGTAGCCCCTAGATGTGTGTTTAAACAAACCTTTTAAAGACCATGTGCGAAAAATGTGGCATGAATGGATGTCATCTGGTCAAGCCCGATTGACAAAAGTTGGAAATCTGATGAAGCCCAGCATAGAATTAATAGCAAAGTGGGTTCGTGATGCATGGGAAGAGATTCCAGAGGACATGGTGCAACGTGCCTTCAAGAAATGTGGCATGAGTAATGCTATGGATGGCAGTGAAGACAGCGCTTTGTATGAGAACGACAGCAGTGATGGTGATGACTGCGAACTCAGTGATGACGACAATGTCTATGCTGATAGCCTCACACCAGATGAAGTTGAAGCTCTGTTTGGACATACAGATGATGAGGAGGAATCCAGTTTTGAAGGATTTTAACTCTTGTGTTTTAGCTTGGTTGCTGATTGAGCTAAGGTTTTTGTACTTTTAAAGTTATTGTTGATACCATATTGGTTTTGTTGGCTCTCTTTTCCACTTACAGAGCTAGTTTACTGTTTTTCTTTGAAATAAATATTCAAAAACATTTAACCTACTGATGCCTCAATTCATGTAATTTTATTGGTATCTATTTTTATTTTTGAAATTTACCAGTAGCTGCTGCATTTCCCACCCTCAGCTTATACTCGAGTCAATAAGTTTTCCCAGTTTTTTGTGGTAAAATTAGGTGCCTCGGTTTATATTCGGGATGACTTATACTCGAGTATATACGGTATTCATGTAAAACCTTCAGGAATTCCATTCTTCACTTAATTAGAGACCATATTTTTCCTTGCTTCCCATTCTCTGATATCTTCATAACAGATAATCAGAATTAGAAGAGATCTTGTGGGGCATCTAGTCCTCCCCAAGTGGGAGACCCTACACCGTTTCTGACAGATGGCAGTCCAATCTCTTCTTGAAAGTCTTAAGTGATGGTGCTCCCACAACTTCCAAAGGCAAAGTGCTCCATGGGTTGATTGTTTTCACTGTCAGAAAGTTTCTCCTTATTTCCAGGTTAAATCTCTCCTTCTTCAGTTTCCATCCGTTATTCCTTATCTGGCCTACAGGAGCTTTAGAAAATAGCTTGACCCCTTCCTCTCTGTGGCAGCCCCTCAAATATTGGAAGACTGCTATCCTGTCTCCCCTGGTCCTTCTCTTTACTAGACTAGCCAAGCCCAGTTCCTGTAACTGTTCTTCATGTGCCTTAGTCTCCAGTCCCCTAATCATCCTGGTTGTTCTTCTCTGTACTTTTCTTCATAATTTATATGTTTGTGAAAGCTCTGTAATCTGTAATCCTTCTGATAAAAACCTTGCATGGCTTTTAATCAAGAAAATATCAATCAGTTTTTGCATAAAAAACCTTTTGGTATTCTCAAGTACGGTTTGGAAATTTTCCTATATAGACTCTAGAGATCCAGCGTCAGTCAATATCAGTTAGTTAGCCAAAGTTTATCCTGATAAAAGACACTTCCTAGCTAATTTTCTGTTTGAATAAGAAATCATTTTTGTGCCTGAATGCTCAACTATATCATACTTTATACTCAAATATTTTCCAAACATTGTACTAAAATAACTAACATGAAAATGTTAATAGAGAAACCCAGAACCAAGCCAATACTATTTCAGAGGAGAATGTCATGTTCAGAATTATCAAATTGATTTCAAGTGGTATTTGAGTTCATACTAAAACAATGTGATTGTTGTAAGAGTTGCAAAATGCGATTAACACCATTGAGCTGACTTAAAGGTATGGTGAGCTTTTATGGGCTACATTTTTCATAAAGTACTTAAAATTACCAATTTTAAATGGTCCATTGTTTTAAAGCCCTAATACTATAGTCTTAATTATCTATATTTTTAAAAAAACATGTTTTAAAATATTCAGATCATGATTTCTACATGAAGACTTACATTACAAATGGTAAAGGTTTCCCCTGTCCAGTCATTTCCAAGTCTAGGGGCAGTGCTCATTTCTGTTTCTTAGCATCATCTGAAGATATTGTTAAGCCTGGTTTCCCCAACCAGGGTTAGGGAGACAAGCTAAACAGAATGTGCAGCGTTAGTCAGATAGGCACACAGATAAATGAGTGAGCTAAGCTTGTATGTTTATTAACATACAGTAAAAATAACAGATACGCTTGTGCTATCAAAAATATAGTTTATTCCATTATGAGTTCATAGCAGAGTCAAAATAATAGTCCAATAGTCATGTATCATTTAGTCAGTCCATTCAGGGATATTCAGTTAGCAAAGTCCGTTTAGAATATCCGATGTCAGTTCACTTACAAATCAGTCCTTTGTTTTCTCTCCTGTTCGAGCAATGCAGTCTTGGGTCCTTGCAGTAATCAGGGATCATCAAAGCCAGAGAGAGAGCAAGCTGCAGCCTTGCTTCTTTTAAAGTGCTTTCACAACCACTCCCTTAATTACTATCCCACAGTTAAAGTTGCAGACACTTTAACATACAAACTATGATTACATATTATTATTTACCTAAACCAGTTAGGGTTAAACAATGTTATCCCTAACATTCTCCCCTTTTAGGAAATAATAATAAATATAACTATTTACATCTTTAAATCATATTTGTTACAACTCTCTTTAAACTTAGTTACTCCTTGAGCTTTTGTAAATTGGTTTGCAATGTTTTCTTCCGTCATGCAGTATTCCAATTTAATTAGCCCATTCTTTACAGATTCTCTAACATTTAAGTATCTTAAATCAGTATGTTTTGATCTAGTTTTAACAGCAATACTAGTAGCTAACTTTATAGCTGCCTGGTTATCCTCGTACACAATAATGGAATCTTTAACAGTTATACCCATGTCTAATAATAGCTGTTTGTACAAAATCAAATCAGTGCATAGTAATGACAGACATGAAAATTCCGCTTCCATCGTGGACAAGCTAATATGCTGTTGTCTGATTGACCTCCACCCTATTAGTGTCTTACCAAATAATATAGCCATCCCAGATGTTGATTTTCTTGTGTTTATATCAGTTGCAAAACTTGCATCTGCATAGGCACTAAGAATCAAATCACCCTTTGGTTCTATAAACAATGCATGGTTCATTGTTCCTTTAAGATATCTTAAAATTCTCTTTAATGATTGCCAATGACATTGATGTGGATTTGAATTAAAACGTGCCAGCTGATTTACACTATAAGCTATATCTGGCCTAGACCAATTGCTTATATATGATAAGCTGCTAATCAAAGATTGATATATGAACTTATCAACTTTGGGACTTTGATCATCAGTTTGGCAAACTTCCTGACTCATTGGAGTCTTTGCCGGTTTACAAAGTTCCATTTTATACGTTTTAATTAATTGGCAAATTTTATCTTCTTGAGATATCTTAAATCCATTTTTTGTTTTGTTAATTGTCAATCCTAGTTACTTTTTAATTTCACCTAAATGCTTTAATTTTATCTTTTTGGCTAATAATGATATAATCTCATTAGCTTCATTATTAGTCTTAGTTATCAAAACAATATCATCTGTAAATAATAACAATAATGACACCGTTTCATTATTTTCTCTTTTAAACACACATGGATCTGCTAAACCAGATTTAAAGCTATATTGTTTAACTCTTTCACAATATATTGGTTCCACTCAAACCCAGATTGTTTCAACCCGTAAAGACTCTTTTTGAGTTTCCAACAATCATTACAATTTACTTTATTGTCTTTTATACCTACTGGTTTTCTTAAATATATAGTGTGCTGCAATGGTGCATGTAGGTAAGCAGTTTCTACATCTAAATGGTTAATGACATAGTTTTTCTTAACTGCCCACACTAAAGCTGCTCTTAAAGATGTTGCTTTAAGACTTGGTGCAAAAACTTCATCGTAATCAGATGCAGTTTGATTAAATCCTTGAGCTACTAACCTAGCCTTATGGGTAACAGTCCCATCATTTCCAGTTTTTACTTTAAATATCCATTTGCACCCAATGGATTTTTCTCCTGGAGGTAATTTGGCATCTTCATAAACTTTCATTACCTTTAATGAATTTAGTTCTTTTTCCATTGCTTTTTGCCAATTCTCCTGATCCTTAGCAGGATACATCCTAAGTTCATCCACACTAGTTGGAACTTTAGTTACTTGGCAAACTATACTTGCTTGATACCTATCAGGTGGTCTAGTTACACGTGTAGTACGTCTAGGTATTACAGGACTTACAGGTGGACTTTCCTTTATTAACTCTTCTTGATTATCTAACTCTTCCTGATCAACTGTTTCCTCTTGTTCTGGTCCTATTTGCTCTTCGTGGACTTCTTCTTTAATTGGACTCTTCTTATAACTAATCTGATCTTTCTGCCTTTTGTAGGGTTCAATAATTACTTCATTATTTAAATCTTGCTCTAATCTATTCCATCCTACATGTTCTAGGAATTTTGCACTAGCACTGGTGTAAACTCTAGATGTACCTGGTTCCCAGAATCTATAAGACCTATGATTAGATGTATATCCTACAAAATATAATCTTTTAGCTCTATGCTGTCCTTTGTGTCTAAGTTGTGAAGGGATATGCACCCATGCTGGTGCTCCAAATGTGTGCATGTAACTTAAATCAGGTTTTGTACCATGCCACAGTGTGAATGGTAATTCACCTGTTGTTGAATTAACAACATTATTTAATATATGATTACCACACATTATTGCTTCTCCCCACAAATTGTCAGGTAATCCTGAATCAGACATTATAGTTCGTGCCATTGATTGTAATGTTTGGCCTCTTCTCTCTATAAAGGCATTCTGTTGTGGCCTATATGGTGCAGACTTTTTATGTTGTATACCTAACATTCTTAGTCTGTTCTGGAATTTATTATTTGTAAATTCCATACCATTATCTGTTATAAGAGTTACTAATTTCTTTTTAGTTTTCCTTTCAGCAAATTTTATCCAATTAAAGAGATTTAGATACGTTTCAGTTTTGCTCTTCATTAAATAGCAAAACCCATATCTAGAATAGTGGTCCATTATACTTAGTATGTAACGAGCTCCTCCTACACTTGGTTTTTTCGGACCTATTAAATCTGCAAATACTACCTCTAAAGGCTCTTTGGAAGTAAATCCATCAACTCTATTAGCAGGTGTGACCCTGCTCTTACTTTGATTACAGGCATTACATTGCAAATACTTATTACAAGGTTTTAAACTTATTCCCTTAGATAATTCAACAGTTTTCTTAAGCATTTTAAAATTTAAATGCCCTAGCCTTCGATGTAACAAGTGAATACATTCATCATGAGGTTTCTTATTTTCATAAACTGTGTTAGCCACCTTTAAACCATCATCATTTAACACATATAATTCACCTCTTAAAGATGCAGTAAATCTCTTATCTTCTTTCTCAATTATGCAGTTATCTCCTTTAAAAGTAACTACATATCCTAGTTTAACCAAAATTTTAACTGAAATTAAATTAAACTTAAGTTGTGGTACATATAACATTTTTACATTCTCTTTTATAAAAGAACAATATGCTATACCTTGACCTTTAGCTTTCAGTTTCCAGCCATTGGCTAACGATATCTGCTGTGTACTCTGGGACATTTTAATAAAATTTTTGTTATCATTTGTTATACATTGGGATGCTCCACTGTCAACCACCCATAAATTATTTTTTACAACTCCGTTAGAATACATGGCTAACTCTAAATTTTTATTTGTCTTTTGATGACTTTTTGAATTCTGGCCAGCGTTCTGGCGTTTTGCTTTTTTACAAAATCTTGCCAAATGTCCTCTTCCTCCACAATTAAAGCACTTTTTAATTGCGTATGCAGTAGGAGATTCATTATCTTCTTTTTGAGGTTGCTGCCTCCTTAACTCATCTCTTTCAAGCCTTCTTCTGGCCTCTTCAATCAATCTGCCAGTTATATCAGTTAAAGTTAGGCTTTCCTTTGGCAAAATTTCAAGGGAAGTTACGTAGTTATCATAACTTTCATCAAGTGAAGATAGAATTATGTAGACTTGGTGTAGTTCAGAGAAAATAAGCTCTTTCTCGTTCAGTTCTTGAAAAATGCTTTGCATAGTTTTCAAATGACTCAGCATATCACCATTTGTTTGGAGATGTGTACTGAAAAGTTTCCGTGTTAGATTTATGTGAGCACCAACGTTATCTCGAACATAAATCCTCTTCAGCTTCTGCCAACACCCAACAGCCGTTTTCTCTCCGTGGATATAAACAAGCTGTTTGTCAGTTAAGGTTAACGCAATAATGCAAATAGCGTGTTCATTTTTATGCATAAATTCTTCTATCTTTATTCTATCTTCATCATCCTCTTGATCCCATTCTTCTACGTTTGGTGGATTTTCAATTATGTTCCACAAACCTTCTCTTCGTAGAAGCAGACTACATTTCATAGACCATGATACATAGTTTGTTCCATCCAACTTGGATATAAGGGACAAACTTTGTAGATTGACTTGTGCCATGTTTTCTTATATGGATATAAAACTATAATTAATAAAACACAGCTGTCTGTTTACTGTAATGTATAACAACACAAACTCTCACTTTTTACATAAATCTGTTTTATCCTAGTTAAACTGACTTTGCAACCATGCTGGGCCCATAACCAGTGTTAAGCCTGGTTTCCCCAACCAGGGTTAGGGAGACAAGCTAAACAGAATGTGCAGCGTTAGTCAGATAGGCACACAGATAAATGAGTGAGCTAAGCTTGTATGTTTATTAACATACAGTAAAAATAACAGATACGCTTGTGCTATCAAAAATATAGTTTATTCCATTATGAGTTCATAACAGAGTCAAAATAACAGTCCAATAGTCATGTATCATTTAGTCAGTCCATTCAGGGATATTCAGTTAGCAAAGTCCGTTTAGAATATCCGATGTCAGTTCACTTACAAATCAGTCCTTTGTTTTCTCTCCTGTTCGAGCAATGCAGTCTTGGGTCCTTGCAGTAATCAGGGATCATCAAAGCCAGAGAGAGAGAGCAAGCTGCAGCCTTGCTTCTTTTAAAGTGCTTTCACAACCACTCCCTTAATTACTATCCCACAGTTAAAGTTGCAGACACTTTAACATACAAACTATGATTACATATTATTATTTACCTAAACCAGTTAGGGTAAAACAATGTTATCCCTAACAGATATTTCTGTTGTCATATGGCTACCTTGACTACAGGCTGAAGGGCATGGAACACTGTTACCTTCCCACCAAAGTGGTACCTATTTATCTATTCACATTTGCATACTTTTGAACTGTTAGGTGGGCAGAAACTGGGACAAGTAACAGAAGCTCAAACCATCAGCTCTCCAGCTGACAAGTTCAGCATTTTTTTTTGTAAAAGTTTTATTGATTTTAACAACAGACAAAAAACATATAAGACATAAAACATGACATAAAAAAAATAAAAAATAAAAATAAAAATTTTAAACATTCTTCATAAATTTACAGTGTATCGGTTGGTTTACCACTCCCTTTTGTGCATCCATTTCATAGTCATCAGAATAATTACATTACATAATAACTCACATTATCAATCATCAATAAAATATCCCAATATCATTATTGAACAATCATTTGACTATAATTTTACTAATTCATACTTAAGCGAGATAGCTATAATTAGGTTAAATTATTTTATGACAAATCATGAAATCATATCAAATCTATCATAATAAAATATTCTTAAGAATTATCAAAACCAAGAAAAATTATATATTCATTATTTCCTAAATTTCTAAATATTCTATTATCATATTGTATTATCTAACCATTGATAAAAAAGATCCCAAACTTCATAAAATTGTTTATCTTCTTGTTCTCTAATTTCAAATGTCAATCTACTCATTTCAGCACATTCCAATATTTTCTTAATAATTTCTTCCTCTATTGGTATTTTCTCACTCTTCCAATGTTTAGCAAATACAATCCTAGCTGCTGTTAATACATTTACAATCAAATATTTTAAATCTTTATTATATATATCAGGTACGATTCCCAATAAAAAAAATCTCTGGTTTCAAATCTATGTGTTTCTTTATCATTTTTTCCAGCCATATGCGAATTCTAGTCCAATATTTCCTGGCCTCCTCACAAGTCCACCACATATGGTAATATGAGCCAGGTATCTGATGACATTTCCAGCACTTTTCAGATTTATTCTTGAACATTCTTGCTATTCTTGTCGGGGGAAAGTGCCACCTGTAAAACATCTTATACAAATTTTCTTTATATGCTGTTGACATTGTCATTTTATAATTTTGTGACCACAGTTTTTGCCATTTCTCTAAATCAATCCCATATCCAAAATTCTTCCCCCAAGCAATCATTGTTTCTTTAACTTGTTCTTCCTCTAATTTAATTTCCAACAAATAACTATATAATTTTTTAATCACTTTTTCATCAGTACCTGTCAAAATCCTATCTAAGTCAGTCAATTTATCATAAAATCCTTCTATTTTAGAATCTTTAAGATACCTTGCATGTATTTGCGCATATGAAAACCAATTCATCTTTATACCTTGTTCTTCTAAATTTTGCATCGTTTTAAGTTCACCCTTTTAATCCAATATTTCCTCATATCTAACTGTTTGTTCCTTCTTATAAGTTATAGGATACGAAAAAGCTTCAATAGTTGATAACCAAACTGGAATTTTCAAATAACATTGTTTCTTAATTTTCTCCCAATTCAACCATAACGATTCCCGTATATAATGCCTTTTGAAGTTCAGCATTTTTAACAGCTGAGCCACCGCAACCTTTACAAAATGAATAAGGAGTATATAGGAGTGAGTATAAACAGATGATATAAAGAAAACAATTAATTTCCTAAGTAGAAGTACCAGATTGTGGAGTGGAAGCTAAGCAGGGTCAGGTCTCATGAGTACTTAAATGGCAAACCATAGCTGTAAATCAGAGTGAAGGATTGAAAAGCCCAGGAAGAAAGCAAACTACACAGAAAAATATATGACGTCAATAAAAGTCAAGTGCAACCTGAAGAATATTTTACTAAAGGAATTTAAAACTTAGCATACCTTAGATGTTCATATCTTATAGTGAATAGAATAGAATAGAATTTAGCAATTAGTAATGCTTATAATGATGCATTTTCCTAAACTCCCTGCAGATTGACAGGTGTTAAAAATATAGTAGATCTTTTGCTGAGCCATATCCACCATCTTAACAAATCTGGCAGCAATGCAGCTTAAATACTGTTGCCATTGTTACATTCTTATTATACAATTAGTCATGTTAACAATTTAAAATGAAATAAGAACATGTTCTTCTACATGTTCCCCAAAACCATATCTGAAAAACAAAACTGAAATGAGAAGGAGCAATTGCAGTAACAGCAGAAGCAGCAGCAGCAATAACTTCTGGGACTATGGATGATTAAAAAAAATAATAAATCACTTTTTGTTCAGCATCCTCTTCCAAAGTTCATGTCTATGGAATACAATAGATGTTTATGGAAAGGTTGTCTGTCTTGGACAACATGAAGAGTTTCACTGAAAGCACCAGATTTGAAAGGAAAGGAAATCCATTCACATGATGTCATGCATCATGTCTCATCTATTACTAAGAGTGCAAGTATGCCACAATATGATTCACACTGCTATTCTGTTTTTCTGTAAGATCAGTGGCATACAAGACTAAATTCATGAATTAGAAATGGCATTCATGTCTTGCGCATTGTGCTCAAAGTGTGACTTTATTCCCCGCACATAGACTCTCCCATCAATTTTAATTCAGAGCTTTAGAAGAATAACAGAATTGGAAGGGACCTTGGAGGTCTTCTAGTCCAACCCCTTGCTCATGCCGGATACCCCATACCATTTCAAACAAATAGTTGTCCAATATAATCTTAAAAACATCCAGCGTTGGAGCATCCACAACTTCTGATGGAAACTTGTTCAGCGTAACAATACTGGTCGATGTTTTGCTTCGTGACCTACTGCTGTTTCCCCTACTTTGAATTAAGGATACTTCTGCTTCTGTACAGGAATGAATCAGACAAAGGGTTCTTTTCTGCAAAAGGAGCATCATCTTTGGTCTTTTATTGAAAGCAATAAAATAAATATATTACTTATTTGTCTCTTGTGTTTGTTTATAGAGAACTGAAATCACTATGTGAATAAATTGTTGGCATTTGGAAAATAAAGGATAACTGTGTCCTGCACTGGAAAGCAAGAGAGAAATAAGGGATTAGCAAACAGCAGTGGCCCTTGATGGATGTTTATAATTAAGTTATAGCTTGGATGATTCAATAACCATCCAAGCTTTAACCATAACCAAATAAATCAGGCTTCAGGAAAACCCCAAAGCTAGCGAGATAAATGAAACACCCAATAAACAGTCAACAGAAGGCCTACAGAATAGCATTCCCAGATGTGAGAAAAGTTAAAGTTAGGAGATTGTATTGATGATGTTACCTAGTCAGGTAATGAAACAACTGGAAACAAACAACTGAAGCCAGAGAGCCCTAAGTACTCCACTATTAAACAATAGACAGATTTCTTATGCAGAGCAAGACAAGGATTGCTTCTTATCCAGAGCAATATCAAAGAAAATAGAGTGTTAAATATTATATTGAATTGGTAGCATTCCATTGGACTAACTATCCAAGGTAAATTTTGAAATTGTCTCTGCGCACCCGCAAAATGATACAACTCTGGTATTTTCCTAATCTAAAGCTTTCAAAATTCAAATTGAGATATAGGTCCAAGAATTCCAAGCCAATGTGGACATTCCCAAATCATCTCAAGGATGCCAGGACATCATAGACTACATGGTGTTTTCAACAGCTAGGAGCACAAGCTAACTTTCATAGGTTCAGAAGTTAAGAATCAATAGTACAATATATGGATGCAAACTATAAGGAAATTTTGGAGCTAAAGGCTAAATTAGGAAGAAGGAAATAACAGATCACTTCTATACTTTTGCCAAGAAAACCTCATGGTGTCCATGTAGTCCATGTAGAGCAGAGCATGATTCAAAAGGCATCATTACCTTATATTAATGAATATAAACCATGATGATAAAGTACAGCTATAGTTACATTTAAGTGATAGATTGCTTTTCTGATTGTAACTCTCTTTTTGCACAATTTATCAGCAATCTTTAGCATTCATGTTATTCCATAGACACTGGACAAGAAAACTGACATTTAATTCTGCATGTCCACCATCCCAACATATGTAAAAAGAAAGAATTGCAAATGGGTGAACTATTACAAAGAGTATCTTCTGAGAACCAGATTGGATTCAAACTAACCAGTTCATAGGTGCTTCTTAGGAACGATCATGCTATGAGGAGACTTTAAATTGAAGTTGCCATTCAAAAGCTGGAAATATGTCAGCACAGGTTCAGTTGTTCTTTCTCTGTGCCCCCTGCTCCCCGTCTTCTCTGAAAATTCAGAACAAAACACACTCCTGACAGACCTTCATCCTATCCCCCTTTTCTCTCCGGAATGTGTTCCTCATTTAGATTTCCCAACAAAAAGAAATTAAAGATGCTTTTCTAATAAAGGAGTCTGGAGCGATCCTCCTGAAACAGTAATGTGTAACAGAATGAGCAATGTATTGTGATAGAGAAATTCATTCTCTCCAGATGTGATGGCTTGGTGTTTCCCTCTATCAAAGAGGAACAGTTACAGCATGCTAAACAACAGAGAAGGCACATTCCCCACCCATCACAGCCTATTAAAAAAAATCAACATTCTCTCTTCAGAAAATACATATTGACACCTCTAGTGATAAGAGTTCTGCAAAGCCAGAATCCTCATTTTCCATAGAGGGCCCCCACCCTGTTTGATTAGTTTAAACTCCACCCCTTAGGAGACATGAAAAGAAAAGTAATCTGTGGGAACAGTAGCTCCGAACTTTAAAACTTAGTGAGGAAGGGGGGAGGAGGGGGGGGAGTAAAAAAGGGAAAGGGGAAAAAAAACCCATTCTTTCTTCGTTATGGTTTGCTGAATATTCCTTTGTCTTGTTGTATAATAGAAATGATGTTCATGGCACTAGAGTATACACACAATAAATGGTTTCTGTGGTTATCAAACACCTCAGCTTCACTTCAGCATTTAATCACCCAGGAAAAGCCATTTCTTTGCCTTGTATAGGATTCTGCCATAAACATTCTCCTTTCAGTGACACCTCATCCCGGAGCACCAGGACTTTAATTTGTACCAAACACTGAATTAAAAAATGAAAAATGGTTATTTTAAAATATTTATTGAATTACAAAAAAAGTGAAACTTTCTTCCTTTTTTTTTAACACACAAAAATGGTGTTGGAGAGAAGCCAAAAGTCCATTCATAGGAGTGAAGGTATTAACACAGAGCAAAAGGTTTGCAACTTCTCATCATGGAGAGAGAGAGGGAGGGAGGGAGGGAGGGAGAGAGAGAGGGAGGAGGAGGGGGAAGAGAGGGAGAGGGAGAGAGAGGGGGAGAATGAATATGCCCAGAATTTTTGGAAGTGTTCCATGTGCAGAATGGAATTTGCTTAAAACATTGTACAAGGGAATTTAAAAAGGGCATTGGGAATTGGTAGTAAATTCACAAATCATACCGTTGGAAGGGAAGATTTAAAGAGAAGGGGTTTTTTTTTTGCAGAGAGTCAACAAAAGTCAATGGAATCAAATGCCTTCCACTCTTTTGCCAATGCAATACAAGCGGGGGGAAATGTTGGGCTTTGCTTGCACAAGTATAGATGTCATCTGGAACTGTCTTATTCTTTCTTGTCAATTTCAGACACTGAACACAGCTCCTAATTCAGCCTTGTAATCTACACCCAGCAAGAGATTTGCCACCTGCCTAGGAAATTGGTTGGACTGCTGAATTGCACTTACTATTAGCACATTTTTCTTACTATTCATTCAGAATCTAGTTTTTCATAATGTTAGACCAGTAGTCACATATGCTATATTCAAGGCCATAGAGTATGTATCTATATCTGATCTTTCATTTACAGCCGCATTTGAGATGAGACTTTTGATTGCTAAGCAAGGCAGATATTAAGTAAGTCACATCCAATTTCACAATCATTTTTGCCATTGTTGTTAAATGAACAAATAAAAGTAATAAAGTGACAGAGTGGCAGCCAATGAATTTGAGGGCAAAGGGAACTCCAGTTCTAGCTTCTCACTTTGAAGATTTATGATCTATGTCATCCCCATGATTGCTGAAGCTCTTAGAATAATGCTACTATAGTTATATAGAATCAAAACAAGAACACAGCTAGTGGTTTGTCACTTTTAATGACAATTATTGCCAACAATATTTTCCTCCAATCCACATTGAAGATTAATAAATATCCAAAACCATCCAAAAGTTAACTATGGCCAAGTAAGAACAGGAAGCAGGAAAAATCATGATAATTTATAGAATCAATTAATGTGGAATTTAAAGATAAATTATGATTTGCAGTCACACAATAACAACAAAGATTAATTAACATTAACAGTCTAGGTGCCATATTTCTCTAAGAAAAAATAATTGCAAAGTAACTTTAATTCACCGAATGGACTTCTAACATATTCCAAATAAAAATGAAAGTCAGCTTTAAGCCAGGTTAATCAGTGTTTTCCGCATTAAAAAAAAATCAAGATTTATATTAGTAGGAATACAATAGAACCCTGGACAATTATAATAACATTTATGTGTAATAATTCCATAACAGCATTTCAAATGCATAAATACAATGCTTTTTAAAAGATGAAGTTTATATCTTAAATAATATATTTATTTGGTATAATTTGTTTATTTCAAACTTCCTTTTGCGGAGCTGAGAGAAACATTTTTATCTGAATTCACCTTAGTTTACAGAACCCATCAATATGGAGTCAACACAATGATACAGTAGTGAGCTATGACAAGCTACTAGGGTTTCATTGTCACATATTCTCCTCTGAGAATCAGAATTGGTGTTCATGGACAGGATCAAATTCTGCCAGGTAGTAGATATGGCATCATAAAGAAGCCCCATGCTCTTTGTAAGTGCTTGGACTAATCATACATGTATAAAAAGAGAAGGTTGGGTCACCATATGCCTTGCCACCTTATAGTTTTGACATAAACACCCAACAACTGCACCTGAAAATAGACACACAATACCACATAATCAATTCAAAACATTTATAGCTTGTTGGCCCCTTATTCCTCTGCGGTAAATTCTGAAGGATCCCAAAGGATCCCTTGCTTCTTCCATACAAGTTGCTTCAGCTTTCTTCTTATAACTTCTCTTCCTTCACTTGGAACCTCTGACTCTATGTCCCCTATAGTGCTGTGTCTCTGGACATTTCCATGGCTTTTTTATCCTCTGCTATTGGTCCACATGTTTTTGTGAAATCTCTGTGCTATCAATCAAATTTGGTGGATTCCCATTACTCCCCTTTGAATATTTGAGTTAGAAATCTAATTTTGTTTTAATATTGACTGATGATATAAATTAGGACTGGCTAAATATTATGGCACTACATCTGTGCAAGGCTGACCTTTTATGTGAATTGATTCTTGTTGACTTGCCTAATAAAAAGGCTAAAGAATTAACCATTTTCCAGCACCTGAACACCTGCAAACTTCGTGTTGGATGGATGGAGCACATGTTGCTAAGATTTTATCAAATTTTGCTTACATTTTGAAGAACCGGTATGCCTTGTCTGACTTTTTATTGATATTTCATTACCGAAGATGTGCTATGGTGTCTCTGAAGGCTTTAGAATACATGGTTTTGATTTTCCTGTCCCTCCACCCAGACCGTAGACAATGACCTGTTTTCTACGCCTTCAAGCAAACTAATTAAGCTGAATCAGATACACTTCTTGCCTAAATTGATAGCTGGTGGCAGATCCAAATGAATTTTCATAGACCTTTGTTGAGTTATGTTACAACTCTGTTACTTGAACTGTGTAATTCTCAAGACCAATGCAGAATCTTTGACCATCTCTAAGAGCTCGAAAAATTACAAAGCACAGAAGAAACCATTAATAGAATTTCCTTCTAATCATAGAGGATGACATAAGCATCTTCACCCTGCTCACTGCAAAACATGTTGCAGTTGTAATTTCTAGACTTTCTCATCAGCACAGCTTTAGCAGAGAAGCTGCATTCTTAATATATAGAGAGATGCCAAAATAGAGAAGATACCTTATATTTTGATCTTACTATTTCTTGATTATTATGATTTTTTGCAAAACCCTATAATTTAAAAGAAGATACTTCTTGAAATCTTTTCAAATTATTCAACTATTTAGAGAATAGCATTCTCTTTTCACTGTGTTTGTTTGGTACTATGCTGCTAAATGAGTAACAACTATCCAAATTGACAAATTATGGCTTGTGCTTGCCCTGTAAACTAATATGGTAAACTAGCATTGATCCAGGTTTGCAGGGAAGTTAAAGTCAGAGCTTGTTGACATGTGTATTAAAACAATGAAATGGCAATTTTCCACAAATCAAGAAATAAAAGTCATGAGGTAAGCGGACATGGGGGGGAAATCAATCCACACTTACGTTACATATATGCTGAATTGGATTTGGTGCAATGCTATTGGATTAAAATAACTATTTTATTGTTAGTTACTTTTATGGCACTGAATATCAGCATGTCAGGAAACCTAATATACAATTTCCCTTGGCAGTTGATGCTTATATATTCCTAGGGAGCAAATATTGAGATAGTTGCTTCTCTATTATGCAGAGAATTCCTACAAAAGTCCTTCAACCCACTTCTTATTCTTTGTAAAGGACTTGGTAAATCTGGTCAGGAAAGTGTGAATGGATCTGCCTCTGAGGACAGCTTGGGCTACACCGAGGAAACAAGAAATATGAAAAAAGCCAAACCAGAGTCCAAGGAGTTATAGCTGGAATCCTTAATACAGTTGTGCCTGCTGTTTTCTGGCCAGCTACTTTGGTCATGCCTGGCCACTTTCCACAATGAAGCCACTGCAAGAATTGCACAGAAAATCAGCTATTCACCCATGTCAGATATTGGCAATCCATGCCACATGGGCCAAGCGCAATTTTAAAATGGCGCTGATATCTATTTCTAGCCCTCCTAAGTAACTATCCAATCTACACAGCATGATATGGATACTTCATTTCTGGATAGCATATTTCTCCAATTAAAAAAAAATAGTCTAGTATTGGAGCAGATCTGGTGTCATTGTGAAAGCAGACATATTTGGTGGATGCTTCATTTAGTTGGGAGGAAATATAAATTCACACAACTGATGCTCCCAATGCAAACATGCCAGGTTTCACTCAACATATTACAAAACATGCAACTTTGCTTGGGGGTAATATGTTCATCCTTCCTTACACAGGTTGTTTGTAGTTGCTGTTCTGAGCATCCCACTTCAAATTTGCTTCTTTCTAAAATGAAATGTGGTACCACCTGCCAACTTTGCAAAGCAAATTGAGTTGGTGCTGGTGGTCTTATTTAATTCATTAATGCTGGTAAAGCTCTTTGCAATTCTCTGATGAAAGATGTTATTAGGCATCCAAAGTTTTAATTATTTAAAAGCATTATGTCACTTCCCCATCTGCATTGTTTGTTCCTGGTGCAAGTCAGAAATAATTTCAGGAAAATGAATGTTAGAGCTTATATTGCCATTCTAAATACTAATGCTGAAATTTTTTGATTCTAATGGCTTTTTAATAGAAATTGTTACTATTTGTAATGTTGTTTTTATTATGTATTAAGAGCCTTTCCCCTAAAAATACTTAATCTGACTGCAATTAAATATTTTTCAATTGATGTCTTGCTTTTATGCTTCTGGGTATGGATTTATTATTTTATTATGTTTGATATTATACAGGTTTTTAATATACAACTAATTTATTATTAAAATGATAATAATATCATAATCCTACAGGATCAAATTAAAATCATAACTAGTCCAGAAATCTGTTTCTCAACCAATTGGTCTTTCAAATTCTTATGAGAAAACCCCTAGAAGTCATTAGGACTTGAAAAGTAGTATGTAAGTATGATCATAGTTAGTAAGCTTTGATATATTTCCTTTGAAAGAGAAGCTACTGTTCAGTGTTTAATGGAAGACAATAACATTAAAACACATTTTAAGTGAATGAATCATGCTGGGTATGCATTTATTTTAAGGAAATGATTAGAGGCTTAACGGAAGCATACAAGACTTGTGCACAGAAATTCCCAGCATCAGCTTGTTCCAGTTTAAAGGACCAGGTGATGTGTGTGAACAACTGTTCTGTGGGCAATTAAACAGATCCAGCCAAGAGGTACACATTAGTTGACCTACTATACGTTTGAGAAGTGTGTCTATTCTAACATAATCTCTTTATAACCTGAAATGTGTATTATGTCAAATGATCTGACTGATTACATCTAGTAGTTGTGGAAACTTATATGTGCAAATAAACCAATTTCTAGAATTTTTAGTGCCAAAGTTTAGAGGTGAGGAATTGAACTTTGCCCATCACATAAGTTTCTGTGTAGATTATATCATATAGATGACTAAAGCAAGCTAAGGGAGAGACATAGTATCATTCCTTCACTCTATGAAAGATTTAGTTGTCATGTCTAAATTCAGTCTACATTTTTATATCCAAACATAGACTCCTATCAGTACTTGTATGTCTGTGCAGGTAAAGTCTGCTTCTTTGTTTGAATTCCTCCATGATAATGACTATGAAGACAAAGTCAAAGACAGTTTATTAAACATATTTTTCATTTATTCACAACATATAAGTTAAATATATACTTTACCATCTTTATTATACAAAACATCCACTAAACCCAAAATATTCTTCAGAGAAACAGTAGCAAAATGATGCTTTGAGGCATAAAAAGCACTATAAAGACCAAATACATGTTTTTAACCAACGATTAACTCTCAATAGAGTAATTTGATTGAAATGTTAAAATAGAAATAAAGAACTAAATTTGACCCAATACTTTTTATAACCACAAGTTCTGAATATATACTCATCTGCCTATCTAATAACATGCACAGATTTGGATTATTCTTTGTTTTCTGCAATGCCATAAAATCTTGGCTGTTCAGTAAAATTTTGGGAGAATGTTAGTCTGGGCCAACCCCAATAGACGTTGCAGTTATAATGGTTGTTTGTTTGTGTGTATGCATTTGTAATACTTTGTAGTTTTTAGGGTTCCATTTTCCTGGGTGCAACTCATAGCCAAGTTGGAACAGAACAGCATAGAAATCTTAGCAATAAATAACAAAATATCCAACTGGGTTATTTTTTAAAAAAAAAACCAAAGCCACTAATTTTTGTTAAATGCTGTTTGCTTTTCTTATCTTATTGGAAAATATTTTTAATTATTGATCAAAATTAATAAGCCTAAAAAAATTCTTAGATCAACAGTTGTTCCAATGTGGGAGATCTAACTAGAGAAAAAATTTCAGAGAAAGATCCGTCAGACCAATAAATAATAGATCGGATGATATACTTGAGTCATATAACTGTGAAGATCAGATTTTCCACTATTGGAGTGATGTGGTGCCCTAGAGTGGAGCTCTTGTCTCACAGTCAAGAGGCTGTGAGTTTGATTCTAGGTAGAGGCAGATATTTCTCTATCTGGGCACAATGAGAATATATCTGTTGAACAAGAAGATCCTTCAATTCTTTGATGAGAAGCGAAATATCTTCAGGCCAAACAAAGAAAGTCCAGTTTCTTTTTGAAAAAGAATATTTGAGACAACCATGACTTAGATGATGAAGAATCTCTATAGACATAATCACAAGATTGCCCTTATAAAGAAATGGCATTTTTTTCAAACATGTCAGAGGAGATGGCAAATTCAGACATGTTGCCAAATGTCCATTATAGTCTGATGCTAATAGAGATGTGTTACTTTCTCGTTCCAAAAGTGGTCTAGATTCTGTAAGTCATCAAGCCAAATATCTGGAGAATAAATGAGAAGTACATAAAGAAAAGTGAGAAGATTTAAATAATTCTAGTACTATTCATTTCCAGAGAGGAAATTCATCAATCCCTCTTCTGCAGAATTTACACATATAGTATCTGTTTTCTGATAATCTGAACTAGCCTGCCAATAGAATTTGGTCTTTTGAATTTTAATAATGAAATCCATTTCCTTATGGGGATTATTGTCATCTATAAACTCTGAAATTCATTTATCTACAGTCATATTTCTTTTCCCTGAAAATATTGGCTAGCAAACTCAACTCAAAAATTTGCTGCTGATCCATTGAGACCTAGTACCTCTTCTATTTATATTGTCAGTCATTTTGCCTACTTTGTATTAAGAACCACTGCACTGCCCAGTGTTTACAATGCTGAAAATATTTGCTGAATTAACATCAGTTAATTCATTCAGTTAACAACATTCTGCTATCAGTATGATGATAGCAGAAGTATACACCAGGATGAATATTGACTCATAATATTTCTAGACATGTTTTTAAGACTTTATTCCCTCCTTACTGAAAATAAAATAGGAATTGGTTTAATCCATTGTCACAGGTGCAAGTGTCTTATACCACTGGTTTAAATTTTGTATAACTTAGAACCGGTGTAAAAGGAAACAAGACCCAATGCTAATCAAATCCAGGAACCCCTTTAATTAAGTAATTGAAGAAGAGAAAACTTTTAGCCAATTGGAGAAACCTCATTCAATGGAGAAGGTACAGTAGTTGTAAGATAAATATGCAATGAACAAGAAAAATGACCACTTCTATGCTAGATATACTAATAGCTGGTTCTTAACTGGAAAAAAGTGGCTTGCTGAACCAAAGCTTATCTCCTCACTTTATCCATTAATTGTCCATTGATTGATTATGTGCCATGAAATTGTGTTGATTCTTAGTAACGGCATAGGTTTTCTCCATAATGATCCATCCCTAACCTATCTTTTCAAGTCTCCCAATGATGCACTTAACCATCACTGTAACTGAGTCCATCCACCTTGTTGCTGGTCATCTTCTTCTCTTTTTTCTACCTTTTCCAGCTTTATATCCTTCTTTAGGGAGTTAAGTCTTCCATTGGAGATAAATATTGACCATTAGGATACTGCAATTCAGATTTTCAAAGTACAGTACTATTCTCTCATTTAAATATATAGAGAAGCAGTATAATATATTTCTAACGTACAACATGATTCTATGCTCTTTCGGTGCCAAATGGACACTTGTGCATGGGAAGTAATTGGGAAATGAAAAATGATTGCAGTGTCATAGAGTTGGAAAGGACCATTTAGGCCAGTAAGTCCAACTTCTATTAAGGGCAGGAATCCAAATTAAAGTATCCCCAGCAGATGCTTTTCTACAGAAATCAGTAGTCCTGTTAATGATGCAACTGAGTTGCTTTATTCGTGAAATTGAGCAGGGATGGGGAAAGTTCTCCAAACAACGATTCCTTCTGTTTATAATCCTCCTTGTTGCTTTCTGCCTTCTCTTTACTGCAAAAGACTTGATTAAGAAAGGAAATGGCACGTTACGTATCTTGATTATAACTCCAGAATTTACAATACACGAAGAGTCCTTATAGACTTAATTATTTGGGGAAGGTAGTTCCACATGGAATGTTTGTTTCCAAGTAAAAGAAAGAACCCAAAAGATGGGCAGCTAAAACAGAGAGGAGAAGGTTTGTAGAATCAGTGTCTCAGTTGGCTAGATTCATTTCCTTTTTAAGCAGGTAAAATTAATTTAATAAATTTAACTTAAAATTAAAATTGAGTTTAAGGACTTGCAAGAATCAAGAAACAATTTTTGTTTCACATGCACAAAATCCAACATGTCAATGGAACTAGAACACTGAGCACATATTCATACAAACATCTATTTTCCCCGTGATTTGAACACTGCTTATTCTAAGATGTCTCATTGTTAAAACATATCCCCAAATCATTGATATATCTTATATGTAACATATTCAAAGATAATGCCTTAAATACTGGCACCTGCAGCTCAGCGTCTAAAAGGGAACATATTTTTCTCTGGGTATATAAAAGATAAAAAATATTTTAGGAAAACTGGCAATATCTCCCAGGAATCTGCAATGTGTCAGAAAGCATGTGCCATTTTCTCACCGATAATCTGTACTTTTATCTTACATGAAACAATTTTTCACACATCCAAAAAAGTCCTCACTTCCTTATACTTGAGAATGAAAGAGAATTAGAAATAGGTCCAATTTTCTTCTGAAAAGCAGGCTTCTTCTGCTTTCGACTGGCCTTTCTCATGACCCTCTATACAAGACGACAGATAATAAATATAATGATTTGTATTGAAAAAAGAGCTGGAAGGATAATGGTCCCAAACAGTGTAGTCTTTTATAATGTTACCATAGTAAATAATAGCAGCAGCATTTGTATGACTAGAGTTAAGGTTGTATCAGGGTTTCTCTCTGACACACATGCACACATGCACACACACACAGAGAGAGAGAGAGAGATGCACAAAACTACACCACTTTTTCCTATGTTGCATATGTCTCCTGGTTTTCAAAGTTCCCAATTTCATTTCATTAATTTCCTCTTTGCAGAAAGAGATGGAGTATGTCCACTCATAATGACTTATGCATAACTTATTACAAGCAACATTGGGTTGATAAATCAGACACCTGAATTAAACTAGCCCTGGCTTCTGCATCATTCACAAATCATTTAACTGTGCTTGCACTTACAGGAATAAAGTCCTATGCTTTAGCCGTGCACATAGCAAGCAAATTCAGATCACATTACAGCTGGCAACCTTTTAAAGCCTGAGCTCGTGCCCTTAGAAAATGACTTCCATGGGATACCAGAGGTTGCTGCTCTGGCATAGAGGATCTCTTAAGTGACAATAATAACTATAGTGCAAAGAGAATTGCTCCTATTTTCTGCAAGGACATAATGATCTCCAAACAGATGCATACCCTATTGGTTTTTTTTTCTGACCAATACATCAATTAAACTTATTTATCACTCATTACTCACAAATGTATTAATTTGTAAGGCAGTTTGCCAATCATGTTATGTTTTTCTTTTACAGAAACACATATATGCATACATTGGTAAAACTGATGTACAGAAATACAAGTCACTTGGAAAATTGTTTGCAAAAACTGACACACATTAGATAAAACAGCAAGCAAAAGGCTTTTTTTTTTTGAGAAATATGTACCAAAATAAATACACATATCATGCATTCTTCAAAAACAAATACATTTTGATTATTTAAACTCAGTACATTTAATACGTTGAAATATTTAAATATGGGAAATGTACAGAAACCTGATCTTCTCATTGGAAACATGAGGAACAGTGAGTACTGAATCTGAAATGGGCAGATTTTTCCATCTCTAGGGGTCATTTCTGAAGGTGACAAACAGAGAGGGGCCAATGGGAATAATGGTAAGGAGGAGTCAACGGGGATAGTGATAGTGGGGCAAAAGGGGATAGTTGCTATATTGCAAAAATACAATATCTGTGTCATGCCCCTGTCGGAGTCTGAATCCCAGGAGGAAGATGAATAGTGCAGCTCTGTTGGCTGTGGAGGGAACTGAGGAAGAGCAAAGTCTGGCTGGGCAGAGCAGGGAAGAGTTAAAACAAGGGAGAAGGAGTTCAGAGGAAGACTCAGGCCCACCCCCTCTTCATCCTAGGACATGCAGGGAGGAACGGAGAAGAAAGCAACATGGGTTGCATGGCTTATGGGGGAGGAAAGGGCCCTGATTCCCTTCATTAGCCACACCTGGGAAGGGAGTTTAAAAGAGATGCATGCTGAGTGCAGCAGCTGCTGGGAACAAATGTGAGTTGACTTAGATTATCTGTATTGCTGGCATCCTTCCAACCATGTTGAATTACTATCGTTCCTTCATGTCTGGAATTCTTTCTCTTGCCCTGCCAGACTAATTATTTCATCTTGCCTTGAGTGGACTTACAGTTACAGTTTTTGTTGTCCATGTTTTGGACTTTAGTCTCTGCAGCCCAAAGGCTGTTCCTGGTAGAGTTTTTCTCCAGCCAAAAGGTAACCAGGACATTGGGGGCAAAGTTGGAAGTCCTACTGATTATCTGACTGTGTTGCCTTTGTGCCATGCCATGGGTCATCACATTCTGTCATGAACTCTCGTGTACCTTTCACCCAATTATTTTCCAACGTGCTCTGTTCTGGCAGACCACAGAATTTCAGGTCATGCTTTGGATTTCCAATAGAGGCGAAAACAAAATACGAGTCCAGAGAAATCTAAATATTTGCATTTTAAAATGCAATACTTGAGCCCCAAACTAGAATTTTTAAATGAAAACCTAAGCATTTCCAAAGAAATCAATCCCAAATATCAAGGGACACTGAAACAGAAGGGTTGATTTTGCACATTTCAGTTCGTCATAAATAAATCTGTTCTACCAGGGACACAATTTCATGATCTTAATAGAATCTCCTACAATAATAATATAATTAACTCAAATATATACAGTATCTTATTCAGAAAAGAGGTTTTTTTTCCCCTTTTCTAAAGATACTGTTTGTGTCAAATTGCTAACAACGTGAACATTTGGCTTCTCGGTTTTTATTCTTATTTAGTAGGAACATAATTTTAACAATAGGAAAAAAATTGCTTGTATGGTACAAATACTAATAGTTTAAAATAAAGATGGAAAGGATCCAGGTTCTGTTGACATATTTTATGAACATGATGAGATGCCAGATTGTTGGTGTACATCTGTGTGGGTTGGCCACTCATTCCATTGCCTTCTGTGTACTTAAATGAATTAGCTATTATTTTTAAAAAATGCATAAACAAGTTTTAATGTTCTACACTTCACTTTCCATCAGAGGAAAAATTATCATGTTTACAAAAATCATAAGGATGAACAAGAAAGAGGTTTGACTTCCCTTTGTTGTAAAAATAAGCAGAATTTACCAGCTTAAATTTTCAATGCATTCTATGCATTTTGTATCTGTGTATGTGAAAAGCAGGCTGCTTTTTGGGTATTCTCTGTAAAATGTGGAACCGTTGTCCTGTGATTAAAATAGGTGAATTTTTAAGACACCCAGTGATATAAAGTCATTTTGTTAAGTAATTTCCCAGTTTAGATTTCCCCCATTATTGTTAAGATTTTGACCATAAAAATTACCTGTGTCATCCAATTTTTTTTTTCATATATGCAATAGTATCATTATTTTATCTGCTGAAAGGTTCCGTAATAGAATATTGTACTACAAAGATGTAACACTGTAGCTTCTGTAGGAAGAAAAGGCATAATTTATTCTCAATGCAGGAAATATGTTTTTGTAGAAATGTATCATGCACTCTAAACTAGTTACTGTTGATTTCAATTTAATTAACAGAACAGACTACGATAAGAGTTGATCTAGTTTTGTTTATTTTTTTAGAAACAGCATTATTAGAACAATATGGTATATTCTTGAAGCTTTCTGGAAAATTCAAGATCTAGGTCAAAGTAAGTTGATTAACCTCAGATCTCCAATTAATACTTTGAATGGTTAGACTTCCTCAATGAAAACAAAATGAAACAATGGGAATTGCAATGGGAATTCCTCATTCATTTAATAACGATATATTTATGTACTAAGCAATCCCCTAAAACAGAGTGGTTAACACTCATTTAGACCATTCTGTTTCATTTTTAATGTGCAAATAAGCAACAGGACTCAGCTTTAAGAAGTCATGTTGAAGGAAATCATCCATTGTAAGAAAAGATTTATCAGTACAGCCCATGGGATTGGATATTTATTATTTTCCTCTTGGTTTAACAACAATAGAATAATTTAAACTTCATTTTCAACCTAACAGTTTGTGAGCTAATTTAGAATCTGAATTTCTTCCAAGCCTGATAGCCTGAATTTGCCCCAGATGGACTTACGGTTCTGTTCAGCGTGATCAACAGCTATTTGTAACTAAATCTGTAGCAACGGGCCAATATCACCATCCTAGTTACATCCTCATATGATCTCTCCCTCCCTCCCTCCCTCTCTCTCTTTCCTCCTTCCTTCCTTCTTTTCTCCCTCGTCTCTCTTTCTTCATTTTTTGGAGGGTGGGAGCTAAAGAGGCTGCATCTATAAATCACTGTTGTTGTTTTTAAAGGCAGACACATCCCTTCCCATCATCTTAGAGACTCTATTGTACTGAAGATAAGTATACAAATAAGTGGCAGGGCATCACTGAAGTTTGATATAAAAACATTCTCTCTTTTTTTTTAATTTTGGAAGGCAACCAAGGCAGCTTCACACTGTACTTTATTCCCCTCTAATCTGACTGACTCACAGTCTTGCGATAGTGAGATAAGCTAGGTAGACAAATTTTTACAGAGTTGCAATTACTGAAATTGTCATTACGCTGCTTCCTGTAAAATAAATATAGATAGAAGTGAAATTATGCACAGGCTAGGAGTAGAAAGTGTTTTGCTTCTGTTTGCTAAATTAATCTCTTCCTAAATGGCTGCAGGCCAGGTAGGTTAGCATTTGTGGTTTCAAAGGTTTTCAGCGCTTCCAATGAGCCATGAAATTACTGCATGCGGCTGAAAATGGCAGCTGATGAAAGGAAAAGAGTGAATCCCAAAGGCAGAAAGACAGGAGGAAGCAAAATTACAGGCAAAAAGTCTGATTTTTGATGTTGCTCATTGTGAAATGTACACCCAAACTTTTAATAAAACATAAAACATTAATAAACCGGTTAACAATTCCTTACAATTTCTTTTGAAGTCGGTGTAATTTTCAGAATACTTATTAAAAATGGGCAATGATTCAAGAGGAGCTGAGTGCTTTCCGACTGCTGCTGGTGGCACATTGGTGCACTCCGCTCAAGACTTTTGAAATTAGATTTTTATTGATGTTTTTAATTGAATTATAGCCTCAGATTGATACTGCCAGTTAATCAACTGACCCTAAACTCTTGAATTGTTGCACAACTTTAGTTAATTTTAATTTGGATAGCAAAGAGTAAAACATACCATGTAATCAAGCATCAATTTCTCATTCCAGATTGACAAAGTTTGCTTGGATAAAAGCAAGTTGGCTTCAGATCAACATGATACTAATAGCTACTTGGCAACTGTACGCGTATATGCCACTGGTATTCTGACATTTTTCCTAGACAGAGATGGAAGGAACAGCTTTTCAACCGAACAGGAGTCCAAATTATAGTTGAAAGGAAGGGCTCCTTGGCCAGCAAGGATAACTTTTGTTTGATCTGGCTTTTGAAATGTTACTTAACAAAGATCATGCCCTTAACCTGAGCCCCTGCAGGATAAAGCAAGCAGAGCTAGGGAAATGGTGGAGTAAAATATGTCATCACTTTAGTCCTTGTGTTGCCACAAAAGATCCAAGTCTAGCCCCCCTTAAATTCTTTTGACCCTTATCTAACACCAATTTACTGGTGATTGTTAGGTGACTTGATTCCTGTGCATAGACTTCAATAAATTATTTGTGTTGCAATCTACACAAATGGTCCTAATTCTTTGTCTTTACCTGACATTAATTTGGTCAACTCATGGTCAGCACTAAATTGGCACTAGATCAAAGTCTATAGAATTCAATGGGGGCTGGACTTGGATCTCTTGTGGCAATGCAAGGATTATAAATTTATGATGCATTTTACTCCACCACCACCCACAGCCTGCTTTTTACCCCAGCCATTACCATTCCATTGACCTAAGAACCACTCCACTGATTTCAAAGAAATGTTTTATAATAGAAAACCTTATAACTATTTCATTATTACAAATAATATTTTGTACAAAAAGGGGATCATCATATAATGGTAGCATGGTACCTAGAAAACATATTGAGAGCTGGTGAGTGAATAGAACAGGAGACTTTATCCATAAAAATAAGCAGTGCTTTAGGTTTCTTTGCTACATAACTATTTAGGTGTAATTTTCATTATAATTTATATTGACCAAGGCCAACAAGTCTCAAAGTAAAAAATCTACGACTTAGTGGTCCCATGTAATTGTTCACTGTCAAGAAGACCATAGTGTAAATTCATATTCATTCAAATGCAGCATGAACCTCATATCCCATCATTAGAAATATATTAAAATTTGGTCATTTTTTTAAATAAATACACCCCAAAACTTACAAAATAACAATTTTCTCAGAAATTAAATCACAGTTACTTGAAATATGGAAATACTGAGTGTAGGAGAAAGTGAATCTGATTGGTTCATTTACCAGAGGAAGCACTTGAGTGCTTAGCTCTTAAAAATTTGCTAACACAATTGTCACCCACTTTTTTTCCTGAAAAGCTGTTTAACAGCCACAAGAAAGAGAAGTATATGGTTCTCAGAGTGCTAGGAAAAGTTGGATATTGAATTGTGAAATAAGTTTCTCTATCTAGCTATCAAGCAATCAGGTATTTAGCTATCTAGCTAGTTATTAGTTGTTTAGCTATTAAGAATAGTTATCTATCTCTATATACCTATCAACCACAATCTGTTTTTCTAAGCCACCTTATGGAATCTTTTTTTAAAAAATTGCAAATTTCTTCATAAAAACACTTGAGAGTTTTAAAAAAATCTTGGCTGCTGGAGACAGCAAAACCGACAAAATTGTCCATTCCTTCAGAAAATAGCTTCTATTTATCTATTATGCAGTGCTTCAAAAACTTGGTGGTAAGGCAGTTCCTCTCTATAGCATTCACTGAACATGGAAAAAGGCAGAAGCAGAGAAAACTGCTTTTCTCATACGCTCTGCACATGCATATATCATAATGAATGGTTGCTACAGTGGCATCTGTTTGCAAAAAGAGCGGACAACTTTGCATTACAAGAATAAAACCCCTTGTACATTGCACTGTGGCCAATACAATTAACTCTCTGACCTTATGGATAACTACTTTTCACAGGACTGAACTGTTGCTCAAATGTAAATGTTTGAGATTTAACGAGAACCTTGGAAGTTACTTTATTCAGAATGAGACCACTGGTTCATCCAGCTCAGCACTGGCCGGTTCCCATTCTTCATTATTTGCATATGAAAAGCTGTACTACCACACCAAACTGCATGACTTCCTACTCTGTTCTTTTAATATCCTATGCTTTTCAATTTTTTAAAAGAACTACATCTATCCCTTTATAAGTTTATATATTATGATGTTCCGTTTCCCCATCCTTTGAAAGTAAAGCAAGAACAAAAACTCTCTGACATAAAGCCTTTGGTTTCAGTGGACTTAAATACACACATTTGTGTATAACAGTTGAATACCAGACATAAATAGCTAGTGGATCAGCATTTGGGTAAATTGTCCTCCAAACAAGAAACAGTTGAAGAAAATTCTGCACATCTATATTTGAATAATAATTTTCAATAAACTTTAAAATGATAAAAAAACTAATACAAATTATTAGTCATTTGGTCTTAATCACCAAGAGTCCATGTATTTTTAACCTTAATCAAATAAATGTCTCATATTCCTTTACTTTACTTTGAACACCAGTAACTTATCATTTTCTCCCCAAATACAAAAAAAAAATTACTTCTTCCCATAACATAGCTCTTATCTATAAGCAAATCTTTAAAGCTGTATTCAAACGTAGTCAAGAAAAATCCACTAAAAGCTACCAGAAACAACAAATTAAAAATCTTGAGAGATTTAATGCCCTCAAATAATGTCCCACGAGTTAATCTCTTATCATTTCAGTAAGTCTCCTCTCACGAAACTCCTTCACAAATTTAGCATATTTATGAAATACATAGCATCTACATTTTATCCTTATCAATAAGCCAACTTAGTAATGCTTTCTTTTCCTTTTAGCACTATAGCTTATCACTTTGTCTTAAAATACAAGAATAAAAACCCACTATATCTTTGTCCCATATCATATCAAAAAATAAATATTTAAAGCCTTGTCATTAATCCCTGGTTGAGGAAAAATCCATTAAAAGTTAATAGAAAGATCATCACATATATTTCAACCTTGATCAAATAAGCCAACGTTATATTTCTTCATTTCACTTTTAAAGATTTTAAGGTATCCCCAAAACTGATTTTTTTTTTAATTTTGTTTTCTCTTTTTCTTTCTCAGGAACTCCTTTAGGAGTATAACACATTTATTTTTTAAGTCCAAATAGGAAAATTATCTAAGTCATTCTTCAAGCATGTTATTTATTTGTCCCATTTAGTTATTAAGATATCCACCCATCCTTTATATACCTACCTATGCATGCCACCTAAAAATAACTATGTTCCTACTAATCTTTTCAGTATTAGAAATTGATGAGACTGGTTGTATTCCTGGAAGGAGTGATTCCACTGGGCACTGGATGTTTTTATCATACACATTTTGACCATTACAACACAATCCTTCTGTAATACCAGTGTGTTCCAAAGGTGTCTGCAGGATTAAAGAATTTCATAAATACGGTTAAAGCAGGACTTACCCTTTTTACATATGTATGTAATATCATAATATATGTACTAGGGGAAGGCTGATATATGGTGATGGAATGTGCCTACATAGCGGGAGGCAATATGATGGATTACAGTGAAGTAGCAGTTTCCCAGGAAGAAAATGTTGTATAATATATGGCACTTTCTAAGGAATAGTTTGAGACAAGAGACAACACAACCCAGAGCTGGATCAGAGACAGAGAAAATGAGTAAAGAGAGCCACTCCCTAGAATCACCCAGGGTATATCCATTAGAGTTAGAATAGTATAAATTTAATCTGGCAAGATTCTGTCTATATGGCATGGACAAACAAAGAACTGAATTTCGACTAAATTGATCTCTGTTGTTCTTGTTCTAGGCCTGAGAGTGTTGTTGAATGCTGCTTTTGACATTTATCCTCCTTGCCTTAGACAACTCTGGAGTACCCAAAAAAAGGAGCATTATTTGCTGAGGGTGACAGGATAGTAGTTTACACCTCCCCATCTCCTTTCTTCTTCCATGGACTCTACAATAATTATTTTGTTTTGTTAGAAGAAATATCCTTCTGGGTTCAGTTCCAGGTGGGGAAGAAAGACACTGGAAACATGGTGACTGCTTGGAAATATGGTTTAATGGTGGACAGGATCAAATGCCTTGGGTGAAGAAAAAAAGGGAACAGATGCTGAGAGTCCCTTGGTTTTATGCCCTCTGTTGGGATTTGAATTTGAGCTTGTATTCTGATCGGTTGTCAGACTCCCATGGGGCAACTCTGTAGGCCAGGGGTCCCCAACCACTGGGCCCCAGACCGGTACCAGTCTGTGGACCATTTTCTACCGGGCCACCGGTTTGCTGGGTGCTGCCATCTTGTTTCGACAGACATGGTATTCTTCGGAATTCTGATTTTTGGGGGGAATCAGCCCTACCCCACCCTTTCTTCTCCTCCTTCCCCTCCCCTCGGAGGCCCCCTGAGTCAAGAGTTGCTACTGCCCAGTGCGGCTCCACGCGGCTCCAGTCCCGCGCTGCCTCGGGAAGGGAAAGGCAAAAAGGAAGAGCCGCGGCGGCGCTTTGCAAAGAGGACTGGCGAAGGCAAAGCGGGTTTGCAAATAATTCCTGGCTGCCCATATGTACATAAATGGTTTTCTCACAAGTTTAAAAGGCTCATGTAATAATATGCCTTTCTCTCTCCCCCCACCCATCCCCAATGGGGTGCGCTTCAACGACTCCTCAGGCCGCTCTCGCTCTTTCAAAAGTGTGAGGCGGGAGTCAGTTGCAGGAAAAACCGAGCCAAGGAGCGGGGACACAAATCGCAACCGCAAGGCTAGTGGCGGGCAGAGTGGGGGGGAGAAGACTATTATTCCTGTTATTCTCACGCTGTGGGGATAGTGAGTGGGTGTTTGAGTGGGTGTTCTGTGTGTGGGCGTGCGCGCGTGCTGATGCTGGGTGAGAGCTGCCTTTGGGGTTAAAGAGCTGCCGCTCGCCGAACTACCCGCGCCAGATGCAAAAAAATTCTCCGTGGGGAGGAAAGTGGACCCACATCATGCCCCGGGTCTCTTCCCCCCCCCAGCTGTCAGGTGCCTGCGCGATCAGCCTGGAGGTGCCCTGCTGCCTTTAGCCTGCAGCTCAGAGGATCTCATGCAGGGGGGGCAAGGAAGAGCCCAAAAGCACCAGCTGAGGCTTCCGTGCAGGAAGGGGTCGCTGGGGAAGACCTGGAGGGGAGGTGGGGGAGAGAGGAAATGCCTTGTCATGCGTGCTGATGCTGGTACCAGGCCGTGGATCATTTTGTGATGCAGGTACTGAGCCATGGCACAAAAAAGGTTGGGGGCCACTGCTGTAGGCTGTCCTGAGTCCCAGGCTTGGTTGAGCCTTGATGGATCATGATGTAATGAAAGAGCTTTGGGCAATTCCTATTATAGTTCTACCTGGAGTAGAACTTTGTTATAAAATAGACTGGCCCAGGCCAGAGTAATGGGCCATTAGCAAAGGTGGGGAGCTGAGTTTCTGCCTCTGAGTTTCTACTTCTCTTTGTAGGGGAAATATTCTGCCTTTTTAGTATATCCTAAAATATTTCATTTTCTAGGAGAGGGGAGGGTTTTAATTTCCAACAGCTTTCATGTTTGCTTTAAATTACAAGCAATGGAAGGAAATAATTTTAGGAGCAGTTTGTCTTAAACTCCATATGATAAAAGTCTGAAAAGTTAGATTCTTTGAATTTGAACCTCAACTGGTTCTAAGCCCTGACTAATTTCCCATTTGAAGGTGTTAAGTTCTGCACATGGGCACAAGGAACAGAGACGAGACGGTGAACAGTGAACTTCAACTCTTTATTAATCATTCTGAACAGAGCAAAAACCTAGGGCAGCAGCAGCCCTTTTATAGGCAAGCTGCTGATCTAGTAACCAATAAGAAACGTGGAGTGTTAACCCCCTTAACCAATGAGAGTGGCTCGTTAACAGCCAATCAGATTCTCCTGAACGGACCAATCTGATATCGCTATTATCTTCCAATCAGAAGTGCAGGGCTAGAACCCTGCTCTTTTCTAAAGGTTTTGATAAACTTTATTTAAGTGTTTTATTAGTTCATAACACCCCTTCCCCCCGGGTTCCGTTTGGGGGGTGCGGTGATGTAATCTCTGAGGTAGGAAGGTTATTTTGACTATCTATTGGATTTACGCTGTCCCACCGGTTCTTGTCTGTAACACTGTTCTGGAGGGATGTTTTCAGGCAAGTCGGGTGCCGGTGGTTCCTCATTGGAAGACAAGGTGCCACTAATGTTCTCATCGTTGTCCTCTGGCCCTTGCGGGCTTGCCTCTGTTGAAGTGTTCCTCTGTGGCGAGGCCACGCCCTTCCTTGATCCTTCTGCATTTGTTACACCCGATTGCTGACTTCCTTCGTTCCTGCTTTCCGCCATCTCGAATTCGGTTTCTTTGACATCCCCTCCCCCCTCGGTTTGGGAATTACGGGAGTCACGGAAACTAAGTTGTAGCCTCGAGCGAAGCTGATCTATATGGCGTTTCCATATTTTTCCATCACAGGTTTTCACCCGGTACAACCTGGATCCTTTGGCTTGAAGTACAGTTGCCTCGATCCACAATGGTTCACCAGAAAGGTTTCTGGCAAAAACTAAGTTGCCTATCTTGAACTCGCGGCATTTTCCGCTATATCCGCAGGGTTTCTCTGGCTCATAAGACAGGTGAAGCTGGTCGAGGTGGGAGCAGAGTTTGCGTCCCATCAATAGTTCAGCTGGAGTCTTGTTGGTGATGCTGTGCAGAGTGATGTGTTGGAGAAAGAGTATTCTGTTTATCTTATCTTCAATGTCCCCATAGTCCATTTTGTGGAGGGTTTTTTTAACAAACTGTACCATGCGCTCGGCTCTTCCATTAGCCGCAGGGTGCACTAGCGAAGTTAGCGCATGGCGAATACCACAGTCCGCTAAGTATTGTTCAAAAGGGAGCGCGGTAAACTGGGGTCCGTTGTCGGATATCAGAACGTCTGGCAGTCCATGCGTCGCGAATAATCTGTTCAACTTCCGGATGACGGACTCGGTTGTGGTACTCTTCATTTCGTGGATCTCGAGCCAGTTTGAATAGGCATCCACTGTTAATAGGAACGGATGTCCCTTAGTAGGTCCCGCAAAGTCAATATGGATGCGGGACCACGGTCCCCGAAGTGTTTCCCATTCTGTCGGAGTTGCTTTCGGTGGGGTATTGCTAACTTCCTGGCACTTACAACAAGTCTTTACCCAGGCTTCGATTTGTTTGTCGATGCCCGGTCACCACGCGTAGCTTCGTGCGAGCACTTTCATGCAGTGTCTTTAATACCGCTCGTTGTAACCGCTCTGGGACGACAACTCTATCCCCCCATAGGATGCAGCCTTTTTGCAAAAAAAGTTCTGTTTGCCGGTTCTTGAAGGGGATGAAGTCGTCAGGGGTTTGATCTACTGGCCATCCTCATTCGACCCAGCTAAGAACTCGCGTTAAGATAGGATCACATTTTGTTTCGATTGTGATATCTCTAGCTGTTAGCGGCGGTGAATGTAGCATTTCAATCTGGAGCGCTGTATGGGTTGGAGCTGGGTCGTCGACGGTTTCCAGAAGTGGTGCACGGCTCAACGCGTCAGCGTGGGGAATGGCTTTCCCCGGGCGGTGTTGCAGCTTATAATTGTACGCAGCCAAAAACTCCGACCAGCGAGTCATTCTAGGTGATAATATATAGGGAGTTGGCTTGTCTCCCGCTATAATCCCCAGCATAGGTTTGTGGTTGGTAACAATAGTAAAAATTCATCCATATACATATTCATGAAACTGTTTTACAGCAGATACAACAGCAAGAGCCTCTTTATCGATTTGACTATAGTTACGTTCAGCCTTTGATAAAGTCCTTGAAAAATAGGCAATAGGGGCTTCACTACCATTTGGTAACACATGGCTCAAAATGGCTCCTACTCCAAATAGTGACGCGTCACATGTGATTGTTAAAGGCAAAGTCTCGTTATACTGCATCAAAACAGCATCTGAAGTTAATAGGTTTTTCACTTGTCGGAACGTGTGCTCCTCTCGGTGCCGCCAAACCCAGGTTGCTTTTTTGTTGAGAAGCTGATGTAGGGGCTCGGCTACGGTCGCTTTGTGGGGCAGGAAGATGTTGTAAAAATTAATAAGTCCCAGGAAAGCTTGGAGATCAGTCTTATTTCTGGGACTTGGAGCATTCTTGATTGCTCTTAACTTGCTATTGGTGGGGTGAATGCCTTGTTTATCGATTAGGTACCCCAGGAACTCTACTTTATCTGTATACAGTTGACATTTATTTTTTTTAACTTTAAGGCCAGAGTCTTTAAATTTCTGGAGAACCAGTCTAAGACGCTCCTTTAGTATTTCTCTATTCAGGGCAGCAATTAAAACGTCATCAAAGTATGGTGCAACCCCTTTTTTTCCCTGTAATAGTCTCTCCATCAAGCTCTGAAAGATCCCCGGGGCTACGCTAACTCTGAATTGGAGTCGGTTGCACTTAAAAGCGCCTCGGTGCATAACGATCGTTTGTGCCTCTGCTGTTTTTTTATCTACAGGCAGTTGTTGGTATGCCTGTGCTAAATCCAATTTAGTGAAGACTTTTCCGCCCCCCAGGGAATGGAGAAGGTGTTGTACCACCGGCACCGGGTAAGCGTTCTGTTGAAGGGCGTGATTCAGGGTGGCACGGTAGTCCCCACAAATCCTTAACGATCCATCCAGTTTGATGGGTGTTACAATTGGGGTTTCCCAAGGAGCGTGGTCGGTTGGTTCTGAAACACCCTGGGCTATTAATTTATCAAGCTGCTCATCAATCTTTGGTTACTCGACGAGGCTTAAGGCGGATGGGGGCTACTTCAGAGTTAAGTTTAAATGATATCGGGGTCCCCTTGTACTCGCCTAGTTTGTCTGTAAAGTCGTCCTGGAATTCCTGGACGAGGGCCTCCTCCCAGTCGTCGCTGCTGGTTTGTGAATGCCAGCTACCTCAATCCCAAGTGGAACAAACCATTGAAGGCCTAACAAGCTAGGCCAATCACAGTCGACGACGGTCAATGGTAAGGATGCAGTACGATTTTTGAATGAGACCTGGACTAGGCTGGATCCAACAACCAGAATTCAGTTTCCCTGATAGTCCTTGAGAATGATTCTTTGGATTCTGAGGTCTTGCCGCCGGACGGCAGGGATTAATTGTTTAAGGGTTTTCCAGGAAACCATCGAGAGGGACGATCCTGAATCAACTTCCATCACGCAGGGCTGGTTTTCGATGGTGACCTTCACTCGGATCTTCTTTGCATCTAATGATGAGGCGTGACCAATCGTGATGGTTTTGTGTGCCTCTTGTTTCGCTGAATGGGCTAGTGGTTTATTTCTGAAGGAGTGGTTGTTCCATTGGTGGTTCGAATGTTCCTGATTCACAGGACGACTTCCTGTGGTTTGGCGGTAGTTGGTCCTCCTCTGAAGTGGGCTGGACCCTTGCTTGCTTCTACAGACCTTTCTGATATGGCCTCTCTTCCCACAAATATGGCAGAGCGCGTCGAGGAATTTGCAGTCTGATCGCGGGCGGTTTGCCCCACAACCTGCGCATTGATACTGCAGTCTCTGGTTACGCTGGTGGTGTTGGTCTCGTTCAGACTGGAGCCAGTTGACCTCTTCCTCATCACTTTCTGATGACGATTCGAGGTCCTCGTGGTGGGTTGCTGTTGCATGTCCCTCAATGCGAGGTGAGGTTTCGCCGGCGAGTTGGCGGAGTGGGGCGTTGGTGCAGCGCATTCGGACAGCCGATTACCTGGTTGCTTCTGCTGCAGTAGCGTCAGATATGGTATCTGCAAGGCTGATGTCGCCTTTCGCCATCAGCTTACTTTGCACATGTGGCGCATCTAATCCCAGAACTATTCGGTCTCTTAGAGCTTCTTCGAGGTCAGCGAACCCACAGAGGCCTCCCAGGTTCCGAAGATCCATGATGAAATCTGCAACGCTTTCTCCTTTCCGCTGGTCTCTCTGGTAAAATTCATGTCTTCAGACAAGCATTGGTATGGTAGTTGCATAGTGGGCCCATAGGAGGGGCTCGAGGACGTCCCAGTCCATGCTCTTCACCTCATCCGTTTTCGCCAGTGCCTTAGTCATCTTAAAAATGGCAGGTCCGCAATGAGTCAGGAATACCGCTTGCTTTTTCCCAGTAGTGGCATCCTTCAAGTTGTTGGTCTCTGGAAACATCTGGAACCGGTCCATGTATGAGTCCCAGTCTTGTGCCGGGTCGAATGGAGCGGGTAGTATGGTGCCGCTGGTCATGGTTTCCACCGTTGATGCGCCTTCAGCCACGTGCTCTGTTTAGTGCTCTGTAGTGTTCAGTCAGCTCTGACGTCTCCGCATCCCATCCTCGTCGCCAGTGTTAAGTTCTGCGCATGGACGCAAGGAACGGAGACGAGATGGTGAACAGTGAACTTCAACTCTTTATTAATCATTCTGAACAGACCAAAAACCTAGGGCAGCAGCAGCCCTTTTATAGGCAAGCTGCTGATCTAGTAACCAATAAAAAACGTGGAGTGTTAACCCCCTTAACCAATGAGAGTGGCTCGTTAACAGCCAATCAGATTCTCCTGAACAGACCAATCCGATATCGCTATTTATCAGCCAATCAGAAGTGCTGGACTAGAACCCTGCTCTTTTCTAAAGGTTTTGATAAACTTTATTTAAGTGTTTTATTAGTTCATAACAGAAGGAAAACTAGGGGAGAAAACTACAAATCTTTCCCAAAGGACACAGATTTGCAACCTCTGAATAAAAGCATTTACCACTGAGAATTATAAACATATGATCGTCAGTGCCGTATATTATACAACATTTTCTGGGTACTTCGTTTTGTACATTTTTCCACTGCAAAGCAGATTTTTAAAAGATAACAAAATTATGCCTGTCTCTATTTCTCTGCCTCTAAATAGATTCAAATATTGTGGAAATAAATATTTCCAATTTATTCCAAGCAAATAAATTGCGGAAAAGAAACAAATGCCCTGGAGAAGTTAAAAATAAATTATCTAGTTTATGAAAGAAAACTATTGCATGAACATAATTCATGCTGCCATTGAGGAATCACATATATACCGACCATAATTGCATTATTTAGGATAATACAATATACTCTATATGGGCCATGCTGCATAAATCTATATAGTGTAAAGACTAAGAAGGATGGACTATTTCATTACATTCTTAGGGAAATATTATTGTAGTGAGCATACATAAAACATGGATACATCTAGTTTGACGGGAAAATTTTTACTTCTGCTTTGTGGTCAAAGATAACAAGCCATGTGTGGCCTATCTTTTAAAACAAAATAATAACACACATTCTTTTCACCATCTACTTCAGGTGATTTGACTGGAAGCTTATTATACCCTGTGAACCCTGTGAACAATGCAGGAATATACTAATCCTCATCCATTTAAAAATTACCATCAGGTTTATTACATTCCAAAATCATAAGAAATAGATAGTCATGTTTAAGTGCCTGGAAGACAGGTGATGTTTGAAGACATTTCAGAAACTGCTTCCTGTATTGGCTAATTTTTATGGCAAAGGTTTTCTAACTGTTTGAAAAAAATATTTAAAAATGTCTTTGATATATTGATAAACGAAAATATTCTTAATTGAACAGAAAAGTCTTGTTCGTTTTTTAGTCTGTCAAAGATGCTTCATAGTGATTTATCAGCATGATTTTTACTTTGTCTGGATTAGAAAAGCCATCTTGTGCTATATTCTTTGTTATAAAGTTGGAGAGGAAAATAAATATCTTTCAATGTGCTACTTTTTTTCAGAAAATTGTAGAACACAAGAACATGCTACTTAGAGTTGCATTAAACCTGCACTTTCAGCATGCAGTGAAAACATTATCCTGTAATGATTGATGTCCTCTGTATTATTGAGTATGTGATATTCAGGGCATTTAATTCTAGGTATATTTTTTTAATGGAGAAGATCCCAGCTTATTCTCCAGCAACTTTAGACAGTGTTAGAAATTCGGGAGCAGCAAATAACCAATATTGGCTATATGGCAGGAAGGGGTGAAACCTTTCTTCCTCAAGCAATTGGAAAGTTGGTAAACTCTCAGAGTTGTTTAAAAAAAAAAATAAACAGCACAGCTATTGATTTAAAAAAACCCAGTTATGGGTAATCCTCAATTTATGATCTGTTGCTCAGAAATTTTTCAAAATTATGATGGATTTCCCCCCCTCCCCCCCAAAAAAGGTATTTACAACGTGGTTCCAAACTTCCAATAGCTAACCTCTCCCTAAGATCAGACCATTTCAGACAATCAACAACTGGCCCATATTTATGACAATTTTCTGCATCCTGCAGTCACATGACTATAAGTCACAACATTTTGGCCAAAAACCAGCATTTGCTTCCAGTTTTCAGCAAACATGCCCCTTAGCAAACAATGGGTTCCTTTGACAACCACACATGCATTATGATTGTTGATTTTGCTTAACTAATACCACAAAAAAGGCTGTGAAATAGAAACATTCACATGGGTGACATCAGACCTTGCAACAGTAACGGGCAGACTCACTTGCTGTCATAAGTCAAGGACTACTGTCAACCTGAAGCTGAACTGGCTGGAGCCATCTTGGAGCTTGAACCAAGAGGCCCCTCAGAGTTGGTTTTCACCAGTTATTTGTCAATATGATATTTCCAATAAAGCTATTATTTGAGGAATCCACCTGCCTCGGAGTTCTTGCTTGCAATGGATCTATTACTTGGAACCCTGTTAACTACCTGTATTCATTCATAGAGAGATGGGGAGGAGAATATATATAAATAAAACCTGCAACTTTCTCTACACTAAGCAAAGATCTTAACCATTATTTCAGCCAGGCTGCTTGGGGATTTCCTTCTGTTTACATGGGGAAGGAACTGAGTGTATGATCTGCAGCAGCTCCATGTTGTCAGTATTTCAAGACTTCAGAAATTGAAACTATCAGGGATCACATTTAAACTGCTTTTGATAATTGCAGAATGAAAATTGTGGAGATAAAGTGCCCAGTATGGCAAATATGATTTTTTTTTAAAAAAAATTCAATTTGTGTGCAGGTAGTCCTTGCTTACTGACTGCCTCATTCAGTGAGTATTCTAAGATACAACAGTGCTGACAAAAAAAAAATCTAACATTTTGACTAATCTTTTTACCCTTGCAGTGTTCCTCAGTCATGTGATTGTCTTTACGGTCAGTATGTGTTGTCCTTGGCTGACCTCTTGCCCCCTTCCTCTTTTAGAGTGAAGAAATAGTGAGAAAAGGATTACAAAAGAGTAAGTAGGAGCACAATGGAGAATACACCAGACTGTTTGTGTACCATTTTTGCGACTTCCGCTTACGAATGAACTTGGGGAGAGCAATCCCCTTCTTTCTAATGAATGTAAATAGAATCATTAATTTCTTCTCTCTGCTAATTATCCTGGTATCAGGGCGAACATTTCAAAATGCAGAGGAAAAAGAAAGTCATGTGAATCACAAAAGTCACGAGAATAAAGAAAATCGTGATCATGTGATTTTCCATTTAGAATCGCTTTGCTTAATGACAGAATTGCCATTCCCAATTGAAGTAGATAAATGAGGACTATTTGTATGAGTTTCAGCTATTATGTTCTAGCTAGAAAGGCAGTCTAAGCTATGAGGGCATCCTTGATCCAAAGAAGTTCTTCCAGCTTTCCTGAGAAATCAGGACATGAATAGTACAGGAACAAAGCATTGAAGACTCATTAGTGAACATCCCACTAACCAGATACATTCTTTGCTACTTCATTAGCAAGAACTATCAAGAGCTGCAGGTGATTGAGTTCCTCTTATTTTCTCTTGGAATTAGGATCCAAGAACTCCCACTTCCTATTACACTAATAGGAATCCAGATTCTATTTACGACTAGCAATTATCATCACTTAAGTCAGTAAAATATGTTCAAGCTAACATCAAAGCAGGCTTTAAGAAAAATATTTCTATCTTTTGATGTACTGTTTTTGGACATGAAAAACTTAAAACTGAAACCATCCCCCTTGCCAAAGTGGAAACTAAAAATAGATATCTTATACAGGCCAAAGCGCTTTTCTGGTGCTTAAAAAGAAGTTTTTAGACTTTAAAATTTAGAGCTTTTGCCCTGCCCCCAAACTTTCTACAAGGCTTCATACAACTTAATTTACAGAAAAAATTAAAATATTCTGATTTTTTACAAAGACTGAAGAAATCATTAATGAAGATCTGTTCTCCCACAACAAAAGGGGAAGGAAGATTCTCGGAAGTAGTCAGGAAGTTCAACTTATAATTTCAAATCACCTTATTTTATGATACATTATTTAATACAAGCTAGTATAAATTTTTAAAGCATTCATTTGCATAGCATCATTGGACCAAATAGCCAAAAAAAGAATCAGAAATTAAAGCAAGATATGCCATTTGTTTTGCTGCAAAGGAAAAATCAAAGCTGAATGTTCAGTGCTACACAGAATAAAGGTGCCTGATAACTGCCAAAAATATAGACTTCCTTGACAGCTAATATTTAAATCCAACACCTTCTAATGTAGCCTTCAAGAACTTGGCCTCAGTTTAGCTTACGCTTTGGTGTAAAATATTTAATCTTAGACTTGGTAGGGGGGAAAGGTGTGAATGTATAACCCTTTCAATGAAAATAGCACTGCATCAAAAAGTTTACCTTGTAATAAAATAAGAATTACACTTTCCAGTATGAAGATTCCTTCCAGCAAATGATGTATGACTAAGTTGTATGACTAAATGGCTGTATGACAGCAGCTACAACCAACAACTTCCTAGAGAGGGAAAGAAAAATTGAAGTAAAAGAACTGGTTTTGGCAATGACCTCTTAGCTCACAGCAGTTAGATGGAAGTGTGGTGATTATATTTTTCTTTCTTATTGAGTTACTTTTGGATTTTTTTTCCATTTGAGTATCCTTTTTTTTTTTTTTTTGTATGATAAAATCGTAGAGTTGGAAGAGACCATCTAGTTACTGACTTTAACCAGAGATAACTAATTTATGCCAGCTCAGACTTATAATATTCTGGAAGGATATATGGCAGAGCACCTTGTAATGTATGGTAGATGTATGCTTTGTCCCAGTGTAAGGTTGAGAGTTCAGTCCTAGGTAGCGCCAGATGTTTCTCTCTTAGGATGCAAAGAAAAAAAAATACTCTGAACTCCACATGGTAACAGGAAGGGCATCCAGCCAATAAATGCTCAGCTTCATCCAGTTGCCCTAACTCTATCCCAAATTAAGGGATTACAGGGTTGTAAAAAGAGAGTTTTATAGATATAGCATATATAGAAATCAGCACTCAAATAGTTTGATAAATTAAGTGGGAGGAAGTTCAAAATTTCAGAAAATTCTAAAAAGGATCAGTACTTTCTTCTAGAACTGTATTTGTCTTTAGGAAATATTTTAATGAATTTTCATTTTAAGAGTGGTTGTTTAATCATTTGCAGGTATAAGCACTGGGATTTAATAATTTCCTATGAACTTATAGAAGTGTAAAGAAGGGTTATAAGTGAGATATCAAGTAACATAAGAATCAATTTAATGGTAATTTAAATAGCTAACATAATTTTTGCATAATTAAGTGGCCTGTGGGCCTGAAGTCTTAATCAAATCTAATTAATTTAAAGGATGTTACATTTTATTATCGGTGAAATGTTCACAGGTGATAAAATATATAGAATTGCAGTTACAAAGTTTTTTTTAAAGAACAATCAGGTTATAATATAAACTCTTTTTTGAAATAACAGTACTGAAAGTAAATTACATTATAAGTTTTGGGATAAAATGTAGAAAACTGTTCACATTCTTAAAACATTCTTAACCAGGGAGATATAGAAATGGCTATCTGAAATATACATTCGTATTTATATTTCAAAATATAATATTAAAAATGTAGTTGGGACATGACAGATCTCTAATCATTTTAATTGGGATGGCTTACTATCTTCTCTGCAAAGCTAATATTTTTATTTGAAAGGTTTTTTTTCACTGAAATAAATGGGATTTACATTTCAAGAAGGCTTGGCAGGTGGCAAGCTTAATAGAGTTAGGTCTAGTTAATACTTAGATGGGAGATTAGCCAGGAATTTCATGGCTGTACAAGTCAAAAAATATCTCAGAAGACTGCAATGGAAAAACCAAGAACTGAGCTCAACTGGAAGGAGATGTTACCTTTTACATTTGAATAAGTGGGATTAAGGCAGTAGATACATGTTTAATCAGGTCAAATGTTTGCTAGCTTGAATACTCATAAAAGCAAAAAGAAAGGCTACAAATCAAATAGATTTTTTTAAAGGTAAATAATCATAAAGGTTATATGATGTAGCATCATGAATCAATGATACTCAGGAAACACAGAGATTACCAAAGGAATGCCATTAGCAATCTTGTCTTATTTCAAAAGCTGTCATTGTTTTAAGTATAACTGTTGCTATGGTATGAAGAATAATTTATTAAGCATACTTAAAACATTTGACATCCAAAATAAAATGAAGAAATGTATGAAGTCAACATTAGGTAATATGTCAACAGCCTGAAGAAGAAAAATAAGAATTATTGCAGTGGAAATATATTAATTTCCCCCATTCTCTATGAAATAAAAAAATTGCTTTCCATAAACGTAATTTGGAGGTTAAGTTAGATTTCCTCCAAAATGAAGTGTTTTTATTATGTTTAGGAAGAAATAAGGTTGTTGTTGTTTTAGTTTCAAAATTAGTGTCTTGAATTTGAAGTTCCTTCAGAGAGTTTACTCTTTACACCTATAAATCAGTGCAAAGAAGGAAAACATATTGCGCAGTCATTTTGGACTTCAAAAACATCTAACTTCAGTTGGATTATATATGATATATTTTTTCCTGTCTGTTACATCTGTAACATCTCTGGGACATTTTTCATATCAGGAGTACCTTAGGTACATCCAACAAGTTTCTTTTTATGCTTAAAATTGAAAACTAAAGAAAATAGAATATATTACAGTATACTTCTCTTTAGGATTGTCATAACCACAAGAAAATTATGCAACTACTCAATTGTGCTGCATATTTGAAGAACAATATGAGACTTGGACTAAATGTGAGAGAGAATGTAACATTTGGCAGGTACACTTTAAACCAAATCCATATTTTGCCAGGATTCTGCAACTAAGTTTTTGTGGCAGGTCCTATAGGTACAATCATACACCATCTAAATCTCTGCACCGTTCTATTATTTTGTTTCATAAGTTGTAATTGATTCTGAAAAAGCTAAAATCCATTAAACATCAGCACACTGTATAGATGATTCAAAAGACCAGGTCTTTTATTATACAATCATTTTTCCAGCTGTCAGCAGCCAATTAAATCCCAAGAGTCGCCCTTTCCCATAGACTTATTCAGATCAAGAAATGCAGGGAGAAAAGGGAAGTTTCAGAATGATGAGAAAAATATATACCAGATGTCATCTGCATCATCTTCAAACCTGAAATAATTACCATTAAGAATACAATTCTCAAATACTTCTGAAAATATGTAGACATTTAGAAGATGTTTTTGAAGAATATGTTGGAAACGTGTAGAGGCACATTTTGGCATAACATTATTCTAGTGAGGATTAAGAATCCTGTCCCAGCAACCATTCAGTCTTTTTATAGTCTCCTTGGGGATTGCTGAAGGTCAAGTGGACATTTGATTATTTAGCATGCTTGAAATGTAAATAGAGTATAAACGGGTATTCACATGAGAGTAAAGGCTTCACCAACAATGCTAGGCGGAAAAGTGCCTGCTCTGTTAACCACATACATTTAGTTATATTTTGTCACCCTGTTTCTATATGGGGAATTCAAGGAAATTTCAAATAAATTCCTTTAACCAACAAATCCCAAGTTGCCAATAATATAAATTACACAGCTGCACAGAACTTTAGTTAGTTAAAATTACTGGATAATGTGTCTACCAGAGAATTAAAAAAAAAACAAAGTACCTCTCAAGGTTTCAGTTTAGTATTGAATTGAAGATGGTGCTTTTCTCTCTAGAGTTAAATCTAATGTCACTTTCCATTGGAGTGTTTCAAACCCAAATAATATAACTTGTGAAACCAGTACAAGTAGTCTTTGACTTAGAACCATTTGTTTAGTGATTGTTTAACATTACAAGCACTGAAAATAGTGACTTATGACTGTTTTTTGCACTTATGACCATTGCATCCCATGGTCACATGATCAAAATCAAGACACTTGGCAACTGGTTCATATTTATGACAGTTGCAGTGTCCCAGGGTTATGTGATCACCATTTGTAATCCTCTAACAAGCAAAATCAATGGAGAAGCCAGATTCACTTCATAACCATGTTACTAGCTAACAACTGCAGTGATTCACTTAACAACTGCGGCAAGAAAGGTCATAAAATGAGGCAAGCCCAACTTAACCACTGTAAGTCACTAATTAACAGAAATTTTGGGCTCCATTGTGGTGGTAAACTGAGGATTTCCTGTAATGTTTAGAAGAATTTATAAACTTTGTTTTTAATAAATTGTCCGAAGGTTGAGTCATGGCAACTGAAGTTCTTTTCTTTCTTTCTTTATTTGAAACATTATGCTGCTTATCCAAGTACCTTCTTCAATCTGATAAGCCTTGGATTAGCAGCAAAACATTTTAAAGAAAAGAAATCCAGTTGCCATGACTCAATTTCCAGACAATCTATCTGGATGACTGAGAATCTTCTTCATAAAATAGCTTTATTTGCAAGTTATTGAAGCATAAAATGCAAAAAAAACCAACAACCCCACGCATGGTTGGTGGAATTAAAAATTGCTGAATCTCAGCAATGAAATAGCTCTGTCATTGTCCATTAACCACGTTTCTGTTTCAGAATCAGGATTACAAATTTGTGTTGTTTTTTAAAGAAGTTTTAAAGTTTTAAAAATATTTTATATCTCTCTTCTGTATCTCTCTTCCATTTTCTGTCTTGCCATTTTTGTTTATATGTTTTACCCAACTACAATTTTTTAAAAAATACTAAAATGTTCAATTTTTAAAAACTATTCGCCATTTTTTTTTCTGAATATATGGGCCTGCATAATAAAGCATCAAAATACAAAATAATGTATGTAAAATTAAAATGTTAAAAATTTAAAATATTACAAAGTTATAATATTGTAAAATATTTAAAGAGGCAACAATAATTACATCCTGTTATAATTAGTTGACAAGGCACCAATCAACCAGCAGTGGGATTCTACTGGTTCGGACTGGTTCGGGTGAACCAGATGTTAAGTTTTCAACTGGTTCACCAAATCGGTATTTCAGCCAACCGGCTGGCCCTACGCACCCAGGAGTCTCCACGCAATGCAGGTAAGGGCAGAGTCTGTGCAAAGGCTCGGGGGGGGGGAACGGGCTTTCCATCTGGAAATGGGCCTGTTTTCAGCTTCCGGTGGGCCTCCAGAGCCCAGGGGATGCTGTTTTCACCCTCCCAGAGGCCTGGGGAGGCCTCTGGACACTTGGGAATGTATCTTTCCTACTTGACCAGAACAAAGCTGGTTTTGTAGCTCAGAATGTAATTCAAAAATAGAACCTTAGACAAAGAAAATTATTTCAGGCATAGAAAGTGGATTTTCTATATATCTTACTTTCAGCTATTGGAAAGACAAACATACAAATCCAACTATTCAGTGGCATGCAGAATTGATCAATATAAATTACATGTGTATGATTCTAATGAATTTTGTCTCCCATTAACGGAAATGTTATACATGTCTTTTAATATATGTCCTACATGTTTTTATGGCTTGTTTAGATTTCTAGTTTTCTTCTTTTATAATTTTATGTATTCTTTTTCTTTGATTTTTAAGAATTTACTAATTTTTAAAAGTGCAAAACAAATAAAGATTAAAAATGGCTGGAAATCTAAAAGTTCAGCATTTTAATTTCATTGGAAAACTCAGAAATCCAACAACATCACCTATACGTGGAATATATTGTAAATAGTGTAAAGATGTCTGCACGCTCTGATAAATAAAAGTTGGTGTCACCATTTTTAAAATGTAGATTGCACACAGGATAGACATAAAAAATAGATATAATTTCAGTCATAGTATCCCAACTGCCATCTTTACTTTTTTAAAAAAATCTAACCCTAGTCCTGCACATTTATACTTATTTAGCTGTTGTCACTAATTTTACAATTAAAAAAAACAACAACTAAAAATTTCACATTGACTTAGAGGAAGCAAAACATACATCTTGGTCTTACAACAGATAAAGCGAGAACAAAATGCAAATCCAAACCACATTTAGGTTTTAGAAAGATATGCTACTAATCGTATTCCATTATTATCACCAAAATTACAAGTTCTTTCTGCTTCCATTGTATTCAGCCACAGTTAATAATTTAAATGTAAACACATGAAATACTAATTTAGTGGCAGACTTTGTGATTACAAAAGTATTGTGAATGTTTGTTTTTCTAAATGTGTGCAAAATTATTCTGTACCTTCCATAATTAAGATAATCACAAAAATCTGGAAATTCTTCAAAAGAACAAGTAAAGAAATGAAAATCCCAAAATTTTCCAAAGCAAATATACAAAACAACATCTATATCAATCCAGGAAAATGTTAGCATTTGAAGACTGATTTAATACTGATTCGCCCTAAAAACTCCATGTACATTTGAATAAACTTCTGTCACTTGATTTTTTTTTTAAAAAAAAACCATCCTCTTACTAGTAGTTTGCAAAAATTATGTAACAATATGAGGGAAAAAGGATTTTTATTATCTTGCACAGTGATCTGGGAATACTGCAAATATTTTCACTCAAGTATTGGTTTGTCTAGACTCTAGACTGTTGCAGCACACACATAGGTCATGTGACCAAAATTCAGACATTTGCTGACTGGCTTATATTTATGACGGTTGCACTGTCCCAGGGTCACCAGTGATCACCTTTTGTGACTTTCCGACAAGTAAAGTCAATGGGGAAACTAGATTCACTTAACAACTGTATTACTAACTTAACAACTGTAGTGATTCACATAACAACTGTGGCAAGAAATGTCATAAAATGGGGCAAAACTCACTTAACAAATGTCTCACTTAGCAACATAAATTTTGGGCTCAACTGTGGTTGTAAGTTGAGGACTACCAGTTAAAAATAATAAAATAAAATAAAATGTAGTAGAGTTCCTCCAGGGAAAATTGTTAAGTAGCCCAGCATGGAATCCGTTATTTAATTCATCAAATTTCACATTTAGAAAAACATATTTATATGGGTAGAATCAATCCCATAAAGAGTATTTTGATACAAATGTTTAAAGTCAATAAAGGATGTTTAATAAATATCTACAATAAATTTTCATACCCTGAGCTTTTTACCCACAAACTAATCTTATTCCTAAAGGAAACAAAGATTTATTTTTTATTTTATTTATTTATTTTTATTTGTCAATTGCTTACAAGATAATAGGTGTAAGTAAAAACATAGTTATGAATACATGGATACATATCAGAAAAATAAATATAAATATAAAAGAAACAATAGGGCAGGGACAGTAAGGCACGTTGGTGCACTTATGCACGCCCCCTACACACCTCTTAGGAAAGGGGTGAGGTCAATAGTAGACAATCTAAGGTTAAAGTTTTTGGCATTTGAAGAAGAAACCACAGAGTCAGGTAGAGTATTCCAGACATTGACCACTCTGTTGCTGAAATCGTATTTCCTGCAATCAAGTTTGGTGCGATTAACCTTGAGTTTGTATTTGTATTTGAATTTGAATTTCCATTCAAGATTTTTTTCCCACATTGGATATATTTGATTTGTTTCATAAATTGATTAAAATAAATGACAGTTTTAGATATATATATAAATGTTTTTAAAATTATCATGCATGTATGGACACTCACTTTTATCTCAGGTCATGATTTTGAATATGTTATTGTAACACTGTTTTGCTTTTAATATTTGTCTGAGATAATGTTATTGATTTGTAACTATCATGTTTTTGTAATTTTGTAATTTTGTTCTGTACTGTTAAAAGTCACGTGTGAAGTTCAGTTTATTTCTAGAGAACTGGTAGAGGAAATTTTGAGTAGTTTGGAGAACCAGCAAATATCACCTCTGACTGGAGATTTTACAATATCCTTCCCCTGCCTCATCCATGCCCCAGAACCGGAGTAAAAAAATTTGAATTCCACCACTGAAGTGGTACCTATTAATTTATTTGCAATTGCATGGTTTTAAACTGCTAGGTGGGCAGGAGCTGGGCAGGAACATTGCACAGCATTGATTTCGAACCCAGGCTGTCAACTTTCCAGCTGACAAACTCAGCATCTTTAATGGCTGAGCTATTGTTCTCCCTTTTGATGGAAAGGAAACAGTGCAAAAGATCAATGCAGAAAGCATGAGTTTAAAGACATTGTTCAATAGTCCATAGTTTAGTGAAACTCTGATGCTTCTCATTTATTTAAAAATTGTTTAATACCACTAAAGCAGAAATAAAAAAAACTGCCTTCTAAACAAAATTCCTTAGGATCTGAAATGAGAATAGGAATTTAGAGAAGGTCATTCATTCATTTCCCTTTGGTATCAAAAGCATTACTAGCACAAGAGATAACAAACAGCAAAGTGTCTATTGTCCTGATTTACCTAAATCTTTCATACATTCACCTACAGCATGGAAAGTTGTGTTCAGAGGTTAGTCAATCCCTCTTAAGGCATGGAACCACTTGGGTAACCTTAGGCAAGTCACTGTCTCTTAGCCCTAAGAAGCAGGTAATGGCAAACTACTTCCGAAATCTTGCCAAAAAAACTGCAGTGATTTATCCAGGCAGTTGTCAACACTAATCTGAATACATGCATCTCTTCTCTCAGTCATTTTTCCTCAAGATAAATAAGTCTATCTTTTGCCACTTCTTTTCATTCTTTCTATGGCTTTCAGTCTCTAGTTCATCCTTCCTGGTCTTCTCTGAGCTGTTCCAATTTCTACAAATTTTACTTGAAGTTAGTGGCCAGAACTGAGTAGGGTATTCAAACCGAAAAGAGTGAAATAATTACTTTCTGTAACTTGGTAATTGTTGTAAATGCCGATCGGAAGAAGGCGCGGGAGTCAGTGACTATTTTTCAACTCTTTACTAGTCCCGAGATCGACTCGGTTCCTGAGAGTCGGTGGCGGCTTGTATTGAACTGGCCGCGCCAGCTGCGGCCAATGACACCACTTCGAATCTCCCGTGATCGGTTTCCACCAATCGCGGGAATTCGCAGCAGGCCAATCAGTGAGGCTCGCTCGGCCAATCCGATTGCTATGTGCCCTGGCCAATCAGAGCATGGTGTTTACAAGAATGCTAATGTACAATACAGAACACCCCTCCCCTCTTGGTATGGTCCTATGTGATGTAGTCGCATAAGTAGGCGGGGCTCCGCACTTGCCTACTGGACCTGCGCAGCTTAGTTGATGCCTGGTCTTCGAGCGGTTCGGTCGGGTTCTGTGCTGCTCTCTGCCTTGTTGATGGAACTGCCTGGCCTTTCGTCGTAGCTTCCTCCCAGTCTACCTGGGCTGGTCGAGCTGCTGACTTTGCCGCTCCTGCCTGGTCCTTCCGGTTTGGTTGAGCTGGCTTGGCTATTTCTTCCAGGCGAGGCTTCGAGCTGGTTCTCTATTTCTGCTTCTGTTGGTGAGTATTCTTGGTCTTTCTGGTTGGGGTTGGTTTCCGGGGCTTTCCCTCCCCTTTTGGTTGGTGCTTGGGTGGTCCTTCTTCCTTTCTGGGGTTATGTTTCTGTCTGCTTACATGTTGGTTGTGTTTCCCATGGCTGTTCTCGATCTTAATTGATCGATGTGTCTTTTCCATGCTCATCCATCGATTGTTTGTAGCCGGTACAAGCGGGGACCTGTCACATGGGTTATCATTGCCGGTATCCAGATTGGGTCCCCTCTAAGGTTTTTCGCGTATACTGCGTCTCCTGCTGTGAACGTTCAGAGCCTGCTTGATGAGGCGGTGGGTTTTTCGGGGTTGTATGTGGGGTGCAACCTGTCTAGGGGGGATCTTAGTTTCCTCCCCATTAACAGCTCTGTGGGGCTTTTGTTGGTCATTGTGTTTGGTGTTATGTGTTGAATGAAAAGTAGTTTATTTATTTTTTCTTGCATGTCCCCGTTTTTGATTTTCTGGATTGTTTTTTTGGTGAATTGGACCATTCATTCTGCCCTACCGTTCGCCGTCAGATGTACCGGCGTTGTCAGGGCATGTCATATTCCCCGTTCCACTAGGAATTTTTTGAATTCCAGTGCGGTGAACTGTGGACCATTATCTGATACAATTACATCTGGGAGACTGTGGGTTGAGAATAGTTTGTTGAGTTCTTTGATGACGGCCTCAATGGTGATAGTTCTCATGTCGCTTACCTCCAGCCAATTGGAGTAAGCATCTACCGTTATGAGGAACGTGTGCCCTTTCGTGAGCCCGGCAAAGTCTATGTGTATCCTGGACCATGGTCCTCTGGGGGTTTCCCATTCCAGATTGGGGCGATGGGTGGGCTTGGCCTGGATTCTTGGCATTGCTTACAGCTTGCCACCCAGGCTTCGATTTGTTTGTCCATCCCTGGCCACCAGGCGTAGCTTCTGGCCAGGTCTTTTGACCTAACAATGCCCAGGTGCCCCTCGTGTAACAACTCCAGGACCCTTTTTTGTAATTTCTCCGGGATAACAACCCTGTCCCCCCATAGTTCACAACCCTTTTGCATGAAAAGTTCCATTTGTCTGTTCCGAAAAGTCCTGAATGTTTCGTCATCGTCTTTTTCTGGCCACCCTTTCTCCACCCATTGTAAAACCCGCGCCAGATGTTTGTCTTTATTTTTTTCATGGGCAATGTCTGACATGGTTAGGGGGAGGTTGGGTAAGGTCTCTATGCTTTGGGTGGATGCTGTGGGTGTCGGGTCGGCATCCAGGTCAGGTAGCGGGGTGCGGCTCAAGGCGTCTGCGTGTGCGATTGTCTTACCGGGTCGATGGGTCAACTGGTAACTGTAGACGGCGAGGAATTCAGACCACCTTGTCATTCTCGGGGATAGAATGTTTGGGGTAGCCTTGTTTCCTGCCAGGATGCCAATAGCAGTTTGTGGTCAGTGATGATGGTAAATGTTCTGCCGTAGAGGTACTCATGGAACCTTTTTACAGCGGCGATGATTGCCAGGGCTTCCTTGTCTAGTTGGCTATAGTTCCTTTCTGGCTTTGATAGGGTTCTTGAGTAAAAGGCAATGGATGCTTCATTTCCATTTGGAAGTGTGTGGCTGTGGATAGCCCCGATGCCGAATGGTGATGCATTGCACGTTACTGTTAACAGGAGGGTCTCGTTGTATTGGATGAGGATGGCATCTGATGTGAGCAGGTCCTTGGTTTGGTTGAATGCGGCTTCCTCTCGCCTCCCCCAGGTCCAGGCGGCTGTTTTGTCCAACAGCCTATGCAACGGTTCCGCCGCGGTCGTCTTTCGGGGCAGGAAAACATTATAGAAGTTAATCAGCCCTAGAAATGCCTGCAGTTCTGTTTTATTCCTCAGCCTGGGGGCTTCCTTAATGGCTCTGATTTTTTTTTCTGCTGGGTGAATTCCGTGCTGGTCTAGGAAGTAACCTAGGAACTCGACCCTCTCAGAATGCAGCTGGCATTTTTCTTTTTTGACTTTTAGCCCCGCATCATTGAATTTTTGTAGTGCCTCCCTCAGGCGACCTTCCAGTTGTTTTTGGTTGGCCGCTGATACCAGCACATTGTCAAAGTAGGGCACCACCCCCTTGATTCCTTGCAGGAGCCTCTCCATGAGGCTCTGGAAAATTCCTGGTGCTACGCTGACTCCAAACTGGAGTCTCTTGCAGCGGAAAGCCCCCTGGTGGGTTACTATGGTCTGCGCCTTGGCGGTTGGTAGGTAATTGTTGGTAGGTTTGCGCCAGGTCGAGTTTTGTGAAAATCTTGCCTCCCCCCAGTGAGTGCAGAAGGTGCTGTACTACTGGGATGGGGTAAGTGCTTTGTTGTAAGGCACAGTTGAGGGTGGCCTTATATTCCCCGCAGATTCTCACCGACCCATCAGGCTTGACTGAGGTGACTATTGGGGTCTCCCACCGGCCGTGATCGGTTGGCTCTAGGATTCCCTGTTTGATGAGCTTGTCTATCTGCTCATCGATCTTGGGTCTGAGTGCAAAAGGTACTCGCCACGGTTTTAGGCATATCAGGGGAATGCTGGAGTCTAAACTGAAGGAAATAGGGGGCCCTCGGTACTTGCCTAGGGTGCTGTCGAACACTTCCTGGAAGTCCCTTGTGAGTTGCTCCTCCCAGTCTACTTCTGCGACATGGTCAATGCCCGTTACTTCGATCCCGAGCGACGCGAACCACTGTAGTCCCAAGAGGCTGGGTCAGTCTCTGTCTACGATTGTCAGGTGAAGTCTTACTGTGCGCCCCTTGAATGTGATTTCAAAGTGTCCTGTTCTGACTACGGGGATGCGGTTCCCTTGGTAGTCCTTTAGGATTAGCTTCTGGCTTTCCAGCCCCCTCTTGTGGATGGCGGGCACCAGGCACTTGATTTCCCGCCATGCAACCATAGAGAGGTAGGACCCAGAGTCACATCTCCATTTTGCATGGCTTGCCCTTGATGCCCACTTCCACGTGTACCTTGCGGACGTCCCAATTAGATGAGTGGCCGATGATGACCGTCTGGTGGGTCTCCTCTCTTTGTCGGTTCTCACCGTTTCGTTGGCTCCGTCCGTCCTGGTTCCAACGGCTCTCAGTTTGGCAGTCCCTTGTTCTGGGGGGGGTGCCGTCTCATCTCTGGCCGCTGCTGTCTCATCTTTGGGGGCTGTATGCCCGCTTGAGTCGGAAGACTCGGACGATGTGGCCTCTCTTGTCGCATTGCTGGCAGATCGCGTCGAAAAAACGGCACTCTGACTGAGGATGGTCACCCCCGCACCCAGCACAGTGCAGCCCCAACTTATGACTTCGCCGCTTGCGCTGGTCTTGTTCTGTTTGGAGTCGGTGGATGTCCTCCTCTTCATCCATGGTGTTGGAGGGGGAATAGAGGTTGCCATGGTGGGTGGTGGTCACTTGGCAGCTTGCCTCTGGCTGCGTTTTGGCCACCAGGGTCATCTCAGTGGTTGTGGCTCGGTCCCCTGCGTCGGGTCTCCGCATTTGATGAGGGCATCGGTGAGGGAGATGTCGCCTCTGACCATCAGCCGGCTTTGTAGGACAGGGTCTCTGAGCCTGAGGATGATGCAATCTCATAATGCCTCGTCCATGTCTGTGAAGCCACACATGCCTCCCAGATTTCGCAGGTCAGCCACGAAATCGCTGATGTTCTCACCCTCTCTCTGGTTGCGCCGGTAGAAGTCGTGCCGTCTGATGAGGGTGGGCACGGCGGGAGCATAGTGGCTTCGCAACAGAGGCTCGAGGCCGGCCCAGTCCATTGCCTTTACATATTCAGGTTTTGCGAGGGCTTTCACCATCTTAAATACTGCGGGCCCGCAGTGTGTCAGGAATACGGCCCTTTTTTTCTGCCCATTCACGTCCTTGAGGTTGCTACTCTCCAGGAACATCAGGAACCGATCGATGTATGATTCCCAGTCCTCAGTAGCCCGGTTAAAGGGTGCGGGCGGCGCGATGCTGGCCATCTTGCTGGTCCCGTCCTTCTCGGTACCATGTGCTCGGTGGGTATCAGTTCCGCGATCCCACCTTCGTTGCCACTGTTATAAACGCCGATCAGAAGAAGGCGCGGGAGTCAGTGACTATTTTTCAACTCTTTATTAGTCCAGAGATCGACTTGGTTCCTGAGGGTCGGTGGCAGCTTATATGGAACTGGCCGCGCCAGCTGCAGCCAATGACACCGCTTCGAATCTCTTTCCACCAATCGCAGGGATTCACAGTGGGCCAATCAGTGCAGCTCGCTCGGCCAATCCAATTGCCGCACGCCCTGGCCAATCAGGGCGCGGTTTTTACAAGAATGCTAATGTACAATATAGAACAGTAATTATATGTCATTTAGGCAGCCTACATCTGTATTTGCCTTCTTTGCAACCATATAACATTGCTGGTTCATATTCACTTTGCAATCAATTAATATTCCAAGTTCTTTATTACCAAGTCAGGCATTCTTAATCCTATACACATGCATTTAATTTTTGTTTTCTATGTGAAGCACTTGTCTTTGTTAAAGTTCATTCTATTACTAGCATTCATTTCCCTCATATACTCAATTTTTATTTTTATCTTATAGCATATCAACTTCCCACCCAATTGGGAAGGCAATTAGTGCGGGCAAATTTGATAAGCATTTCTTCTATTTCTTCATCCAGCTCAGAAGAGTATGACTTTTGACTTTTAGATATGACTTTTGAGCTAGAAGTATATCCACTTGATTGTCGTGTCATCCAACCCATAATTTATTAGCTTGCTAATCAGTATGTCATAGAGTGCTTCGACAGGTATTTTGCTCAAGTCAATGTAGTCTACAACAGTCACACCATTTGTTAAGGAAGTTATTCAATCAAAAATCTTAACAAATCCTTTCTGACTTCTGGTACTTAATGAATTGTTTCAAAAGTCCTTACAGATCTACCTGTTTATTATCTGTTCTAGAATCTTCCCGGGTAACACTGTCAAATTTATAGTTTGCTGAATCTTGTCTATGGAGATTCTCGATCATCCAGGTCATGGTTGTTCCAAGGTTCTTTTCAAAAGGTGAGTTAAAATCCAGTTGCCTTTTGAAAAACATCTTTAGAACATAAGCTGAATTTTCTTTTTCCCCTTTTCTGAAGATAGATCAACATCTGTTCTTTACTTATCCCTTCAGTATGCTATGATGCAGTTCACCTGGTCCTGGAGATTTAAACTCATTCAGAATAAAGAGGCATTTCATTAATTTCAGGCTTCAATCTTCTTCTTCAACCTACCTGTTATGATTTTCAAGAATACATTTCTTTTCTATTTTTGTTACCTAAGAGCATTTTAGCTTCTTCATTGGACACCTAGTATTCTTATCTATTCATTTTCCCTTTGTTTTAAACTTATAATAAAAACCTGTTTTTGTTATTCAGAGCATTCTTTGCTGATGGATGAAGGAAAATCTATTTGTCCTGAGATAATGTTGCAGGATCCAATAATGTAAGACTGTGCAAAGGTAGCCCCTATCTGTAGAACTGGGGTCTTTGCTTTCCTGACTCCAGTTCTACAGATATAGGCTAATTTTGCATAAAAGGTAAAGGTTCCCCTCACACATACGTGCTAGCTGTTTCTGGCTCTAGGCGGCTCTGCTCATCTCTGTTACAAAGCCGAAAAGCCAGCACTTTCCAAAGATGTCTCTGTGGTCATGTGGCCAGCATGACTAAACACTGAAGGCTTCAGTTATGATCTGGTCCTCTTTCCATTCCTATATGTATCTCTTTTCATTGTTAAATCTTCACTGTAGCCACACTCATCTTTCCCAGGAAGCATGACTAGATGAAATTTTTCTACTTTATTGTAAGGCTATGTTAACAGAATCTTACAAGGGCAGATCCTTCCTAAATTTATTTCTCTGACTGTTAAGCCTGGGGGCTCCTGCCTCTCTTCTCTGACTATTTCTCAGGCAACCTGTCTTCCTCTCCTCCCTCCCCAAGGTCATCCACACATATTCGTTTCTTTTGCTGTTTTCTTCTCTTGAAATTGTTGGCACAGAGAGGTTGGCAACTTTTAAGTTCTTTAGAAAGGGATCAATCCTTCCCTTCCTATTAGCTTTTGTAGCCATTCCCCTGAGTTTATTAAAATGTCTTTTCTTTTAAAGTCCAAGATATCTGTTTGTCTACATTTAGTTTTATTTCCCTTTAAATGAAGAACTCCCATATCACACATTGTCATGTTCTCCCAATGTCTCTGCACTTGTTCAGTTAAGTGTTGCCTATTGATTAATTCTTGATGTATGGCTTATTTAATGTAGCCATGGATCATTGGAACGGCACCGAAAAAATAGTTTCCAGAATACATTTCAATTGCAAGGAAAACTCATCTCTGTTATTACAAAAGTGTCCTGCTGAACACAATGTCATTTCATTTATTTGCTTGTAAATTGTTGTAGCAAAAAATATTTCACCCAAACAAAAACCTAGTTCTTTCAGCACTTCCAAAGAAACTGGCATCCAAACACTCAGTCTATCTGAGATTCACCAGAGGTGAAGTTTCAGCCAGAAATAATAGAATGAGAGATATTCCAGACTGTGCTAATATACTCCAAGTAGCCGTCAAGAATAGGGCTGAAGAGTTGGAAATAACTCAGAAAAGGAGGAGGAGGAGGAGAAGGAAGAAGATAAGGATGAGGTCTATATGAACCAAGAAGGAAATTAATTAGAGAAAAGAGGAAGCATTACTAACAGGTAAAAGAGAAAGAGACTTTGCCATGAGGATGAGATCTATCAGAAGAAATTAATAAAGGAATTTTGGAAAAAGCAAGAAAACGGAGTCATTTCAAAAAGAAATGAGGAATTAAAATTCCAAAGGAGCAAGGGATGTTTTTCATCAAGGGACATATCCTAATTTACTGTTGACCTTGTAATATTAAGAATTGTGGGTGAGAAATAAAAGCAGTAGCCATAAACTATGGCAAATTTTTGGCTTAATCTTCCACATATTAGGATTGGGCCACATACTGATTTAGCCAAAGAATCCAACCTGCAGTGCAAGCCAGTATAGCTATTTATGGTGTAATATTAAAGCCTAGTAGTATCTTTTTAGCCCAGCTTGTTTCTAATTTGCTAAAGTACTAGATTGTTATGAAAGATTTTAAAAAATACCAATATAGACCTAAATGTGTCTACAAGGGACAAATGGTTTTACAGCAAACACAAAGCAGAAGTTTGGGGATTTATTATTGAGAAAAATCAAAACATTATTTCTAGAGTAAATGAAATAATTTTGTTTTGTTAAGTATATGTTCTTATGTCTAATAAAGGGATTTAAGGGCTGAATTTTATAAAATATGGAACAAAACTTCACCTTGGCACTCACTAACTACAGTTTTCAAAGGTTTCCTATTAGTATGTACAATAGATATAAAGGACAACAGGGCTTTTCCTATTAATTTCTCAACTCCAATATATGAGGTATAGGCAGCCATTCACCCTCACAGCATCTAACTTTCAGATAGATATGCTCCCTTCATTCAAGGATTTGAATAGTTCAGCCTGCAGTAATTGGGATTTCCTTAAAAATATTAAACTGTTTTCACTATTAACCACTATCTTGAAAATCCTGAGGGCAGCATTCCAAGAGCTTTGATTTTCCCCCCAAATTATTTGGTTCTCAGAATGTTTCAATTTCTGGATTTAGCAACTCAGAGCTGTGGTGCAGAAAAATATATTTTAAAAAATCTTTGAAGCTAGGCACAGAGAACAGCCAAATATTTGGCTAGAAATTGCAGTGTGCTTTATTTTATTTTTATTCTTTTTTTTCCCCCTTCAGTCTCCGGATTGCAGCCCAGCAGGCATACAAATATAGGGTGAGTGCCAGAAAAACACAACCAACATACTAGATATCAGGATTTAACTTGTTTTTCTAATAATAAAAAAATTGACTGAGAAAATGTGTTTGGTGATGTTCGTTGGTAATTATCTACTTCCATATTATCTGCCTTTTCTCACCAGTGCTGATGGACACAGTCCACTGAGCTCTGCCTTCCGTTTTATAAGTCCCAGGTACAGACAAAAAACTGCATTTGTTGAAGAAACCTTGAGAATAAGTGCATTTTTTCCCCTTTCCCTTCACTTTCTCCATATCATGTCATCTTATCCAGGGAAGATAAACCAAACAGGCCCCTGGCAGGTTAATAGCAAAAGGATGATCTTACTTCTGTTCTGCCCACACTGCCAAAACAAATTCAAAAGAAGCAATAAATAGCCTTTCCTCCAATGAGGTCTTTCATTTATTCTGCCCTCTGGTGGCATAGTGATCTTTATGCTGTGGGTGAAGGATTTTGGAGAGGGGGTATAAATTCAGATCTGCCCTAGAAGGTCTGAATGGGAATCTTTTTCCTGCGTTTGGAAAAACAAACAGTATTGCAAGAAGGTTGGCCTGGATGACTACCACAATCAGATTGGCAATAAACTGGTATTTGCGAACTGGAACGACCATCATTTTGTGAGGCTAGGAATAGGCACAAATGATAGTGGATAAAACAGCATCGTTGTGAATACAGGAGGATGTATATGAAAGAAAATTTCAGATAAGCCAAGTTCACACACAGAGAGAGACACAGAGAGAGGCCTAGGCAAAAATGAGAAAAATATTAGAAAAGGATTATGGTATCATACATTATTGAGTGTGTTGTTTTGGACAATCCCTCAATTTTTATTTTTTATTTTTATTTATTTTGATTTGATTTGATTTGTCAAATGCTTACTAGGTATAAGTATAGACATGAGTAAGAAAACAGGAAATAGATACGAATAAATGGAGACAATAGGACAGGGACGGGATGCACGATTGTGCACTTATGCATGCCCCTTACAGACCTCTTAGGAATGGGGTGAGGTCAATCGTGGATAGTTTGAGGTTAAAGGAGTAGGGTTAGAGGATGTAACAAGAGAGTCAGGTAGTGCATTCCAGGCATTGACCACTCTTTTTCTGAAGTCGTACTTTCTGCAATCAAGTTTGGAGCAGTTTACATTGAGTTTGTATCTGTTGTGGGTTGAAGCTGAAGTACAGACATTTGGGTTACACCAATATCATCCAAGGACTGTAGGGTATATGATTCAATCTGAGTCTGAAACAGGGCTTGTCTCTGAAGAGAGGAATCCAATGGCACATACCTATTCCCAAACCTTGGGGATATTTCTGCAATCCCTTTTGGGGACTGGAAAGCCAGGGGTTGTGCAGTGGCTGGGCTTGTTGGCAGCCCAGGTTTGAGACTGAGTGCCAGACAATGGGGTGAGCTCCTGTTACTTGCCCCAGTTCCTGCCAACCTAGCAGTTAGAAAGCATGCAAATGTGAGTAGATAAATAGGTATCACTTCGGTGGGAGGGTAATAGTGTTCCATGACCACTGAAATGTTTTTGGATAGTGCTGGCTATATCAGAGGTCAAGAAGCAAGTCAGCAGCTGATGTCAAAAAATGTATCAAAACAAGACTTAATGAAACTCGCTTAAACATTTTTATAACTCAGATAATTGCTTTCTGATGTTAGTTTATGATTGCATGAATTAAATTTTGCTTAGCTAGATAAGATTCATGCAGAAATAACTTTAATTTTTGTAGCACAAGGTGTAATTTTGAGAAGATAAAGTTAATAATATTTGGGTTATGAGAGACTTTGGTGGGATATATGATCAGACATGGATTTATCATACCAAGCTAAACATAGTGGAATTGCAAGAATAACAACAGATTTGAATTCTTGGTGTAAAAACATATATTTTTAGAACCCTTTACTGAAAACAATTTCAAAAACTAATTTTCACCCCATAAAATAACATGCCCTAGAAGTGGTTCAATGGCCTTGAAATGAAGATGAGTAGTCTCATCCCTGTAGTCAACAATGACCAGTGGAGTAAAAATCTGCAGGGACTTCCTCCTTCCCTACCATCACAAGTGTGCTAGTGTTAAAAAGAGAAGAAACTGAGTGATGAGGGGAAAACACCTTGGTACTAGGATAAATTAATGTCAAATAATCTCCCAACCCTCACTTCTGGCTTGCTAGTCTATTGTTGACTAGGTGTTGAAAACATGAGAGTTTCATCTGTTAGAGCACTCTGATTTCTTTAATACATGTTGTCCTTGACATGGTGGGTCATTTAACAACCATTCGGAGTTATGATAGTCTCAGAAAGGATATTTATGAAATGTAAAATTCTACTGAGTATTGTAAAATGTATGTATAAGTATACATACAGATATATAAAGGAAATTCTAAAGTCATTTCTTCGTATTTCTTTTTCTTTCTGCACCTTTGGCTGTTTCCTTTTTCACTCTTTACTTTCTTTTCTATCTTAAATATTAGTTTTTTTTAGTTTCTATTTATATTTTTAAAAAAATCTAATAAAATTATCTCCAAAAAAAGACCTAAATAGAAAAAGAAACTCAGTATACTTTGCAATGTTTACCTTTAGTTGTGGGTGCTTCATCACAGAAAGTTTTTGAGAAGAGACTTGTCTGAAATGGTAAAGGGACTCCTGCTTTAGCAGGGGGCTGGACTAGAAGATCTCCAAAGTCCCTCCCAGCTCTATTCTGATTCTGATTCAGTTTTCTCAACTTTAGCAATTTTAAAGTGTGGACGTTGACTTCCAGAATTCCCCAGTCAGCACAAGTCCACACCTCTTAGAGTTGAGAAATATTGTCCTGGACATAAAGAAAGGTTAGAATGTAGTCATGCTGCAGACTTTAAACTTTTCTGAATTTCAATATGCAGTTCTTGGATGAAAAGAAGCTGTACTGTTCCATTTGTAAAATATATTTAGAAGGTTGCATTTGACTAGAAACTAATATGTTTTCAATAGTATATAATAGAAAATATGAATTCACTTGTATTTCACTGCAGAACTGGAATTTATGAAATTCATACTGCTGAACATTATCTGAGTCATCCACTTCTACCTACAATTTCTCCTTCAAATTTAATAGAGGTGGAAATAGAGTAATCACAGCTAATTTTCTGATTGTATAGTGGATCTTGCCATTGGCTTAGACCCTGATATAGATGATGAATCTCCATCTATGTCAGTGCTTATTGATTCTGAACAGGATTGGAAACAAAATGGAATAAGGAAGTGTAAAGAAGCAAAATGAACTACAATGCTTCAAACTACAGATTCTGCTTTTCATTGGTTATGAAATGAAAACTCCCTACAGATAGAGAATTAGCAATTGGAAAATGGGAGAAAAAAGTTGCCCTGATTTTCTTCAAGATGTGCAAATGTTCTTCTTAGCCTAGGGAAAGATTGAAAATTCTACAATTTAGTAATGCAGTCTATTTTTCCATTCAGTGGGATGTTTTACCAGAATGGACTATAAAGTCCCATCCTGAGCCTTTCGGTGCATGCACTGATAAACCTGCAAGACGTGTCCCCAATTATTGCTTTTAACATGTGAGAAAATGAAAATTATTTAATACATGTACTAAATATTGGACATCACTGATTTCAATCCTCAAAAGATGTGCATCTCTGATCTGCAGAGAGTTAGATTCCATTTTCTTTCATAAATTTGAATTATTTTCTTCTTACTACTTTGATGTTACAGTCTTAAGCATAGCTATTCAAAAATAATCCCCATAGATTTTAATAGTATTTATTTCGAGGTATAGTTATGAACAACAGAAGGCAGTTGTAAATTATCAGTCTCAAAAATGAGATTATATCTTAATCGTAATAGAAATTTTGTATTAATCATCTCCCTATAATTCTCACCCTCTTTTAAAAGAAATAATTTTATTCATTTTCTCTTTCTCTTTTGCTTCCACTCTTCTTGGCCACTGAGTAAACACCATTAATAACTGATACAAAGAATCAGCCATATAGATAAACTGGGCATGACAAAATATCAACTTGCAGCTGCTCAATTGAATGCCGTATCTGTACGAGTGGTAATTACTTTTAATTTAATTAGGACTCCTAGTATTGTTTCTATCTCATAGATTACATTATAACATGTAATGTGTTAAAGTAACAAGACAGAAAAAGGAGGGGGAACTAGCAAATATTACCATTTTATCTATGAATAATCTCATAGTTTAAGTTGTCTGGAACATTTGTTTCTCTCCAATAACTGTTCATAAACTCTGAGAGCAAGGGAGAAGAAGGGAGCCAAATGCTACCAATAAATAACATATTATAAAATGAATCTGCATCCCTTTGGGGAGGGGGAAAGTATATAAAAAAAGCTTTAAATTGAATTAACCTGAAATAAAATTTTGATTACCAAGTCATGGATAGTCTACAATGCTGACAGATAGTCAAATTTCAATTCACCTTGCATGCAAATTTCTCAAATTTCTTCTTAGTCTCTTGAAACATTTCTTTATCATTTCTTTGTTCATTCAGCAGTTCACTAACATAGCAAGAGCACCTAACAGCACCTGTTAGCTGCAAAATATTGGTACCACTTTATTACAATCTTCTCCAATTCAACATTCTGCCTACTTGGAAAACATCAGACTGGGAAAAGATTATTTATTAACTATTGATTAGAATTGGCTCTGGATTCATTCCATGATATAGTCCTTGACTTACAATCATTCATTTAGCAACTGTTCAAAGTTACAAGGACGCTAAAAACAATGATTTATGATTGTTTTTGCACCTATGACCATTGTAGCATCCCCCTGGTCATGTGATAAAAATTAGATACTTGGTAATTGGTATGTATTTATGTAGGGCTAATATTCTGTTTGCTGGTGAGGCTATTACCTCACATTTCTCTGCAGTCTGTATTCATTATCTAGTGAGTTATATTTTCCCCTCAATAGCTATCACAGTTTTCCTAAACAGACATAAGCAGAGAATTTTTCCTGAATCTGGGATGAAACACAAGACAGTAAGGCAAGACATAATGAATTTTCTGGCCTTCCACAGAAATGCAATGTGAGAAACTTGTATAAAACTTGTTAATCTACATGACATTAAGAACATGAGAATAGAAGGTACAAATTGCCCCTGTCTCATGGAGAAATCTGTCTATGTCATGAAAATATTATATGGAAAAAGAGCTCTTTAAAAACCAAGTTTTTCAACAGCACTTACAATATTTAGGGCTGACAGATTCTCTGATATGTTGCAGAAATTCTTTCCTTTTTGGAAAGCTTGTGTTCTGACCCAGTCTAGGTATTGATGTAGAGCAGGGGTGTTAAACTCACGTCATCATGGTGTTGTCACGTGATGTATCCCCCGCTTTGCTAAACCGGGTGTGGGTTTGGCCAGCATGTGATGCATCTAGCTCACGGGCAGTGAGTTTGACAGCCCTGATGTAGAGGAATGATGTCTCTCTTCCAACATTTGGCATCAGGGTCTCTTTTATCCAGTAAGATCTTCCTGAAAGAAACAATGGAAAATATTATCTATATATTTTCTCCATTATGCAGTAACAGATAAACTGAATCACTCTTATAAACTACAATATATGTTATTTATTCTAGTGCAACAATTTCTACTGATTTGCTCACTGGCATTTCATTTCCAGAAGTGATCTAAAGGTATATTATACCACAAGCTTACTAACATAAAAGTTGAGGTTTGGTCAATACCTGCGAACTTTTTATTCATTATTTTGAGTTCCATGAAGTTAGGCAGCCAATATATGAATAGACATACAAATAAGTTGATTCTGTCCAACAGTAAACTACATGCACAAATGACAATGAAAAAGGTGCTTAATGAAAATTATGCTTTTGATATTTTTTACATCTAGCATCAAAAGCTGGCAAATTCAGGTGCCCATCTATATATTTAAGAGTCAAATTGATCGAGTGCAGTGGTGGCTAACCTTTTTGGGCTCCTATGCCAATAATTGCACATGCGTTTGTCTGCTTGTGCTCACATGCCATCACCCAGAAGGTCATGCATGCAGGCCCCCCATGCCTCCTGCCCATGTGTGCGCAGTCCATGAGACTCACATGACCCGTGCTTCTGCACATGTGTGCCAGATACCCAACAATCAGCAGGTGGGCAGGCGATGGAGAAAGGTGTGTTGGATATATTTGCTGACTTGAGTTCTGTATAAAAACAATAAAAGTGGGAAAGAAATATATAAATAAAATAAATATTTATGTAATGCAAGGTGGGATTGGGAAATACTGCAGCAGAGAACCAAATGGGATTCTTAACTTTTTTACTTGCAGCTTGTCTAAAATCAGTCTTTCCATCTGTCTTCTCATCCTGGAGCTTCTCACAATTTAGATATGGAAAAGCAACAGCAGCAGAAAAATTGCAGTCAAATGGCAGGCAGGAGAGGAAGATAGCTCCACCCTTGGCCTTATTTTCTGTTGCTTGATGTGTTCTTCAGTTCATGTTCAAAGGAGATGAAGAACCCACATTTATCAACACTGAATGTATTTTGCCTCAATCATACACAGATATTAAAAGAATGTTAGTTGCATGGTCATTGTATGATTCTAAATCATTATAATTAACAGCTAAAATAAATTGTCTTTGATATTGTGCCAAATTATTAGCAAACTGGGTTTATTTATTGCTGGTTTCAGTAATAAAGCAGGCTTCAGATATACTCAGTGGTGTTTTTTCAGATATTTCCCCATTTTCCTTCATGACCCTTTGTCCCTTTTTACCATTGTGTTGCCACATGACATGGGAAATCAAAACCATACTTGTATACAAGCCTTGACACTTCCTTAAGGTCTGCTTGATTGTAGCATGTTCTGCAGCACAGTGGAGATCATAATTCCTAACTCACCTTTTATGGCAATCCTGATGGGTAATTTCAGGTTCCTGATGAAAAGTCAGACAACAGGCAAATGGCCATAAGCACGCAGCCTTCAAGGGGCTTTGCTGCAGATTCATTATAGCTTTACTAATGAGATTTTCATCCAATTTCGGGGGTGGCAGATCCATGTGAAAAAGGAGAACAAATAGAAATACAGGAGGATGACTATGCTCTATATTTTTTAATAGAGAAAATATGAACTACTATTAAAATGTTAAATCAGTTTTTGGGCTAATTGTTGCTCTAACATGTACTTTTTAATTAGCATGTACAGTTATTTGCCTGTAAGAACAATGATGAAATAAGCTAATTTTAGATCTTGGAAGTAATGCAGAGGTGGTATTCAGTCTGTTCTGACCAGTTCTGGAGAACTGGTAGCAGAAATTTTGAGTAGTTCAGAGAACTGGCAAACACCACCTCTAACTGGCCCCGCCCCCATTTATTCTCTGCCTCCTGAATCCCAACTGATTGGCAGGGTCTTCTTTGGTTGCCCTGCACAGGAGAACGGGGTTGGAAAGCAAGTTAGTGGGATGGGGATGGAATGGGGATTTTGCAGTATCCTTCCCCTGCCACGCCCACCAAGCCATGCCCACTAAGCCATGCCTACAGAACTGGTAGTAAATATTTTTGAATCCCAGCACTAAAGTTATAGTCTTCTAAGAATATAACTGCTGTGCTGCTCCAGCAAATGTCCATCTTAGTCAAGCATTGGTAAGATATTGGCCACCCATATGCCTTTCAAACTCACCAGCTGGAGATGGAGACATATTTCTCTTTGATCAATGACTCTCTGGGACAGTGGAAGAGAGGAACATTTATACATACAGAAATAAGAAAAGAAAATGGCCATAATTGTTGTGTATGTATATAAGCAATAAAGTGTGAGCTTGGAGTAAGTGCAGGATTCTGGCCCTGTACTTCTGATTGGCTGTTAAGCGGCCGGACCGGATTGGCCCGTTCTGGGGAATCCGATTGCCCCTTAACAGAGAGTTCCTATTGGTTATAAAAGCTAGCGTTCCTAGCTTGTTATTGGTTAAAACTTTACAAGGGTTGCCTATATAAGGCGGGGTTTACTGCTGTTATACGGAGAAGTCACGATGTAAATAAAGAGCTGAAGTTCACCGTTCAGAGGCTTGTCTCCATTCCTTCTCACCCATGTTCAATACTTGTCACTGGCGACGAGGATGGGATTTGGAGATGCCTGAACCGACGGAACCAGGAAGAAGCACCGAGCACGTGACAGACGGCGCCAACAACGGAACCATGTCCAGCGGCATCGTACCACCCGCTCCATTCGATCCAACGCAAGAGGACTGGGAGTCCTACATGGATTGCTTCCAAATGTTCCTAGAAACAAACAACTTAAAGGACGCCACACCAGGAAAAAAACGGGCGGTGTTCCTAACGCATTGCGGTCCAACCGTATTTAAGATGGCTAAAGCACTAGCCAAACCCCGAGATGTGAAGGCTTTGGATTGGGACGACCTTGAACCCATCCTGAGAGGCCACTACGCTCCAACCATGCCTACACTCGTGAGACGCCATGAGTTTTATCAAAGGAGCCAGCGGAAGGAAGAAAGCGTGGCCGACTTCGTAGCAGACCTCCGAAATTTGGGAGGCCTCTGCAGATTCACCAATTTAGAGGAGGCACTAAGAGATCGAACAGTTCTGGGACTAGATTCACCAGGCCTTCAAAGCAAGCTGATGGCGAAAGGCAACATCAGCCTTACCGATGCCATTGCTGATGCTGCTACGGCGGAAGCCACCAAGAAATCCGCTGTCCAACTGCGCCAAAACTGTACTCCAGCCCAAAAACAGACAAGCGACCTTTTATCCAAGTCAGAAGGGCGATTTTCAATGACCCACCACGAGGACCTCTCTTCATCGTCAGACAGCGATGAAGAAGGGGTCCACCGGTTGTGGTCTGACCGGGACCATCGTCCGAAACCCTTACACCCTTGCGCTGGCTGTGGAGCTGACCATGCCAGGTCCGAATGCAAATTCCGCGACGCACTGCCACAAGTGCGGGAAATGAGGCCACATCGGACGGGTCTGCCGCAGTTTGCCAGGATCCAGCCAGGCCTCGAAAGGGGCTAACTACCGCCAATCGACAGGAAACCGTCCTGTAACGTGGGCGCCAGTAAACCACTCCTACAGAAATCAAGCTTTGCAGAGAGAAGAGGCTCAACATACTATCACTATCGGTCACGCCTCAACCTTGGACACTAAGAAAATCCGAGTCACGGTAGCCATCGAAAACCACCCTTGCCACATGGAGGTCGACTCGGGATCATCCCTCTCGATGGTGTCGTGGAAGACACTCAAGCAACTCATCCCCACAATTCAGCGCCAAGACCTCAGTTTCCAACGCCTCATCCTCAAGGACTACCAGGGGAATCAAATCCCAGTCGCCGGGTCCTGCCGAGTCCGAGTTTCCTTCAAGAAACACACAGCGTACTTACCTTTAACAGTCATCGATAGAGATAGGCCTAGCCTATTGGGCCTCCAATGGTTCGCGCCACTCGGCATTGAAGTGCCCGGTGTAAACCGAGTCGGTGGCTGTGACTGGGAGAAAGACCTTATCTCTGAGTTCAGGGACGTCTTCATGGACAGCTTAGGCGAGTACAAGGGGACCCCGATCTCATTTAGCCTAGATCCAAAAATAGCTCCCATTCGTTTGAAGCCCCGTCGAGTTCCGTTCGCCTTAAAACCGAAAATCGACAAACAACTTGACAAACTGATAGCTCAGGGGGTGTTGAAGCCCATCGATCACTCCCCTTGGGAAACCCCTATTGTAACACTCATCAAGCCAGATGGGTCAATCCGAATTTGTGGGGACTACCGGGCCACCTTGAACCACGCCCTGCAGCAGAACACGTATCCAGTTCCGGTGGTGCAGCACCTCCTCCATTCCCTGGGGGGCGGGAAAGTTTTTGCTAAATTGGATTTAGCTCAAGCATATCAGCAATTACCAGTAGATGAAAAAATGGCACAAGCCCAAACTATTGTGATGCACCGTGATGCCTTTAAATGTACCCGGCTGCAATTCGGGGTTAGTGAAGCCCCGGGGATCTTCCAGAGCCTTATAGAAAGGTTATTGCAAGGAATTCAGGGCGTGGTCCCCTATTTTGACGATGTATTAATTGCAGCCCCTACAAAAAAAATTTTACAGGACCGGTTAAAATTAGTCCTAAAAAAATTCCAAGAAGCCGGTCTTAAGGTTAAAAAAAACAAATGTAAATTGTGTACTGACAGTGTTGAGTTTCTGGGGTACCTGATTGATAGCCAGGGCATTCACCCCACCGAGAGTAAATTAAAGGCGATCAAAAATGCTCCCAGGCCACGAAACAAGGCCGATCTCCAGGCGTTCCTAGGCCTCATCAATTTCTATAATGTATTTTTACTGCACCAGGCAACCATCGCTGAACCATTATACCGACTGTTAGATAAAAAAGCAATGTGGTTATGGGGTTACCGGGAAGAACAGGCATTCCGAAATGTTAAAAAACTGCTCACTTCTGACTCTGTACTCATGCAGTAAAACGAGACCTTGCCGTTAGTTATAACCTGCGATGCATTGCCTTTTGGGGTGGGCGCCATTTTGAGCCACGTGCTGCCTAATGGGAATGAAGCCCCTGTTGCATATTTTTCAAAGACTCTTTCGAAAACAGAGCGAAACTATGGACAAATTGATAAAGAAGCCCTCGCAATCGTCTCAGCTGTGAAAAGATTTCACGAATAAGTGTATGGTAGGGTTTTTACCATTGTGACTGACCACAAACCGTTGCTAGGGATAATAGCTAGGGATAAGCTGACTCCCTATATATTATCCCCTAGGATGACCCGATGGTCAGAATTCTTAGCTGCTTATAACTATCGGTTGCAATATTGCCCAGGGAAAGCCATTCCCCATGCCGACGCATTGAGCCGAGCACCGCTTCCAGAGACTCTTGACGATCCAGCACCAACGGTAACCACGTTGCAAATCGAGGCACTCAACTCGCCGCCACTGACTGCTCGAGACATCGCGAGAGAAACCAAGCATGACCACACCCTAGCACGAGTCCTAGGCTGGGTAGAACGCGGATGGCCATTGGACCAAGTATCAGATGACTTCACACCGTTCAAGTCTAGGCAGACTGAACTCTTCTCCCAGAAGGGCTGTATCATCTGGGGCGATAGAGTCGTTATTCCAGAGCGGCTCCGAAAAGCGTTGCTGAGAACCTTGCACGAGGGCCACCCCGGCATCATGCGAATGAAAGCACTTGCACGAAGCTACGCATGGTGGCCGGGCATTGACAAGCAAATCTAACAGTGGGTTAAAGCTTGCCCCCAGTGCCAAGAAGTCAGCAACGCCCCACCAAAGGCCATGCCTACTGAATGGGAGACACCATGTGGACCCTGATCCCGAATTCCCCTGGATTTCGCGGGGCCAACCAAGGGCCACACCTTCCTGCTTACAGTCGATGCCTACTCAAATTGGCTTGAAATTCATCGCATGACGACTACGACCTCCGAGGCGGTCATCACGATTTTAAACAGACTCTTTGCAACCCACGGATTACCAGATGTCCTGGTGTCCGATAACGGGCCACAGTTTACTGCACTAGTGTTCGAGCAGTACCTCGCTGACCACAGCATCCACCATGCGCTCACCTCGCCTATACATCCTGCGACCAATGGCCGAGCAGAACGCATGGTCCAATTTGTGAAGGGAACCTTGCAAAAAGTAGACTACGACAACATTGACGACAAGGTCAATCAAATCCTCTTCTTGCAACACATCACCCCACATAGCATCACCGGCAGAACTCCTGCCGAACTGCTGATGGGATGAAGGCTCCGCTCCCACCTCGACCGGTTGCACACTGCTTATGAACCGGAGAAACCACTAGGATCCAGCGGCCGCTGTCGCACCTTCCAGGTAGGAGACCTCGTGTATGCAAAAAACCTATCAGGCGACCCATTGTGGGTGGAAGCGACAGTAGTACGTGTAACTGGCCCCAGATCCTACCTTGTGCAATGCCTTGACGATAAACTTTGGAAACGGCATATCGACCAATTACGGTCACGACTTGCAGCAGCCAGTCCGCAACTCCCCTATGACCAAACTGAGGGGGGGGGAGGTACGGAAGATGTGGAAATTCTAGAGAACCCGCTCGAAGGAAACGACGATTTAAATGTAACTCAAGAAGCAGAGCCGGAGGGAGAAACGTTTGCACCTCAGGGAATTGCGGAAAATGGGGGCAATGATGTGGAAGTGAACTCTGAACCAGAGGCAGCCCCACCACCAAGCAGCGATCTACCTCAGCTGGATTGCAACCAGCCAATACAAAGGAAATCTAAGAGACTGAAAAGACAACCATCTTATTTAAAGGACTATGCCTTGAACTAAGGAACCGGGGGAAGGGGTGTTGTGTATGTATATAAGTAATAAAGTGTGAGCTTGGAGTAAGTGCAGGGTTCTGGCCCTGCACTTCTGATTGGCTGTTAAGCAGCCAGACCGGATTGGCCCATTCCGGGGAATCCGATTGGCCCTTAACAGAGAGTTCCTATTGGTTATAAAAGCTAGCGTTCCGAGCTTGCTATTGGTTAAAACGTTACAAGGGTTGCCTCTATAAGGCGGGGTTTACTGCTGTTATACGGAGAAGTCACGATGTAAATAAAGAGCTGAAGTTCACCGTTCAGAGGCTTGTCTCCATTCCTTCTCACCCACGTTCAATACTTGACAAAAATAAAGTCCACTGAATCGTGTTCAGAAATCAGTAACTATGAGACTAGCTAGGTACATTAAAAAAAAAAATAGCATGGATAGGAGGTGAAAAATGCATTTTCTGCTGTATTTCCCAAGCAAATGGTGATCAGGCTTGTTGACCAAAACAGTAATGACCTACTGCTATTTAGTCACTTAAACAGTACTATTGGGTATGACACTATTTAAGCTTAAGGATGCCCCAAGTACACCCAAACTCCAAGCCATCACCTGGTCCTCCCATAGTCTCATATTCCAGAAGAGGCAAGGAGAGATGGTAAGACCACAAATGTCAAAACTCTGCGGGGAAAAGAATGTTATATTGATGGTGTAAGTGTGCGTTGGTCTTTGGCTCACTGCCCAAAAGCCATAGTCAAGAAAACTATAATATTAAGGTAATGGTGGGATCCAAATAATTTAACAACCGGTTCTCTGCCCTAATGAGTTTTTCCAACAACCAGTTTGGCAAACTGCTCAGAAAGTTAACAACCGGTTCTCCCAAAGTGGTGCAAACTGCCTGAATCTCACCACTGTAATTTGAAGAAAAGGAAGTTGTACTGTGATCCTGGTAAATGAAGGCAAATATATGTGACCTGGCATAATGTTGCAGGATCCAGTCTGGGCCGGTCACCAGGATCAAAGATTTAGTTTTCTGGGCTTTTGGACTTTCACTGGAGCCCATCTTCAGGGAATTTCTTTCTACCAGGATGCGTAAATCACATTCTGGTTCACATATTCTGATAAGAAAAGTTTCTTGAAGATGGGCTCCAGCATGCATCTGAAAACCCAGAAAACTAAACCTCTGGTTCCAGTGGCTGGCCCAGATTGAGTCCTGTCATCCAGGCATTTGAAGCTGTGAATCTTCCTGTTCAGATACAAGCAATATTTCAAATGTACAGTATTTATTAGGTTATATTCCATCATTTTATGTAGGAGTTTAAAGGTGGCATATATAGTGCTCTTCTATTTGTAGAATAGTCTTCTGAGGTACTACTGGGCTAACAATAGTAAGATTCTAAATATAATTAAATATAAATATTTGTATTTATGTAAATATAAGCTAGAATCTGGGTCTCCCTGTTCCTAGAACTCCTGAACCACATCAATTCTTCAAATACAATGGAGCAATACTGAGGGTAATCTGAGAAATAGTGAAATGCACAGATTCAGAATCTTGGTGGCAAAGAGGCCTCAGTTACAAAGGTAAGGAATAAAAGTTTTTGTTCCTTTAAAATGAAATTAATATTAATTAAAATGAAATTAGTACAGTCCTCGAATTACAATAGTTCATTTAGTGACTGATCGAAGTTACAATGAAACTGAAAAAAAGTGACTTATGACCATTTTTCAAACTTATGTCACTTGATAACCGACTCATATTTGTGACAGTTGCAGTGTCCTGAGACCATGTGATCTCCTTTTGTGACCTTCTGACAAGCAAAATCAATGGGGAAGGCAGATTCACTTAGCAACCATGTTACCAACTTAACAACTGGGCCAAGAAAGTTTGTAAAATAGGCAAAATTCATCTCGCTTAGCAACTGAATTTTTGGGCTCAATTATGGTCGTAAGTTGAGGACTGCCATTGTCTAGAAAAATCAAGAACCTCTTTTCTGGACAGTTTGTGTGACTTTGTGACTGAGAAAAGGTAGCCATCAGACTTTACTGAAGTCATAATAAATTGTACCCATTTAAAGGAATGTCAGATAAAGGATTACAGTTTAAAAGTACATTGTATTGTGATGGATATTTTCAATTATAATAGCCTTGAGAACTCCTGAGACCTGCTTTGATCTGTTTTCTTCACTTTCCAGATGCTGTCTTCTCCAGTTCTGGCATCCGATCAGCCACTGCTTAGTATATTTGATAAAATGTCTGTTAATCCAAGTTATGTGCTAATACTAATTATTTCTAATTACTAATTATTTATATACTTGAGGATTTATGCTATTTGTTGGTTGATTTTTTACACTGTCTAAATGCTCTCTCGTCACAAAAAGTTTCTTTGGCCAGCTTAACAATAAAAGGACTTTCAAAAGTCTTTTCACATCTTAGCTGGATCCATTTTATAAGATTGCTAACCTGACAGATGTGACTTCTTAATTAATATACATATGCACAAAAGAGCTCAACAGATTGTTCGCAATAATCTTCAGACTACTTTAGTAGTGTATCATTAATTTATAATACCTATAATTTTCAGAGTATCAACATACTTGAAATATCATTTTAGACACAGATTTGCTCACTTGGTAGTGATTTCAAAAATGTGATTAGGATTTTGTTTTGTTTTTATTGCTCAAGTTAACAATATTTTTCCATTTTAAAAGTCTAATATTATTGCAAATAGATTTTTTATGCAGTTATATATTGTCTTGTTAGCAATAACCATCCAAAATATTTTTTTTAAAAAAAACAGCTTATAGAAACTCTACTTAGTTAATATACTAAGAGATACCTGAAATGCTTTTCCTCACTTGAACAAATTAAATGCCAACATTTTCAATAAAGTTTCTCTAACATTTGAGGTTAATTGATGTTAATTCTCTGATTTCTTATGAAGAACGGTGCGATTTTAAAAATGCACTAAAATATATCCCATTTTACGAACAAAGAAGAACTGACCTCTTGAGGCATTTTCAAATATTTGGATAATATTCATCATAAACTATTTATTACTCTTTTCTTAATGTTAATAGCTTGAGTTGAACTGGGACTTTTGATGGGGGGGGGGGTGTCTCTCCCTTTTTTCAAAAATGTGTCTAACTAATTTACCTGTCTTCCAGACTTTATGGAGAAAGCTGGAATTTAAAAAGAAGTGCCAGTATTGTAGTGGAGGGTGGCTTTAAATCATTCTCCCATATAAAATGTTTTCAACAGAGTAAGGCTAGTACTTTTTAAGGTTGGACATAAGAGAATCCTTGGAGTAAAAAATCCTCAACTTATCAGTGTTCGTCCATGTGGCTCATTCAGAATTCAGAATTTGGAACACAAATTTAGAATATTGAATGTGGCATTATTCATTTTTTGGCACTCAGTCAGACAAGGCAGTTAGCCAAACAAACTATCTCTCCCCATACAGGTGAACCAACATTTCTGACAATCTTAAAAAATTGAAAACATTCATTAATCAAAATATGAGGTTTTTCTTTTCCATATTGTCCCATTAACAATATGCCAAATTTAAGTACACTGGGTATGAAAACAAGCTGACTATCGTGAGCGATGCCTCCATTTGGGCTGGCTATATCAATTAGTAACTATAAAAAAGACTTACCAAGGTGATATTTCAATCAGTATTAAGCTTTTTAAACAGAAAGAGAGAACACTTTCTTTTCTCTTTTCCTCTATTTGCAAGTCTGGGAGAGACAATAATAAATAATTAGCGTTAGTGAGGAATGAGGGTTAATCCATCCAAAGTAAGGTTCCTTACAAAGGGAAAACTTAAAACTTTCTTTGCTCTTTGAATTAACTACAAATTGGTCTGCAACTATTCTTGATATTACTAGTCGAATAATGTTCATGAAACATAAGGTTATTGTGTGAAACAAAATTTAGGAGAAAGTGCCCAGAATCCAGTATTCTAAATCAATGATGACAATGGGGAATATTTAGAAGATTATACCATAAACAAGCTACATTCATAACAATATTTATGTTCAGTAGATAAGTATGTTTTCTGAACAGGAGCCGTATATGGAGTTGCAGTCTGTGATTCTGTAATGGTTTTTAAAAGATTTCGGGATAATTTTTTCAGTTGAGAAACAAACTCAGAATAAGATTTAAAGCTGTTCTTTGAGGTGGTTAAAATTCATCCCTAAAGGAAAACTTTAGAAGAATCAGCCATATAATTTTTTCTATTTTGTTTTCTGAATAGTAACAACCCTAGACAGTGATACTTTGAGCAATGTGTTTTTAGGATTTCTGTGCTTCTAATATCTCCTGGTTGAAGAACCAATTTCCAATGTTTGTTGCTGATAACTGGCAGGGTAACTGTTGACAGAAATAGTGGCATCATTCTTTTGGATTTCAATTTGCATTTTCTTTGGTCACCCCTATGGGGTAGTTTTTCTACCATTATTATATTATGTTAACTTTGGCTTTTCAATTCAGTCAACGAAACCCTTTTGAATTACTGTAAAATATAAATTGAAATGCCTCTAGAGCCTATATCTAAATTCTGAATACTTTTCCAGAGATTACTGTTAAACTTTTAGTATTATCTTGAAATTATTTCCACTCCACATTCTTAGTTCCAACTTTATATTTGTTTAATTAATATTTATCTGCTTGTTTATATCTTTTCTTGATCACTTTTTATAAATAACTCAAGGTACTATACACACACAATACTCCTTCCTCCTCCTATTTTCCTCACAACAGCAGCCGCATGAGGCAAGGGGCTAAGAGACAGGGACTAGTCCAAAGTCACCCAGCTGAATTTCATGCCTTCAGGCAGAACTAGAACTCATAGTCTGCTGGCATCAAGCTGGCCTTAATGATGATACCAAACTGGTGAGCTGAACAAAATATGGGGCTGAAGAAGACAAGGAGGCCACAAAAAGAGGTATGGTTAAAAAAAAAAAAAAAGCAATGCAAGATGATGATAACAACCATACAAGTGAAGTTTTTCTCCATTTGTATATATGTTGCATGTGGCAAATGTATACACACACCCCGAAGCCTCTGGAAGAAGGGTGTGTTGGTATTAAGCAGCATAGCTCTGCATACTTCAAAAATATTTAGAAGTACTATTGATCTTGCACCATGAATCATCTCTCCCTTTCATTAAAGCAGCCTAACTTTCCAGGCTTTTATATGAGCCAGAAGACAAAGGACTGATATTTTGGTTTTCAATAGCTTTAAAGGAGTTTCTTTAAAGCAGCAGCATCTCTCTTTCTCTTTCACTCTCTCTCTCTCTCCCTCTGCCTCTCCTCCCCTCCCCCCCCCCTTTCTCAAAAGATCGGTCTGTGTGAAACATTCCAAAGAAGTGCTCCATAAAGCATTTGAAGCATTAAAGCAGCTGTGTCATTTAGAAGGTTCCTATGACTATTTCAAAGGCTTCTCCAGCTATTTCTATGTACTTGTCCAGACAATACATTTACTAGGAGGGAACGTGATGATGCAAACTGGCTGTGCCTGGGCATATGTACACAGACAGCAGAGGCTTTAAGTGTTACTTTAAGTGTTAAAGTATCCAGAAGAGACCTGGGGCCAATTCAGACAAGTGGCCCCTGGTTTCTTCTGGATTTGTTAACACTTAAAGTGATGTGTACTTCTTTGGAATCCTTTGCAGATTTGCACTATCAATGTTTCAGAAGGTCTACATTTATTCCAGAATACTAGCTCACTTTAGCTAGTATGTCCATGAATGGATGTTTGTGATCCAAATATCATGATTTCAGCAGACAATTTATTCATTTCAATTATTAACATATCCAACTTTACTTTTACTTTTGCTATGTTTGCTATGTTTCATGCAATGAAAAAGTTAAAGAGAATTTCAGGGATTATTTAAAGGCATTCTATTTTATTTTATTTTATTTAAATCACTTCCTTTCTACAAGATGTTATTTCTCTCCATGTAAATTAACTTCATCCTGGTAAATATTTCAATTCAAAAATCTCTTAAATATTTCCTTTTTTGACACTCAACTCAGTGATAAAAATTGGAAAGGAAATAAGTGAGAAGAATAGAAGCAAGGAAATCACATACTTCGAAGTGCATCTAATATGCAGTAATTGGAAGAGCAGGAGAGAATGTTTAAACTAAGTTCAAGAACAGTGATAAGGCTGGAGATGATATTATCTATTGGACAGAAGAAACTATTAACACACACCAGAGTGTTTCAATCACTTAATCAGAAACCCTTTTCCTGAGCACTGTTTCTTGTCCATGTGCCATTGACAAACATAAATATTTTGGATTTCCTGCATCCTTCATTCTGATAATAGCCTCTTAACTTTAAGCCCTTCCCACCTCAAAGACAAAGCTAAAACAAATGATAATACAGAGAAGATAAAGGTTATTTTTATGCCAGATGAGCTTGCAAATTCACCACAAAAAAACCTGCTGGTCTTTTTCCTATTACTGGGATATCCCTCCTTCAACTCCACTGTTAGGTATGAAAAAAATAAAAACAAAGTGGAGTAGTTTGCTTTATAAAACTATGAAGTATCAATAATATATTGTGGATAGAACTTTCATCTAAGGCTGCTCCACTGTAAAAAAGATTGTTTCCCCCAAATCAGCATTTCATGCTTACATGTCTTATCATATACCTCATTATCCACTAATAATCTGAAAATAGTATTCTCAGCATTCCTTGTTTAACCTATTAAACAGCAATGGTGTTGTTGTGAATGCATAAAAATTAATAAAGATAACTTGAGCTTGGAGTTAAGTGCAGGTTTCTGGCCCTGCACTTCTGATTGGCTGTTAATGGCAGGATCGGATTGGCCCATTCCGGGGAATCCGATTGGCCATTAACGGAGTGTTCTTATTGGTTAAGGAGCTAGCGCTCCTCGGTTGTTATTGGTTAATAGTTATTGGGTTTGCCTATATGGAGGGTTATAACTGCCATTGAAGCAGAAGTCACTATGTAAATAAAGAGCTGAAGTTCACTGTTCCAGAGGCTTGTCTCCATTCTTTCTCGCCCATGCTCCAAACTTAACACTGGAGACGAGGGTGGGATATGGAGATGCCTGAACCGACGGAACTAAGAAGAACACTGAGCACATGACTGACGGTGCTACACAACGGAACCATGTCCGGCGTCGTCGTACCACCCGCTCCGTTCGATCCAGTGCAGGAGGACTGGGAGTCCTACAGGGATCGTTTCCAAATGTTCCTAGAAACTAACAACTTAAAGGATGCCACACCCGGGAAGAAACGGGCGGTGTTCCTAACGCATTGTGGTCCAACCGTATTTAAGATGGCTAAAGCACTAGCAAAACCAAGAGAAGTGAAGGCCATGGATTGGGACGACCTCGAGCCCCTACTAAGAGATCACTATGCACCGACCGTGCCTACGCTCGTGAGACGGCACGAGTTCTATCAGAGAAATCAGCAAAAGGAGAAAGCATCGCCGACTTCATAGCAGACCTCCGAAATCTGGGAGGCCTCTGCAGATTCGCCGATTTGGAAGAGGCACTGAGAGATCGCATAGTTCTGGGATTAGATGCACCAGGCGTGCAAAGCAAGCTGATGGTAAAAGGCGACATCAGCCTTGCCGACGCCATCGCCGATGCTACTGCAGCAGAAGCAACCAGGAAGTCGGCTGCACAACTACGCTGCAACCGCGCTCTGGTACACCAACCGACAAGCGACATCTCACCTAGGTCAGAAGGGCAGCTTTCAACGACGCACCACAAGGACCTCTCTTCATCGTCATACAGCGACGAAGAAGAGGTCCATCGACTGCGGTCCGACCGGGACCACCACCCGAAGCGCCTATGCCCTTGCGCTGGCTGTGGAGCCAACCATGCCAGGTCCGAATGCAAATTCCGTGACGCGCTCTGCCACGAGTGCAGGAAGAGAGGCCACATCGGACGGGTCTGCTGAAATTCACAAGGACCCGGCCAGTCCTCAAAAGGTGCTAACTATCGCCAATTGAAAGGAAACAGTCCTGTAAGGCAAGAACCAGTAAGCCACTCCTACAGAAACCGAGCGTTACAGCGAGAAGAGGCTCACTATACTATCACTATCGATCACGCCTCTGCCTTGGATGCCAAGAAGATCCGAATCACAGTAGCCATCGAGAACCAGCCTTGCCACATGGAAGTCAACTCGGGATTGTTTCTCTCGATGGTGTCCTGGAAGACCCTCAAGCAACTCATCCCCACAATTCAGCACCAAGACCTCCGTTTCCAAAAACTTATTCTTAAGGACTATCAAGGGAATCGAATCCCCGTCGTTGGTTCCTGCTGGGTCCAGGTCTCCTTCAAGAAGCACACAGCATACTTACCGCTAATTGTGATCGACAAAGACCGGCGTAGTCTGCTAGGTCTCCAATGGTTCGTGCCACTTGGCATTGAAGTGGCAGGCATAAACCGAATCAGTGAAAGTGATTAGGAGGAAGACCTCATCCATGAGTTCAAGGACGTCTTCGCGGAAAGCTTAGGTGAGTACAAGGGGACCCCAATTTCATTCAGCCTTGATCCAAAGATAGCTCCCATCCGCCTTAAGCCCCGTCAAGTTCCGTTTGCCCTAAAGCTGAAAATTGACGAACAACTCGACAAACTAATAGCTCAGGGGGTGCTAGAACCTACCGATCACTCCCCCTGGGAAACCCCAATCGTAACACCCATTAAGCCAGACTGGTCGATCTGAATTTGTGGGGACTACCGGGCCACCCTGAACCACGCCCTACAGCAGAATGCATATCCGGTGCCGGTGGTACAGCATCTCCTCCACTCCCTGGGGGGCGGAAAAGTCTTCGCCAAATTAGACTTAGCTCAGGCATATCAGCAACTGCCTGTTGATGAAAAGACGGCACAGGCACAAACGATTGTGACGCACCGAGGTGCCTTTAAATGTACCCAGCTCCAATTTGGAGTCAGTGTAGCCCCGGGGATTTTTCAGAGCCTGATGGAGATTAAAGGCGTGGTCCCCTATTTTGACGATGTTTTAATTGCGGCACCTGCAAAAAAAATCTTACAAGATCGTTTAAAATTGGTCCTTAAAAAATTCCAAGACGCTGGTCTTAAGGTAAAAAAAAATAAGTGTAAATTGTGCACAAATAGTGTTGAGTTTCTAGGGTACCTAATTGACAGTCAGGGTATTCACCCTACCGAAAGTAAACTCAGAGCAATAAAAAATGCTCCCAGGTCTCGGAACAAGGCTGATCTCCAGGCATTCCTAGGCCTCATCAATTTTTATAATGTGTTTTTACTGCATAAAGCAACGGTCGCTGAACCGCTACACTGATTGTTAGATAAGAAAGCAAACTGGTTATGGGGTCATAAAGAACAGGCGTTCCGTAACGTGAAAAAACTACTGACTTTTGACTCTGTACTCATGCAGTACAACGAGACTTTGCCATTAAATATAACATGTGATGCTTTGTCTTTCGGAGTGGGCGCCATTCTGAGCCATGTACTGCCTAATGGTAACGAAGCCCCTGTTGCATATTTTTCAAAGACACTCTCAAAAACTGAGCGAAATTATGGCCAAATCGATAAAGAAGCCCTCGCAATTGTATCAGCTGTTAAAAGATTCCACGAATACGTGTATGGCCGGGCTTTTACTATCGTGACTGACCACAAACCGTTATTGGGGATAATAGCCAGAGATAAGCCGACTCCCTACATATTATCCCCCAGGATGACTTGCTGGTCCGAATTCTTGGCTGCTTATAATTATTGGCTGCAATACCGCCTGGGGAAAGCCATTCCCAATGCCGACGCATTGAGCTGGGCACCACTTCCAGAGACTCTCGACAATCCTGCACCAACGGTAACCACGTTGCAAATTGAGACACTCAACTTGCCGCCATTGACCGCCCGAGATATCGCAAGAGAAACCAAACGTGACCCCACCTTAGTGTGAGTCCTAAGCTGGGTAGAACATGGATGGCCATTAGACCAATTAGCAGATGACTTCACACCATTCAAGACTCGACAAATGGAGTTGTTCTCCCAAAAAGGCTGTGTCATCTGGGGCGATAGAGTTGTTATCCCAGAATGACTCCAAAAAGTGCTGCTGAGAACCTTGCACGATGGCCACCCCGGTATCGTGCGAATGAATGCCCTCGCACGAAGCTACGCATGATGGCCGGGCATCGACAAGCAAATCGAAAATTGGGTTAAAGCTTGTCATAAATACCAGGAAGTGAGCAACACCCCACCTAAAGCCATGCCTACTGAATGGGAGACACCACGAGGACCCTGGTCCCACATCCACTTGGACTTCGTGGGGCCGACCAAAGGCCACACCTTTCTGCTAAACATCAACGCTTACTCGAATTGGCTCGAGATTCATCGCATGACGAATGCAACCACTGAAGCAGTTATCAAAAACTTGGAAAGACTATTTGCAACCCACGGATTACCAGACGTTCTGGTATCCGACAATGGGCCTCAATTTACAGCGCTGTCGTTCGAGCAGTACCTGGCTGACCGCGGCATCCGACATGCGCTCACCTCACCTGCGCACCCTGCGACCAATGGCAAAGCAGAGCGCATGGTCCGATTGGTCAAGAAAACCTTACAGAAGGTAGACTACGATAACATTGACGACAAGATCAATCAAATTCTTTTTCTACAACACATCACACCTCATAGCGTCACCAACAAAACTCCAGCCGAACTGCTAATGGGACGAAAACTCCGCTCCCACCTCGACTGGTTACACCCAGCTTACGAACCGGAGAAACTGCTAGGATCCAGCGGCCGCTGTCATGCCTTCCAGGTAGGCGATTTGGTATACGCGAAAAACCTATCGGGCGACCCGCTGTGGGTGGAGGTGACAGTAGTTCGTGTAACCGGCCCGAGATCATACCTTGTACAATGCCTTGACGATAGACTATGGAAACGCCATATCGATCAATTACGATCACGGCTTCCGTCGGGCTTTCCTGAACTCCCATATGACCAAACTGAGGGGGGTGGGAGATACGGAAGAAGATGAATTCCAAGTAGGAGAAAACCTATTCGAAGGGAACCACGGCGTAATAGAGACACAGGAAGTGGAACCAGAGAGGGAAATAGATGCACCTCAGGGAATTATCGAAAATAATGGCAACGATGAAGAAATGAACTCTGAACCAGAAGCGACCCCGTTGCCAAACAACGATCTACCTCAGCGAGATTGCACCCAAATGACACAGCGAAAATCAAAAAGACTAATAAAGCAACTGTCCTATTTGAAGGACTATGTAACTGCGCCCTGCAAACAGAAGCCAAGGGGAAGGGGTGTTGTGAATGCATAAAAATTAATAAAGATAACTGGAGCTTGGAGTTAAGTGCAGGGTTCTGGCCCTGCACTTCTGATTGGCTGTTAATGGCAGGATCGGATTGGCCCGTTCCGGGGAATCCGATTGGCCATTAACAGAGTGTTCTTATTGGTTAAGGAGCTAGTGCTCCTCGATTGTTATTGGTTAATAGTTATTGGGTTTGCCTATATAAGGAGGGTTATAACTGCCATTGAAGCAGAAGTCACTATGTAAATAAAGAGCTGAAGTTCACCTTCCAGAGGCTTGTCTCCATTCTTTCTCGCCCATGCTCCAAACTTAACAGGTGTCAAACTCGTGGTGTCACATTGCCATCACATAATGTATCATGATGTTTTTCTCCTTTGTGGGGAAAAACTTGGATGGGCGTGTCCTGTGCATAGTGCATCTTGCCTGCAGGCCGCCACCCCTGATTTACAGCATACAGTAATCTAAAGATTTTAGTAAAGATTCATTTGTGTCAAGTTGGAAGCATGCCAAGGCAAGGACAGCTATCTGTTTCCATATGGGTATAGTTTTGCTGAAAACTGGAAATAAATCCTGTTTTTCAATAAAACCATCATAAAACATTGTCACATGACTGCAACACCCTAAATGGCCTATATACGGACTGTAAATGGCCTATATACGGACTGTCTGCAAAGTGTGATCCACATGACCATGGGAGTCTGATAATTAGAACTTTGAATCTGGGTTCTAAGTATCCCAGGTAGGTCTATCATAACTTCAAATGGTTGCTAAGCAACTGGCCTTAAGTCAAGGATTACCCCTAATGCACTTTCCAATATTTTTTGGAAATTTTATCAATATTTTCAGAAAACAAATATACTTAAACTTGCACAGTCCTCCAGATAAGATGGATTATGTCATAAGTAATTGACTCATAAGCCCTAAGGCTTTATTTGACCTATTAGGACAGGGCTGTCAAATTTGTGGCCTGCGTGCTGGATGCATCATGCACTGGCCATACCATGCTCAGTTTAGCAAAGGGGGAAAAGTCCCGATACATCACGTGATGTCATCATGATGACGCAAGTTTGACACCCCTGCATAAGGAGGACTGCCTTATGTTCAGCAACCAGGCTGATTACCTGTTCTTGCTACCTTTTTAAATCCTCCAGTGTTGAGATAGGGTGACCAAATGTACTAAAGTATATGCCCCATGAAAAATAATTCCACAGGTGCAGATTTTCCTCAGCTGTACCTGGCAAGCTGTGAGTGCAAAAATTGCCTTGTCCGTGCAAGCATTTAAAATATAGGACCCTGTTTTCATCTGTACTAGACATATAAGAGCTCTGCATCTTCTCCTTCTAAGCTTCTGATACTCTCTTTTTCTTATCCTTATGCAAGCTGAACTCTTTTATCAGAAATTGCAGACGTTGGGACAGTGGGAGTAGACTGTAAGTAAACAGTTGATACAGTTTTTCCACTGGTTCAAATTGGCTTTGTCAGATATTTGAATAATGATGAACTAGAAATTGCAGTTTGTGTTCAGATAAACCGAAATGTGGTATGCAAAATAAAAGAGAAAGATAACCCAGTCTTTTCACAGAATATACCCACCCACCTCCACATGCATGCCTTCTTTTGAGGTTGGCCTGTGTTGCCATTATTTTTGTTGTCTCAGAAATTTAATTATTGAAAATATTACACATTAAGGCAGAAAAAGTTATATTAGGGCTTCTCTAGACAAATCTATTTATTTCTTTCAGTTTGGGCCTTCAGCATTTTATATGAATTGTTTAGTGAATTTAAAATAGTTGATTGATAATTATGGGTGGTAAAGAAAGAAGAGGTATTTATGTGTCCTGAGTTCATTTCCTATAGGGAGGAAAGGTATAGAATGCTGTGTCCACCCAAAATTGGAAAGACCTTTTGCTTGATCATTCTTTGCAAAGCATGTACTTTTTTTCTTTTTTTTTTTAAGATGCGTTTTAGAAAGCACAGAATCTTTAGGAACAGGGCTTTGTGAATTTGGGATACAGGTTTAAGCCAACTAGGGCCAATAGATACCCACAAAATGATAAAGAGTGCTTTGAAACGTGGGCAGCACGTTATTTTGAATCAAGGAATCACACATGCAAGATCTCACAAAAAGATGTGCTATTGCATTTCTAAATTCAACTGAGACATGACAAATTCATATATTTGTTTGGCCAGATGCTCAGCTCTATCAAGAATCACACATTACAAGATCTCCCTGTAAACCAAAGTGGAAAGCACTTTTTACATTTTTAGGAATGTAGCCACAGGCCTATTTGAAAACTGTTTCAATATGGAACTGTTATCAACATAAAAGAAACCAGGTTTGGGGTTATTTGGGTTTGCTCAGAAGCACGGAGGGAATGAGAAAGAAACCCACTGAATCACCCTGGAATCTCAAGACGATTCCAAGATGAACTGACTTGGAGTGTAAATGACCTCTTCATCTGAGTGATAAAGTTCCAGCCAAAATATTCTTTCAGCCTGAGACGTGATTCATTAGAAATATGTACATGGTGTGGAGCTTGACTCTCTATCTGGCAGAGTCCAGCCCTGCAGACTGATAAGGAAGCAAATGCAAATGTCCTGATAAGAACTGAATGCAAATATTTATGATATGATATTCCCTGGGAATTATGTGGAGATAAAACAAAGTGTATTATTTTCCTGCTTCTCTTTCAGGTTTGCCAAAATGCCCTTTTTTGCTTTCGGAATTTGCATTTCTTCAAAATTGATTCGGCTTGCGTATTATGTTAAGCTATTTGTTTGCTAAGGATGGTAATTAGTTACTGTAATTACAGCAATGACAGTTGCTAAATTGTTTTTAAAGCATTACAGTGAGCCTGTGCCAGAAGATTGCAGTATTTTTTTGGATTTAGGCAGAGGCTGGAAAAACTCCCACTCAAGGCTAGCATGGGATTTTGACTACAAAGCTGCTTTTCCTGATTGATTTTAAAAAAAAACCAAGAAATCATTAAAATGCATTGATTATAAGTAACTTTAAATTTTAGTTTATTCCCAGATCACAGAAATATTACTGATAGAGAGTCCTGTGGGAAAAGAGATACAAGAGGGACTCCCATCGTAAATAAAAGTGAAAGCTGATAGCAGAGGGAAAAGGATATAACTATTATTTGGAGCTTGCTAATTAAACTCTTCGTCTGTTTTTTAAGATAAATTAAAAAAAAACAATTGTGAAATGTCTAGTTAAAAGTCATTCCTGAACTTTTTCTGGGGGGGGGGGGTAGGTCCATGGCTAACATGAGATAAGAGAATGGATAGGAATGGAGAAAGATGAGGAAAAGAGAATCTGTTCTAAAGAATGCAAAATGCTCCAGGCAAACACATTTTGATGTCACCCCGTGCATATTGCTATTTTGTGTGTTTGAAGAAATGAACAAAGTAAGGGAACAAGGAACAAATCTCTTCCATGGCTTACCAGGAATTGTCTCCAAGATTCAAATATCATTTTTCACCTCCTTCATGTTTCTTTCAATGACATGTCGGCATGAAAAAAGTTAGGTTCTTCCTTCACTAAATGCACAAATAGAGAATAAGTGGCACCTGGCTCAATAGTAGTAACTTCAAGAAGGATCTTAGAGTCCGAGTGCCAATCATTTAAATATGAGCTTCAGCTGCCAAAAAAGCCACTGCAGTCCAAGGCTTCATTAACAGAGGAACAGAGTCAAAACCACGTGAAGTGTTAGTACAAATTTATAATGCCTTGATAAGACCACACTTGGAATAATGCAACCAGTTTTGATCATCACAATATTAAAAAAAAAAAAAAAAAGACATTGAGACCCTAGAAAGAGTGAAGAGAAGAATAACAATGATCATTAAGGGCAGGAGGCAAAAACATATGAAGATCTATTTCAGAAATTGAAATGTCTAATTTATGAAAAGAAGTATTAGGGGGTGACATGGTAGCATTGTTCCAATACCTAAGGGGCTGCCAGAAATCTAATCATCAAAGCACCTGAAGGCAGAACAAGAAGCAATGGATGAAAACTAATCAAGGAGAAAACCAACCTAGAAATAAGGAGAATTTTCTTGGCAGTTGGAACAATTAATCAGTGGAATGGCTTCCCTTCAGAAGTTCTGTATACTCCAACACTGGAGATTTTTAAGAATATATTATACAACCATTTGTCTGTTGTGGTATAGCGTCTCCTGTTTGAACAAAGGTTTAGACTAAAAGATCTCCAGGTTCCCTTCCATCTCTGTAATTCTATTCTGTTATATGTATGAGGTTGGTCATGGGAACTGACTCTGACTTTGTAAGTAAAGATTTCTTCATAATAAGGGGTTGCAATGGATGTACCAGCAGCATCTTAACATGAGGAGTTCTTGTTCCAGGATATTTGGTCTCAAGAGATTACCTGGACTAAAGATGCAAATCTGTTTGAGTTTGTACTTAATGCTAAGGGTCTTTCCTCCTTGATTTTGTCTCTCTGTTCCTATATAATCTCAATCTTGATAGATATTCAAACCAATGTAAGCATAGCCTCCAACTCACTCCAACAAACAACTGCTTTCCCCCTTCTCCAGAATGAAAGCTATCAGCTGGTGTAGCAAGCTGAACACTTGTAATTTTTATTGTCATATAGTACTTCCATTTTTGTTCTATGTCCACTTCTAAACATTATTAAGAAAGTACATGTGTTGTTACACCTGTATCAATTTATCTTCATATTGCTATTACAAATTGTCCTTCTCAAGGGAGTGCTGTTTAGATGTGTTAGACATCAACTCTTACAATTCCCATTTATAATGCATAATACCTACAAATAGAAAAGAAAAATAAATTATTAAAAGTTTTTTCTTACATTAGGCTCAAAGAAGATAAGTATGTGAGACTTTCTTTACATACTGACTCATGCTTATACCCATACTCTACACCCACTTTATTCAATTTTACCCTTTGACTCCTTTGAAAGGTTTCTCCTCTCTTTTCTTCCTTTCCTTCCCCTGCCCTGCCCTCCTCTCTTCTCTTTTCCCCTGCCCTCCCCTCCTCAAGTTTCTATTCATATCCACTTGACTATAAGTAGAGATTTCTTTATAATCAGGGATTGCCTTATTAGAGTTCCTATTTCGACTTGCAATTATAATTACTGGGGTTCTTTCAGGGCTCTAAATCTGATTCCTGGTCCATTTTGAGGTATTGGGTACATTAGAATTTACAACAAAGAATATAATGGGGATTTGGCCACTTCACATGGGGTCATGCTCCATAGGTATGTTTTAAATATGTAAGGATAACCTATACATCTGCCCATACTAGCAAGAATTTACACTTAGCTTTGTTTGGTTTTGCATGTCAAATACTGCATATACTAAACTGGGAAGAGAACCTGCCATAGGAGTAATTAATAGACAACTTCATCTTACAATATAATTGAAAATAAATCTCTCTAAATGAATAAAATATAATGGGAATGGGTAATAATATCAAATGAATTTAGAAATGTTTATAATGATGGAAATAAACAAATGCTTCTTGCTGGAGAAATTAAAGATTGTTTTCATGAGGTCCATCAAAAGTAGAATAAACAAGCCTTAATCATGTTTTGAGATATTCTCCAACAGCATCAAAGAAAATTCACTCTGCCTAGGTGTTCTTCTTTTCCTAAAAACCTATGATGGTAGCTGATAGATGTTAAATATAAATTAGGTGCTTTGGATCAAAGAACAGCAATAATGATAGGGGGGAAAGGAATAGCTGCATTAATCATATCATCCATAGCAGATGGAATCAGAAAATGACAGTGTTTTTGTGAGGCAACATACCAGGAAAAACAAATGAAGAAATGGCCATTACACAGTTTGGTTTGAGGCACTTTGCTGACCTAATAAACAACTTATTTGGTCCAAAAAGTTAATTTTGCTGATGTGTTCTCAGGATACTTATATTTTTCAAATATACAATATTTCTAAATTAAAACCTTACATTTATGCCAAACCCCAATTCTAATTAAGCCAGTTTTCAAATCAGACAATCCTATTTTTTTTTACAAACTGCTGACATATGTAAAAATTGAGAAATGAGTTCCCCTCTGTTCATCCATGAATTACATAGAAGGACATCAAGAGTAGAGATGTCAATGCATAAGAGCATTCAAGTTTTGGAAAGGATGCCTTAACTAAGTTCAAACCAAAAGATAAGCTAAATAAATTATCTCCTAAATGCTTTTTGTAAAAAAAAAAATATTAAAATGTGCAATATAGACCATAACATTTTATTCATTGTGTAGACTGAAACATTTTATCACAGATAAAAATGAAAGTTTGTTCCTTCTTTATCTGATATCATTGGGAAACGTTTTATTTATTTGTCATGTATTGTATGTATATACATATACATACACACACATGTATTTGTGGCTCTTGGAAAGACTGTAGTGGGATCTATAACAGATGTGTATACAGCTACTATCAATCAAACTTTTAGGTTTTCTGACATCTTGCATAGATATATCCCATCCTAGTTGGCATATGTGTCTGCTTATTTACTTATTCATTTATTATATTTTATGCCACTTCCTACACAAATAGATTCAAAGTCATTTACAAAAGATATGTCTTTGTTTCTATGCTTCCCACTTGGATTTCAAGATAAAAGTTGGTTGTGTTCCATCATCTTGTGTGATCTACCTATTTTAAAATATGTTTGCTTTCAGGTGCTAATTCAGGAACCTCTCCATTTGGCATTTTCATTGATCTAGCTATGATGGAGCTTTGCATTCTCCCTATGAATTTAGGCACAACATTTTGCAAGCTTTGATAGCAATGTTCTGGAGGGTTTTGGAGCAGGCTTTTTCTAACTCAGAAACTTTTGCCATCATCCACAATTTGTTCTCAAAAGTTGAAGCTCCCTAATGTATTTCACAGATAACCTATCCACAAACCAGATTTTAATCTCTCTATTCTATTCACTTTCCTAATCTTTGTTTAAAAAGAAATCTTGCCTAGCTTGATCATTTGGAATACTGGAACCAGTTCTTGGAATAATGTGTGTAGTTCTGGTCATCACAATACAAAAAAGGTGTTGAGGCCCTGTAACGTGGGCAGAGAAGTGCAACAAAGATGATAAAGTCTGGAATCTAAATCATATGATGAAAGGTTGAGAGAGCTAGGTTTGACTGGTATATCAAAGATAATGATTAGGGGAATAGGATAACTATCCTTTAGCATTGACGGGCTGTCATGGAGGAGAGGGAGTTGACTTATTCAAGAAAGTATCTGAGGACAAGAAGTAAAACAGGTGGAAGATCATTAAAGAATGCTCCAACCTAGATTGAAGGGAACATTTCCTGAAAGTGAGAACAATTAATCAATGGAATGGCTTGCCTTGAGATGTTGTGGCTGCTCCATTACCACAGTTTTTAAAGAAGAGATTGGACAATTGACTGGGATGGTATAAGCTCCTACCTTGAATAGGGGGTTGGTCTAGATTGTTGGTGTCAAACTTGCAGTGTCACATTACCATCACGTGACATATCAGACATTTTTTCCCTTTGTGGAGCTGGGATTGGTGTGGCCTGTGTGTGCTGCATCCTGCCCGCTTGGTGCCAGTTTGACACCTCTGTTCTAGAAGACCTCCAAAGTCCTTTCCAGCCCTATGCTTCTATGTCCTATGGTCTATAATGCCTAACCTATATAAACAATGTCAATTCTTGCTACATCTCATCCAAACATATATATACACAGAGAGCTTCCACACTTCAATCTATTCCCAATGTTGCAGTTGTTGGAGAAGTTACCTGACCATTAAATTATGCATCATATTATCTTCATAGCTTTCACTGGAAAAATTATAGGTAGGAATAATTACATTTTGACAGTCAGACAGATACCTCTCATCTAAACATGATTTTAGAATGACTTTGCATACAACACAGCATGAATTAAAAGCAAGATGGTGGAACCTAGAGCCTAAACGTTTCTGTGCAGAATAGGGCAAATGGATTTTAGAAAATTCAGGAGCTGCTGTAAAATAAGGAATCGGTAAATAATGATTAAATAACAGGTATGGATGAGGTTTTTCCACTTTTGTTGGTCAGCTAGAGTGACCATTGATTGACTCCTGGTGTTTTCTACTTGTTCCCAATATTCCAGTGCCAGCAGGAGTGAAGAGAGTATGTGAAGGTGGAAATGGTGTTGTTTAGAGTTGCTTTAGCATCACCTCTACTTTGGCTGTAAATATATCCAAGTTTGTGATGCACTTACATCGATTCTTTTCTCAGGCATGGACTCAGAAGATATTCTTGGGGAAAATTTGGATCCCAATCTGGAATAAAAGAGAAAAAATTGTTGAAAAGTGTCATTATCTTTATGCAAGGGTTTTAAAATCAGACTCTAATTATTCCCAATTCAATTGTAGAGCTTCAATTTGAAAAGGTTTAAGAAACATATGTCTGAAAGTTATTTAGAAGTCAAGGCAGTGTTGCATTTCAGCTGCTTTCTCTTGCTGTGTGTGTGAACCATCCAAAGCTTTTCAAAGTGCCAGGCCTTTTGCTTCCGACAAGGACAATGGATTGTAGGAAGATTCAATAAATGCTTTATCACTATTATGCAAAAGAGATTAACCTCAGAGACTGTAGACTTATTGAAACTTTTATCAGTGAATTGCTCTCTGATGGAGGCAGCATAAGAGAGAAATGCCCACGGCTATTTGCAGATACTTCTGAGCATCTAAGGAACTTCTCACATTCACATTGCCAGCAATAGTACCATAAAGGAACAGTTCTGCACTCCTAACAATGAAGAGCCATAAGCTTCTACATGTCATGAGAACCGAATCATAACTGATTATATAAGTGGGAGAAGTTCAGTGGTAAGACGCATATTTGCTTTCAATATGTCACAGACTCAATTGCAGGAAGCTCTTCCAGTTTATTATCAAAGAAGCTACAAAATGTTTATCTGAATCTTTATAAAGCTGCTGCCAGCTGAATCAAATAATATTAGTCTGATAGTGTTAGATTGGTTTATTGTGTATTTGTAGATTTGTTGCTTCTGTCTAAAGAATAACAAATACTGCAATCACATCTCGCTATTATTGTTTTCATATTAAAAGAAGAAAGCAAAGGTGGTATTCAGCAGGTTCTGAGCAGTTCTGGAGTACCGGTAGTGGAAATTTTGAGTAGGTTGGAATACCATCCCTGACTTGCCCCGTCCCCATCTATTCTCTGCCTCCCGAGTCCCAGCTGATCGGCTGGTCTTCTTTTGTTGCTCTCGTAGGAAAACAGAGCTGGAAAGCACGTTAGTGGGGTGGGGAGAGAATGGGGATTTTACAGTATCCTTCCCCTGGAGTGGGGTGGGAATAGAAATTTTGCAGTATCCTTCCCCAGCCACGCCCACGAAGCCACGCCCACAGAACCGGTAGTAAAAAAATTTGAATACCACCACTGAGGGAAAGGAATATACAACCATCTCATTCATCTTAATCATATATGTGATTGATGGTTTGTTTAATTAACAGGTAGTCCTTGACTAACAACGATTTGTTTAATCACCATCTGAAGATAAAAACATATTGAAAAAGTGAATTATGACCATTTTTCACACTGACAACCATTGCAACATCCCCATGGTCACATGATCAAAATTCGGGCACTTGGCAACTGGCATGTATTTATAATGGTTGCAGGGTTCTAGAGTCATGTGATGACTTTTTTTTTTTTTGAAAAAAGATTTTATTAATTTTCTACAAACAAACAAGACAAACAAAATATTAAAACATTCAACTCTCGTATGTACATCCAGTGTGTCAGTTGGTTCATGTGATGACTTTTTGTGACCTCCTGACAAGCCAAAGTCAAGGAGGCAGCCAAATTTATGTAATAACCATGTTACTAACCTAACAATTGCATTGATTCACTCATCAATTGTGGCAAGAAAAGTTGTAAAATGGGGCAAAATTCACTTAACAGTAATGGAAATTTTGGGGACAATTGTGGTTGTAAGTTGAGGACTTCCTGTACGTGGATTTGAAAGGAGCAGTATGTTACTTTGATGAGGACAGCTCCCTTGGAACAGTGGCTAAACAGCATAAACATCTGTGCAGATGTGATATCCCATTGAGAAGCCGAAAACAACAATATTCTGTGTGGTCCATAAAACAAAGAAAATGCATTATTACTGGTACCCTCAACAGGTTTACTGAGAAAACACTACTAAGCACTACTAAATCCAGTGGACGTTATGTTGGATAAGTGGATGTAGGATTGTGAAGACTTTAAATCTTACAATTAAGGGAATCCCATATGTTCAAAGTGTATAAATCATCATCATCATCATCATCATTATAAATATAAACTAGGAAAGTGATGCTTTGAGATACTCTATGCACTTTAATCATTCATACATATATGCACATTGTATTATATGTGTGTGTGTGTGTGTGTGTGTGTGTACATACCCACTTAAATTGGAACATATATAAGTGCGTATTTTCTTAGCTATTCCCCACATCTTCTTAAAAAAATCACTCTGTAATCTAAAGTCATTCAAATGTTTACTGGATGGGATAGCAGTGGTATTTACTAATAGCTTGTTATTTAATGGGGTTATCAGTTCCTCTTTTACTTTTATGTTTTAGGTCTTTTATCTGTAAACTCCATTTTATTACTACCTCCAACCTTCCTCAGCACCCCCCAAAGACCCCATACCAAAAAGCTTCACCCATGCTCATTCCTGATTGCTAATTAACCCGATAATTAGTCATAGAACAATGTCTTATCAGACATGTCTAACATTAAAAAATTGAAATCAGTGACACTGAAATGTATGTTGTTTGAATTTTTCTCCCCAACTCCCAACATTTTCAAATTCTGTTCTCCCTTTTCAATGAAAGGCTTGTTGCAAGCCATTTTTAACAATGGGTTACAGATTCCTGAATTATGAAGGAAAGATAAGACTGGGAAACACAGTTGGAATACTTGCTTAAATCACAAGGAGAATTGGTCCTTACTTATGTTTCAAATACAGAAGAGCTTGGTTTTCTAGCAAGGCATAAGATATTTTGGGGATTGGGGAGGTCAGAAACTCATGACTTACCTGGCCATAAAACTACCACAATAAATTAAAAATCAATCAAGTAGCTATCTCTTCATCATGGGAAAAACTTATCAAAAGAACAAAATGTGTCTATAGTTGATATTTTTCCTCAGATAGCAACCAGGGTTGGCAACTTTATAAATATATAAAAACCAAAGTCACCTTCAGGTTGAATTGTAGTTCTATGTACAGTAATTCACTTGGCAAAAACAAAACAACTGCCTTCCAGGGTGTTTGACTTCCCTATCTAGCCAAAGGTCTGCTACTTTTTAAAGATCTGCCCCTGTCTGTTTTTTGGCAACAGCTAAAGTCAGCTAGGAGTTATCACCTAGCTCAACATTTTGATAGAGAGAGAGAGATAATTCTTGAGCAATGGACTGGACCACCAGCTATTGTCTAAAGTGGTATAACCTAGATACAGTTTTCCTACTTCAGTAAAAATTAAGCATAAGGTAAAGAGATTCATCATAGTTGTAAAACTGTATTCTTACAGGGACCAAAAGATAAATAGCTGCTATCTTGGATTCAATTGGGCTGCTTAAATCTAATTGACTTTAATGGAATTTAAGCACTTATCTGTGCAAAGAATTGCAATCTAGATCTTTACAACCAAGTGTTAAGATTGCATTAGTTTGTGGGTTGCAGCCTAGGCAGTAAGGGGAATGTACCAGTTTTCCAAAACAGAGATAAAGATATAAATTAGAGGTAGAGATTAGAGATAGAGATTAAAGAGAGAGATTAGAGAGAGAGAGAGACAGAGACAGACAGACAAAGAGACAGAGAGACAGAGAGAAAGATATTGTTCTTTATTCTCTGTTCGATTATACTCCCTTGTCTTGGGCAATATAAAATTATAGATCATTAAGTTTCAATCCAGTTTCAAATATATGGAGCTGCCCACATAAGTTATGCATTTAAAATAACAATAGATATGTGCAGAGATGCATTTAAGAATAGCAAATGAATTCAGTAAAGAAAATATATATTCTTTGACCTGAAAATTTTTTTGAGCCAGATAGAACAGTAGTGAGATGACAATAGATATGGCTTTCTGGAGGGCAACCTTCTCCCTCACCCCACTTCAGGCTATTTTCCTGCTGAAGAATGTGGAAGACTGAGAGCCTAGGTTTCTAGGTGCTGGCCTAGAAACCAAGAGGCTGTGAGTTTTAGTCCCATTTTAAGCACAAAAGCGAGCTTGGTGACCTTGGACCAGTCACTTTCTCTCAGCACAATTACTTCACAGGATTATTGTTGTCAGAAAAGTAGGAGAGGAAGAAGTTAGTTACTTATAAAGTAATTAAGGGGGGATAAAATAATAATACTAAAAAAATTAATGCTTCAAGAAAGAGGAGAGAAAATATGTCCATGAAGATTCTCAGTCATCCAGGTCATGGTTTTCTCAAAGATGTTTTTTTCAAGAGGCAGCTGGACTTTCTGTTTGCCAGAAAATACCAGAAAGTCCAGTTGTCTCTTGGGAAAAAGAAACCTTTAGGAGAGAAAACAGTTTTCCCTTATTTCAGTTAGTACTGACTTCCATATGAAGCCCTCCTATTTAAGAAGCAATCATTGCAAGTGAACCAATGGACAGGTTGAAAACTTTTAGAAAGCAGGCAAATATTCAGCTGTAAGGTTCAAGAATATTCTGGAATAAAAGGGATATGTGTTTAGGAAACACATTCTCAATTCAAGACTTTAACCCAAAAATTGTATATTCAACACTAAGATCCTAATGAATTTTATGAATACTGTAATGAGCTCAGTATAAAGTTGAGAAAAGAGTGGTATGTCTGCACACAATCAAAAATATGATATCTGAAGCAGGTATTTTCTTAACATATACCAAATGTTTTATATATTAGCCATTTAATATATCTTGGGCATTGTGCTGGGCCATGAATAAATATTGTTTGTCTTTTTTCAACTAACCTTTTTTAGACTGCTATTCTTCAGATGAACTGGACAAAACAATTGGACAATGATCCTGAAAAGTATTAAATAATTATTCTTCATATTGAACTGTTTTGTGTCTTCTGGAAAATGAATTTATTTAGGGTTAGATAGGCCTGAATAAGAGCTCAGAAAATGGTAAAGCAAAGAAATTCACGGGATCACAAATGTGAGAAGAATATTCTGAGGATAAAATGTCAAACTCTTCACATCCATGTAAATGGATAAAATGTATTGAAATATTTTAGCCAGTTCCAGAAACATGTGTTCACTTGTTACAAACCATGTCACCAATCTTCAGTGCCACAGCTAATATTTTACAATTGATCAAATAAACTGAGCTATGTATTCTAAATATGTGACTTAATAAAAACAACTGAAAGATTTATGCCTTCATTTAATGTACTTAGCTGAAGACCTCAGGGGATTGCCAAAAGAGATAAAAACTGCAATAAGGGTTAATGCTTAGTTATCTTTTTGTTAACTTGTATTGCTTAGAAGTCAAAAGACATAAAAGGAAAACCTTTGATAAAAATTAGTCTATTTGTAAATTCCAAAACAGGCAGTTGCCTTTATGCAGAACATATTGTAAACTTCTGCGATTCCAAATAAGGCGACAGCTATAAAACTTCCTTTGCCATTTACGGTAAGGGAGATCTTTTTCCGTCCTCATTTAGCATCCAAGAGAAATGGAAAAACCACTTTAATAAATAAATAATGTATTTAAGTTAAAAAGGGAGAAAAGGGAAATGATTACATAGAAAAGAAATACTTCCAAGTTATTCTGAACTATTTTATTAGACAAAATAAGTGCAGGGTATAATTAATATATAACTCCATAATATGCAAATGTTAATCAGTGGCAAAAGAATTAATGAATGGATAGACACAAACTCCCCATTACAAGAAAATCAAGATCAAGCTGCAGAGGAACCCGGTTAAGGATAGATTGTTAATTAATTGAGAAGTCAAACATTGTCAAGTGACCACTTACTTGTGCATGGTTTCAGATCCTTATTCCTTGATTTCAACAGTATTCTTGTATAACAAGTCAAGTGTGTTCCTGTAGTTTGGCACCATCTTTTTAAACTTCATGATGTTCAGCAATGGCTGGATAGTCCTAGTGATGGGAGAGACTTATGTTTACATTATTAATATAAATTTACCCTTTTTTTGCTTGATTCTGCATCAGAATAATCATATGCACCAAAATCTACATTTTAGCATTAAGGAGAACTCTATTTTTAATAATAAAGTTATAATCCCAACATTGGAGTCTCTCTCCTAACAGCAATACTGCCTGATGCTCTAAACACTAGAAATTATAACGTGAGGTAATTCATATTCCTAAATAAAGATCCAAGAAATAATTTATTTATTTATTTAAAAGAACGGGTAGATCAATGTGTGTGCTTTTTTTTTTTTCATTCTTCCACCAAACTGTTAGCCAGTTTCTCAAACATGGCAACTCTAAGATGTGTGGACTTCAACTACCAGAATTTCCATGTTGACTGGGGAATTCTGGGAGCTGAAGTCCACACATCTTAAAACTGCCAAGGTGAGAAACACTGCTGTAAGCTGAAGAGCATTAGGACTTAATTAGGACTTGAAGCTTACTGGGTAAAATTTAGAGTCTTCAGTTACCCATATTAAGTATTTAGTCATGTGGGGTCCTTAACACTGAGCTTGCTTGTTTTCCTGCAGACGTTTCATTACCTAACTAGGCAGCGGTGGTATGCTACCAATTCGGGCCAGTTCAGCCAAACTGGCAGTTAAAAAAAGCTTTCAATCAGTTGAGAGGATAAAAGATGCTCATGGGAGGGTGGGAGGGTCACTCCTAGCTTTTAGTTTCTTCATCCTCTAAGCTGATTGGCTTGTTACGGGTGTGCATGTTAGGGGTGCATATGCATGTATGCACACACACACGCTATCACCCACCGAACTGGTAGTAACTACGGTAGGATCCCACTACTGTAACTAGGTAACATCATCAGTGCTAGATATATAGTCATGTAAATATCAAGACCTTCACAGGATGGAGCATTCTCCAGAATCATCAAAACTGAATCTCATTCAACAGCTGATTATCCTGAGTTCCAAACCTGGTATCTCAGGGTACTTTCTAAGGACAAAAAGGAGTTGACTTTCTTGGCAGGTTATGATTTCTTATTAAAACCTCTTTCTGTCTTGCTATTGAACTAAAGTGTGTGTGCTTAAACAAAAACCTGTAACCTGATGAATGCAATAGTTCTGACTAAATATTGGTCTGCCGAGTTGTGAGAGTTCAGATCAACACTAGTAGAAAAGTGGTGTATAAAAAGTCAAGAGAGCATGTTGAGAGGCTGCATCACAAGCACTTGCCATTCCTCTGGGTGAGTAAATGTCAGAAGGGCATGGTCTTATCAAAATTAATCCAATCACAATAAAGGAGCAAAGATGGGCATTTGTACCAGGATTGACTTTTCACGTTTATGTGTTAATGGATGTAACATTTTTATAAAGGCCACAGACCTTTTGATGATAAATACATCTCATTACATAGGATTTTTCGACATAATCACCCCATGGATCTTTGTGTAATTTGGTGAATGTATTTATCCTGTGTTAATCCTAGCATAACAAGCTTTAACCTATTTGACTTAATTATAAGTGTATCGTATGATTTTTTTTTCTGATAAAGGTTGCTGTTTTCTCCCTTTCTGACTCCTTGTCAAATTTCTCTGTTTATGATTCTCTCTTTCTCTTATTCTCTCAATGTCTTTTTTGTACTCCTGAAAAGTGCTTTTTAAAACCTTTTGTGTTATCTAACATCCTTTATCTTTCCATCTTTCATTGTTTCCATATTTCCTTGTTGTTGTTGTTTTACTTTCTATTCAAATTCAAAGACTATCACTTGCTGGCCTGAAAGCAACCTAGATCAACGTTCATTCTCCAAAAAAAAGAAAGAAGGAAGGAAATTTCAGGATAGCAGGAGAGGAAAAACAAATCCAAACCCCTTTGCAAAGAGGAATTAGCATATTTGAAAGAAGTCAGAATCTTTCCTTAAAGAGCCTACCTATCTTTATATGTAGTCACCAAATAATCTGGGATCACTGACTGATTTGTAGCTTATAGATTTATAGTTCATTACTAAGCAATATCTAAGCATTACTAAGCAATATTTGATGCAGAATGCATCAAATTCTTACTGAGAGATTAGTTTAATTAGTTTAATCAGTGATTCCCCAACTTCTACTGGCCTTTCATTAGGCCCAAAGTCCTGGTTCTGTGCCCCGAATGTGTGAAGGATGTTCTGTCCCCTCATAAGCATTCTTGAGATCCCCGCGCTTTGATTGGCCAAAGCGCGGGGCACTCTGATTGGCTAGGCGAGCCGCGCCGATTGGCTCGCTAGGAATCTCCCGCGATTGGTCGATTCGAATTGCGGGAAATTCAAAGTGGTGCCATTGGCCGCGGCCGCCGCGGCTAAAGAAATAAAAAGCCGCAAAGTTTCTCCATAGCCCCAGTTCGGTTCCTACTCAATAAAAGAGCTTGATACTAAGTCACCGACTCCTGGCATCATTTCCGACGACACAACACTGGCGACGAGGGTGGGATACTGATCCTGAACCGAACCACGTGTCCGACGGAAGCCAGACGAAACTCCACGATGGCGAAAATCGCACCCCCCGCACCCTTCAACCCCGCCAGCGAGGACTGGTAATCGTACTCCGATAGATTCTGCATGTTCCTTGAGTGCAGCGACCTGAAGGACGCCACTGGCCACATGAAGTGAGCCGTCTTCCTGACCCACTGCGGGACCGAGGTGTTTAAGATGGCCAAAGCACTTGCCAAACCCGCCGACGTGACCGCGATGGACTGGGACGTCCTCGAGCCAATACTCCGGCAACACTACGCTCCAGAGGTGCCCATCCTCATCCGACGACATGAGTTCTACCGTCGGGACCAACGGTCGGGTGAGAGTTTCAGTGACTTTGTCGCCGAACTACGGCACCTAGGGGGGCTGTGCGAATTCGACAACCTGAACGACGCCCTGTGAGACCAAATCATGCTCGGCCTTTGGGACCCCGTCCTCCAGAGTCGGCTGATGGCCAAGGGCAACATCACCCTTGCAGATACCCTCACCGAAGCCACAGCCGCTGAAGCGACCCGAACATCTGCCGACCGCATGCGCCGACCGAACGCTGGGGACCGCAGTGGGAACAACCACCCTGCAAGGTCGGCCGAGGCCCAACCCGAGACGACCACCCACCACGGCGACTTCCACTCAGTATCGGGCACTTCCGACGAGGAGGAGGAAATTCACTGTCTCCAGGCAGGCCGCGACCCACAGAACCTGCGGGGTCGTAAGTCAAAGACCACCTGTGCTGGTTGCGGAGGCGACCATCCCAGGTCCAAATGCCGGTTCTTCGAGTCAATCTGCCGGCATTGCGACAAGAAGGGACACATCGCCCGCGTCTGCCGTCTCAAAAAGAACCGCAGCCCGCCACGATGGGACCAGAGAGAACGGAGGCGAGAGAGCACACCACCCCGGACCAGAGATCGCCCCTCTGACAACAGATGGGACCGGAACGGACGATCCCTACGAGGCGGCGAGACCCGGCGAAGAGAGGAGACCCATCAGACGGTCACCATCGGCCACGCCACAACCAACGACGCCCGGAAGGTCTACGTGGAGGTAGGCATCGAAGGCGAGCCATGTAAGATGGAGTTGGACTCCGGGTCCTACCTCTCCATGATAGCATGGCAAGAAATAAAACGCTTGGTGCCTACCATCCAAAGAAAAGGCCTAGACAACCAGAGACTAATCGGAAAAGACTACCAGGGAAACCGCATCCCTGTAGTCGGAACCGGACAGTTCAAGGTAACATACAAAGGGCGCACTGAAAGGCTTCCCCTGACCATCGTCGATCGCGACCGCCCAAGCCTACTGAGACTGCAATGGTTCGCCCCGCTCGGCATCGCAGTCACGGGAATCGACCACATCACCGACGACAGCTGGGAGCAACAACTAGCCCGGGAATTCCAAGAGGTCTTTGACGGAAACCTAGGCAAGTACCAAGGGCCCCTTATATCATTCAGCCTAGACCCAAACGTCCCCCCAAAACGCCTGAAACCAAGGCGGGTGCCATTCGCGCTTAAACCCAAGATAGACGAGCAAATTGACAAGCTCGTCAAGCAAGGGGTCCAACAACCCATAGACCACGCCCGGTGGGAGACCCCCATAGTCACCCCGATCAAGCCCGATGGGTTGGTGAGAATCTGTGGGTACTATAAGGCCACCCTAAATGGCGCCTTGCAACAAAGTGCTTACCCCGTCCCAGTAGTGCAACACCTACTGCATTCACTGGGAGGGGGCAAGGTGTTCGCCAAACTTGACCTCGCCCAGGCATACCAACAGTTGCCAGTCGACGAGGAAATGGCAGAAGCGCAAACCATAGTCAACCACCGGGGAGCATTTAAATGCAACCGGCTCCAATTCGGAGTCAGCGTGGCGCCTGGAATATTCCAAAGCCTAATGGAAAGGCTATTACAAGGCATCAAGGGGGTGGTACCTTACTTCGACGACGTCTTAGTGTCGGCAACCAACCAAGCCGAACTAGAGGGTCGCCTAAGGGAGGTCCTAACCAAATTCAAAGAGACCGGGCTCAAGGTAAAGAGGGAGAAATGCCAATTATACACGGAACGGGTTGAATTCCTAGGATATCTCTTAGACCGTCACGGCATTCACCCCACAAATCAAAAAATCAAAGCCATCAAAGAAGCCCCCACACCCAAGTCGAAGACAGAGCTGCAGGCATTTCTGGGGCTGCCTAACTTTTATAATGTCTTCCTGCCCCAAAAGGCAACGGCGGCGGAGCCTTTGCATAGGCTCTTGGACAAGGCGGCGACCTGGACTTGGGGGAAACGCGAGGAAGCCGCCTTCCAGAGAACAAAGGACCTCCTCACTTCGGATGCCGTCCTTATACAGTACAACGAGACCCTACCTCTGGCCATCACATGCGACGCATCACCCTTCGGCATCGGTGCTGTCCTCAGCCATACTCTCCCCGACGAAAAAGAAGCACCCATCGTGTTCTTTTCAAGGACCCTCACCAAACCGGAGCGGAACTACAGCCAGCTGGACAAAGAGGCTCTGGCTATCGTTGCCGCAGTAAAAAGATTCCACGAGGATCTCTACGGCCAGACATTTACCATCATAACCGACCACAAACCACTGCTGGGAATCCTTGTAGGGAACCGGGCCACCCCGAACATTCTGTCTCCCCGAATGACAAGGTGGTCCGAGTTCCTGGCGGCCTACAATTACGGACTCACACACAGACCGGGTAAGACTATCTCCCATGCGGACGCCTTAAGCCGCTTGCCGTTACCGGAACCTGACACCGACCCAGCACCCACGACGACCACCCTCAGTATAGAGACTCTACCCAACCTACCCATAACCGCGTCAGACATTGCCCGAGAAACTAATAAAGGCAAACGTCTGGTGTGGGTGTTGCATTGGGTAGAGAAAGGGTGGCCGGAAAGGGACAACGACGAATCCGTCAAGACATTCCGGAACCGGCAAACGGAACTCTCATTACTAAAAGGGTGCATACTATGGGGGATAGGGTGGTCATTCCAGAAAAGTTACAAGGGAAGGTTCTGGAACTGTTACACGAAGGGCACCCGGGCATCGTTAGGACTAAAGCCCTGGCCAGAAGTTACACTTGGTGGCCAGGGATGGACAAACAGATTGAGACCTGGGTAGCAAGGTGCCAACGATGCCAGGAAACTAGGCTAAGCCCACCCACAGCACCCGTCCTAGAGTGGGAAACCCCAAGGGGACCTTGGTCTAGGATCCACATAGATTTCACCGGGCCCACAAAAGGACACACCTTCCTGATAACAGTAGACGCTTACTCCAACTGGCTGGAGGTAAGCAACATGAGAACAACAACCACGGAGGCCGTGACCAAGGAACTCGGCAAACTTTTGGCAACACACGGCCTCCCAGACGTCATCGTTTCCGACAACGGGCCCCAATTCACCTCGCTAGAATTCGAAAAATTCCTAGCGGAAAGGGGCATCCGACACACGCTGACAGCACCGGCGCATCCGGCGGCGAATGGTAGGGCGGAACGGATGGTTCAATTCACAAAGAAAACCATCTGGAAAATAGACCACAGGGAGATCCAGGACAAAATAAATAAATTACTCTTCACCCAACACATAACCCCAAATACCACAACGAATAAAAGCCCAGCCGAACTGTTAATGGGGAGGAAAATAAGGTCCCCACTCGACAGATTACACCCCACGTATAACCCAGAGAAACCCCCAGACTCAACCAGCAAACACCGAACCTTCGCACCAGGCGACGCCGTGTACGCGAAAAACCTTACGGGAGACCCGTTATGGGTACCGGCCATCATCACACAAATAACAGGCCTACACTCGTACCGGCTACAAACAACAGACGGACGAGCGTGGAAACGCCACATCGACCAGTTAAGATCGAGGACGACCACCCAAGAGACCACCGACGCGCAAACATGCAAAACCAACCCCCACAACACAAACCAAGAGGGGAGGGAATACCCAGGGGACCAAAACCAAGGAAGAATAAACCAACCATACTCACCGGAAAGCAGCCAGCATGAAACCTCGCCAGAAAGAGACAGTCAGGCCAGCTCAACCAACCCGGGAAGACCGAGCGGGAGCGGCGAAACCCGCAGCTCAACCAACCCGGGAAGCCCAGGAGGGAGCTATGGAGAGCGGCCCGGTCCGAGCGACCAGCCGGTTCCCACGACGGCATCCAGAGAAGCAGAGACCCTGACTGAACCGGCCGGGATCCAACCTATGACTGAGCTGCGCAGTTCCAGTAGGCTAAGATGGAGCCCCGCCTACCTACGAGACTACGCAACGTAAGGACTAAACCAAGAGGGGAGGGGTGTTCTGTCCCCTCATTAGCATTCTTGAGATCCCCGCGCTTTGATTGGCCAAAGCGCGGGGCACTCTGATTGGCTAGGCGAGCTGCGCCGATTGGCTCGCTAGGAATCTCCCGCGATTGGTCGATTCGAATCACGGGAGATTCAAAGCGGTGCCATTGGCCGCGGCCGCCGCGGCTAAAGAAATAAAAAGCCGCAAAGTTTCTCCATAGCCCCAGTTCGGTTCCTACTCAATAAAAGAGCTTGATACTAAGTCACCGACTCCTGGCATCATTTCCGACGACACAACAAAGGATTGACTCTCCTGGTTGTGTTGGCCATCACTGATCTGACATGCCCCTTGGCCTCTGTGTATTTTAATTTCTGTATTTATGATGGAACTTTGTTTTTAATTTATTTTAAGACTGCCAGCTACCCAGTGTCACATGCTGAGATTTATTAATTTATTTATTATCACATTTTGAATCTGCCCATCTCCCTCACAGAGAACTCTGGGCAATGTTTAAATAAAATATTAAAATAAAAGCAGTATGTAAACATTAAAATTTAAAAGCAGACAGGGATGATTTTTAAAAAAATCAATGTTAAAGTTAACATTCAGGGCCATACAAATTAAAGGCCTCAAAATCTGGCTTTGTCAATTGGCTTGGGCAGGGGTGGGCTTCAAAAATTTAAGCAAAGGGTTCTCTGCCCGGTTGCTGGGTGGGCGTGGCCTAGTCAGCTTGCACCATGGAGGAGGGCATTTTTGCCCTCCCCAGGCTCCAGAGGCTTTCTTCAAGCCCCCGGGAAATGACCTCCCCACACTCTGGAGGCTCTCTGGAACCCCAGAAACAGGCCCGTTTATGGACTTCCTGAACTTCCGGGAGGCCCATTTTTCACCCTCCCTGAGCCTCCATGCGCATTCTGCACTTACCTGCATCCAAAACGGGCTGCGTGGAGATGGGGTGGGTGGGGCCAGCCAGAAGTGGGATTTGGGGGTTCTCCAAACTGTACAGAATCTTAGGTAGGGGCTCTCCCGAACCCCTGTGAACCACCAGCAGTCCACCTCTGGGCTTCAGCCCTGTCATACCCCTGGTGGAGACTGACTCTGAGGGAGAGGAGGAACAGCCGACAAGGAGTGGAAGTGTGGCTCCAGAGGTTGTGGAGGAGGCTGGGGAAGGGCAGAGGCCAGCTGAGCTGTCGGAGGAGGATCCAGGTCTATCCCCTATCCATCCTAGGGCATGTAGGGAGCAGAGGATAAAGGAGAGATGTTGTCTACTCGGGAGGAGAGGGCCTTGATCCTCTTCATGGGCTGCAGCTGTGACAACTGAATAAGAGGATGGACTTGCGTACAGGCGAGCACTGGAAACAAAGCATGGAAATATCTCTAGTTTATGGTTCCTCTCTGAGTTTGGTATCCTTCCCAGTGTGTATTCTGTTATCTGTGGACGTCCTCCAGCCCTTATCTTGCCTGGTTTGAGTTGCTTTTTTCCTTCTTCTTGTAACTGCTTATGTGGGAGTTTTTTGCCTTCTGTCAAGAATATCTGGAACTTGGAAGCAAAATGAAGGAATAAAAGGGGCTTCACCTGTTTTCTGTAATTCTGTTTGTTTTGTATCCCACCCTGGGTCATCACAGGCCCCAATGAGGGCACATTATATGGGAAGTTACTGATGATTGCAGTCTAGTCCAGTGATGGCTAACCTATGACACACGTGTCACTCGTGACATGCCGAGGCACTTTGACTGACACGCCTGTTGGTGTGGGGAAAACCTGCACATTTAGAAGCTGCCTGTGCTCTGCTCCAATCCCTGCTCCCTGCTTGTTGTGCGGAGGCGTGGTGTCACCGCTGCCACGAGATCTTTGCAGCAGAGAACCAGTTTTAACCGCCATAAACTGAGGTTTGTCAGTTTCATTACCTCAGGAACGCTACAGGAGGAAAGGAGATCCATGAGGTTCACAGCCCTGTAAGGTGGCCTTCCGATCCCCACATCCTGCACCTGCAGCCCTGAGACCAGGGAGACGAGTTTCACAGCCCTGTGTGATCACCTCAGCCCAGTCCATCATAAACTAAATTATTGCTATTTCTTGAAGTGACAGATGACCCGAGGAAGGCTACACTTTTTCCCGATTTTCGACACACCAAGCTGAAAAGGTTAGCCATCACTGGTCTAGTCTCTTCTTGAAAGCTTCCAGTGAAGAAGCTCCCACAACTTCTGAAGGCAATATCATATCATATCATCATATCAACCATAGCTATGTTTTTAATAGATTTAAATATATTTGTTCTCAAAATTAGTCTACAGGTTTGAACAGACTCTCAGAGAGATCCATGGAACAAAACAAAAAAATATTAAAAATCCCTGGTCTAAGAAAATGGAGTCAGAGGAAGTCTGAATTCAAAGGAAGTCCATCTCCATACACTAGTATTCCGTGAAAGCCAAAAAAATATTTAAATTAGATTCACAGTATATTTTCATATCATATCACTTTCTTAGCAGAATATGAATAGTGTAACATCAGATAGTCCTTCGCTTCTCAGTAGGTGTAAAGAAGAGGCACGCAAAACTTGCACTAATGCCTAACTATGTCTGCATTAAAATGAACTACTTGTCAGCATTCCAGCAAACTTCCATTCCAACCAATAACTTCGAGACAGACATCTCTGAATGGTTCCTTTTATTTGGATAGTAACTTTCAGTAAT